>VXAB01012030.1:149016-236916 GCA_013399175.1 Odontophorus gujanensis
AAAAAAAAAAAAAAAATGCATCTACTGACATTCTTTGATGTCTGCTGAACATTTATGGAAACCAAACAGTGGATATGAGCACAGGGAGGAGGTGGGTGGCGACAGTAACATGAAAGTCAAGCCACATTCTGTTGCACCACAAAATGAAGAGCATCTCAGTCAGCTCATCTGTGTGAATTGGTGGATCACAAACAGGGAACTATATACTGAGCTGAATATCAGCTTCAATGCATCGGAAACAATGGTGGCAACATTGGAAAATTCCAAAGCTTGCACCAGGTGGGTCCCATTAACACAAGGAACAGAAAGAATACTCTATGCAAGTTTTTCAGGACCTATTGAACCAATACAGGGCTGAAGGTGATTGCATCATCATTATTAGTGATGAGACCCTGTGTCACAGCTCCAAGTTGGAGTCAAAACGGCAGCCCATGGAGTGGTGATGTGGATTCCCTGCTGAAGAAAACATTCAAGATGCAGCCCTCAGCGGGAAAAGTCATGTGCACTGTCTTTTGTGACAGGAAAGAGGTGATCCTTCTGTATTTCCTGGATCCTGGACAAACCATCAATTTTGATCTCCACATCATGACACAGCACACTGTCAGTTTTGTCTGGACTGCCAGACCCACTGTACAGTCCGGATACGGAGCATTCTGATTTCCGTCTGTTTGGGATGATGAAAGATGGACTGCATGAGCAACGTTTTCCTAACAGTTATGCCATTACAGCATATGTGAAGCAGTGGGTCACTTCTGCTGGTGCAGATTTTTACTGGCACAATATGCAGGTTCCTCTTCATTGCTAGCGAAAATGTATAGCTATTGGTTGTGACTATGTTGAAAAATAATGACCAGTTAAACGAAATTGGCCTTTTTTCAACTTTAGCTTGGCTCTGAAAGAACCAATTTTCAAGCAAGAGAAAGCTTAAGTAGATGAAAGTCAGTCAGACTTCTCCTCCTGAGTGAAGAGCCAAGTTACTCTTCCTGAGCTATTTATCCACTGGAATTGCACAGCTGTTCCCACTGCAGCTAGTACAAAAATAAATAAATAAATAAAATAAAAAAAAATAAAAAACAAAGTCAAAACTCCCCTACAGACTGTGGTGGATCAGCCTCGGCTTCCCATGCATACAACCCATTGGTATAAGTGAACAAATGTTCAAAGCAGGCACTTCTGTGAATCGGAGATCCTGAAGAAAACACTTTCAGACACACAACGCAGTCTGATGTCTGCACCCACTAGATGTGACTAACCATGCATGAGACAGCAGGAACCTTGGCCCTTACTACCCTGGCCAGTAGAGTGGGCAGAATGTCTGACTGATGGCAAATATGAACTATTTTGTAAGTAAAACATTATCATTTTACGGCAGTTACTCGTTATAAGCATTCTTCATACTACTTAGCACCTAGAACAGTTGTTATCAAACCATATACGCTAGTGTTCCACGAAAAAAGCAAAGTCTGAGATATAAATTCGTGTTAAATGCAAATTCATACAACAAGGTAAATGTTAAAGATGCTGAAGCATTTCAAAAACAGTTAATAGAAAGATCTAATTCCATGAAGTTATAGCATCATTTTCAGCTTATCATTTAGTTTACTATTTCAGAATAATTAGGTCACAAGGCTCTATTCACAAATGACAGAACATGAAGTCTGATTTATTATGTCTGGGAAGGAAAAGAAGAAATCTGATGGTAGATTATTTAAAAAGTTTCTATCATTTGCACTATTTATTGATTTACAGTTATTAAACAGGAGATAGAGTAACAGCTGCAACAGAAATAGCTTTGGCACAAAGGAATTCATTTTGTGCATAATCTTATTGCTATAGTTACAGTGAGGATTGTAACTATAAATTTCCTGGTATGTCTGTATTTAAAAACTCAACAACAATGTTGCCATGGTGTTTTGGTTTTTTTTTTTCTTATAAGAAACGTTAATGGAAGAATCTTTAAAAATTATAACAAAAATCAAGTATAAAAGCATACTCAATTGCAGAGCCAAGAATTCAAAAACATGTAACACCCAACCTCACATGAATCAATATGTTCAACTCCTACAAATGTTAGTGACCCACTGAGCATGCTGAATGTTGTATGACTGGCTCCTGATACTACATATTGGGTTTGCTCAGCTCTGCAGTTAAGCATATCTTTTATATATATATATGTGTTTGTCATTGTTGTTGTTGTTTTTTGTGAGCAGCAGCAACTGTAAAATTTCAAACTATTTCTTTATTGTTTCTGACTTTGTAGCACTTCTAAGCAAATTCTATGCCGAGAGAAATATAGTGCCTTTGTTCTGTACAGTATGAACTTTAGACCAAGGAAAACTCTCTTCAGAAGAAGAAAACAGGACACAACACAGATAAAAATAACAAAGCCTACAATGATATCCAGTTATTTGTCATTAGGTAGGCTGTAAATAATCTTTTTCTTCTAGACTGTAATNAAGAGGGGATCCTTCTGTATTTCCTGGATCCTGGACAAACCATCAATTTTGATCTCCACATCATGACACAGCACACTGTCAGTTTTGTCTGGACTGCCAGACCCACTGTACAGTCCGGATACGGAGCATTCTGATTTCCGTCTGTTTGGGATGATGAAAGATGGACTGCATGAGCAACGTTTTCCTAACAGTTATGCCATTACAGCATATGTGAAGCAGTGGGTCACTTCTGCTGGTGCAGATTTTTACTGGCACAATATGCAGGTTCCTCTTCATTGCTAGCGAAAATGTATAGCTATTGGTTGTGACTATGTTGAAAAATATGACCAGTTAAACGAAATTGGCCTTTTTTCAACTTTAGCTTGGCTCTGAAAGAACCAATTTTCAAGCAAGAGAAAGCTTAAGTAGATGAAAGTCAGTCAGACTTCTCCTCCTGAGTGAAGAGCCAAGTTACTCTTCCTGAGCTATTTATCCACTGGAATTGCACAGCTGTTCCCACTGCAGCTAGTACAAAAATAAATAAATAAATAAAATAAAAAAAAAATAAAAAACAAAGTCAAAACTCCCCTACAGACTGTGGTGGATCAGCCTCGGCTTCCCATGCATACAACCCATTGGTATAAGTGAACAAATGTTCAAAGCAGGCACTTCTGTGAATCGGAGATCCTGAAGAAAACACTTTCAGACACACAACGCAGTCTGATGTCTGCACCCACTAGATGTGACTAACCATGCATGAGACAGCAGGAACCTTGGCCCTTACTACCCTGGCCAGTAGAGTGGGCAGAATGTCTGACTGATGGCAAATATGAACTATTTTGTAAGTAAAACATTATCATTTTACGGCAGTTACTCGTTATAAGCATTCTTCATACTACTTAGCACCTAGAACAGTTGTTATCAAACCATATACGCTAGTGTTCCACGAAAAAAGCAAAGTCTGAGATATAAATTCGTGTTAAATGCAAATTCATACAACAAGGTAAATGTTAAAGATGCTGAAGCATTTCAAAAACAGTTAATAGAAAGATCTAATTCCATGAAGTTATAGCATCATTTTCAGCTTATCATTTAGTTTACTATTTCAGAATAATTAGGTCACAAGGCTCTATTCACAAATGACAGAACATGAAGTCTGATTTATTATGTCTGGGAAGGAAAAGAAGAAATCTGATGGTAGATTATTTAAAAAGTTTCTATCATTTGCACTATTTATTGATTTACAGTTATTAAACAGGAGATAGAGTAACAGCTGCAACAGAAATAGCTTTGGCACAAAGGAATTCATTTTGTGCATAATCTTATTGCTATAGTTACAGTGAGGATTGTAACTATAAATTTCCTGGTATGTCTGTATTTAAAAACTCAACAACAATGTTGCCATGGTGTTTTGGTTTTTTTTTTCTTATAAGAAACGTTAATGGAAGAATCTTTAAAAATTATAACAAAAATCAAGTATAAAAGCATACTCAATTGCAGAGCCAAGAATTCAAAAACATGTAACACCCAACCTCACATGAATCAATATGTTCAACTCCTACAAATGTTAGTGACCCACTGAGCATGTTGAATGTTGTATGACTGGCTCCTGATACTACATATTGGGTTTGCTCAGCTCTGCAGTTAAGCATATCTTTTATATATATATATGTGTTTGTCATTGTTGTTGTTGTTTTTTGTGAGCAGCAGCAACTGTAAAATTTCAAACTATTTCTTTATTGTTTCTGACTTTGTAGCACTTCTAAGCAAATTCTATGCCGAGAGAAATATAGGGCCTTTGTTCTGTACAGTATGAACTTTAGACCAAGGAAAACTCTCTTCAGAAGAAGAAAACAGGACACAACACAGATAAAAATAACAAAGCCTACAATGATATCCAGTTATTTGTCATTAGGTAGGCTGTAAATAATCTTTTTCTTCTAGACTGTAATAGCACTTGTTCAATTACACCAAAACATTTGGTTCTCTCTTACCTAATGAACTGAAGTAAAAGCTGCAGAAAATAAATGCCAAATAGAACAGATTCAGAATTCTGATGTAGAGCAATCATCTGAAGACATTTTAGTGTCTAATTTTGTTACACAGGTAATTACCAATTAAGTTAAGTTACAAAGTAAAGAATTTGAAATTATGTTGAAAGTGCAAAGCATGAAGGTTAATCAATTTACTAATCAACTAAATCAGTGTATTCTGCAGAGTAATGTGTGCGACTGATTCCACACAAAGTTTTTCATCCTTTAATGCAAAATACCAGAAATAAAAAATGAGAAACATACACTCTGAAAGTATTTCCCACCATCAGAGTCATTCTTAGTATGTTTTTTTTATATCACTTTGTGCATACAAGGAGTTAGGAGAACACCATAACATACTATTAACCTACTCTTTGGTTCTCAAAATAATATGGGTTATAAAAGAAAAAGCAGGCAAATCCATGCAAGTAGGAAAAGCATTAATACATTTTTTATTCAAACTGTTGATGAGACAGGAGCAGCAAAAAAGGAAGAAAAATAAAGGTCTTGTTAAAGAAGGTGCTTGTCTATGAGCACTGACAGTTTTACTTGCTTAGAAATATTTACATTAATATTATGTATTTTCAATCAAAATCAAGAACATAGTTTATCAGTAAAATTGAACCAGTTACTTCTTCTTCATAAAGGCTTTCCTTATTAACTGAGTCTAACTGCATAGAAGTTAGGCAGGAAATGTAAGGCTAAATTGAAATGTTACTAAATTTAAGAGGATTCTAGATTTTTAGCTGGTATAGAAGATTCTTATTTAGAATAATTTTAATACAATTTCTTTTCCTCCTGAAAGAAGAGGAATCATAGGAAGAGGAACTGATGTTTCCTAGTACTGACTAAATTTTTTTATTACTGTCAAAGGGCAGAACTCTGAATCGCGGCATTATCTTGCTTTCACCTGTGTCAGAGTCAAGGATACTGACAGAAATTTCAAGAACTCCTTCATTCAGAGGACTGTTTGGGTAACTCACTCCTGAAAGATATAATCCAAGAAAATTCCCAAGCAATTGACTAAGACACAATTAATTAAAAAGTGAATTTTACTCTCAAGAAAATTTGAACAGAAACACAACTGAATTTAGCACAGCTCTGGAGAGAAACAAAAGCAACATCTTACTGTTACAGTCAATTTCCCACTAGTAAGATACAATTAAAAGTTAGGTTTTCAACATCTTCAATAGATAGAAACTACTGAAACACAGAGCAAACTACTGAATAACAGAAGACAGAAGTCTGTGTGCAGTATAGGAGATTGGATAGGAAACTGAATTTCTCAGCAGACAGAGACTAAAGTCTGAAATTCATGTGAAAATTTGGTAAATCTAAAGATTTTCTTATTAAAAAGGACGCTTCTGTCTGATCATTCTAGATCACAAAAGAGAAGCACTTTAATAAATCAAAAGTGCTTCTTCAATGACAACAGCCCCCAGATAAAGGGCATTATCTCCCATTATGGTGAACATCTATGCTTAGCTTAACTGAGATAGGCAAACATCCAAAAGAACACCAGAAACACAAACAACAGCATCGTACCTGGAAAAAAAGCAACCCACTCTTGGCAAAGTATATTACAATCACTCAAATCCTAATAGGTAAAAGCACACTGTGAGCATGAAACACATGCAGCAGTTGCCACAAAGGCACACCACCCAACACAAAGAGAGATGCGAGATATACATTTAATCAAAACAGATTATTAGAGTATCTTCAATTGTAATAAAGGAGTCAAAAATGTTCCCAGTGGGTTCTCTTCTGCGTTCACACAGGACAGAAAGGTAGCTTTCAAGAAAGCAAGCATCTAAACACCAGGTTGATGTTAAAAGCATATTATCAAAGTATGAGATTACAAAGTGGTCCTGTACAGAGAAGACTCAGAAGAACTAGCTAGTTTAGAAGGAATCATTTTAAAACTCATTGTAAATAGCACTCAGTATTTCTGATGTAAGTTTAAGCCAAATAAGCCAGGAGAGTATTCAAAAGAAGGATGTTATACCATTCCCACTGAAGGAAATTCTGTGTCTAATTCCACCAGCCAAAACTGCATCATTATCTGTGATGGCTAGAACAGGGTTAATAGATAGGAAGTTAAGCCATTCTCCTATGTGAGAACCCTGTACCACTACGTTCAATGGTATAAAGTGATCATAAATGAGTTAAAATGAAGATGGTCCTCACACTGGGCTCGGGAACTGCCAGAGAGAGGAATGGAAAACAGGCATCCACTCAGTTATCAGGTATGAGATTATAGTGGAGGACAATTTTATTTTATAGCACAATGCAGCAAAAAGATAATGCAAAACATAATATCATGTTACAGCAGTTCCTCAAGGCAGAAATAGTTTTCTAATCAAAAAAGCAAGTGGAAAACACTTAGTCCTTTAATGCTACTGTGCAGGAAACAGCATGCAAAGTAACAAATTCCCCCTTGTTCACACTGTGAGGAGATACAGCCTGAGAAGAAAAAACCTTCAGAAGGTAAATGAAAGCCTACTTCCCATATTGTAATTACTTTTAATTCTACTCGACTGGTATAGTTTTTTATACTCCACACTTCAGTGAAGAGCTGGAAGACAGCAAAGGCTCACAACACCATCAGAAGTTTGAACCCCTTTAAATTTCCAGAAAGCACTGCAAGCTCTCTGAAGAAGTAAAGACAAATACAAACATCTCATTGTTTCCTCCTAGGTATTTGCAATGGCAACAGCAAGCAAGACGGCATGTATTTCGCATTAGGACAAAAGCAAGACTACTATAACTTCTTTATACTGGCTTATAAACATGTTGTGCCAGAATAGGCTATAAATACTTGAAGAAAGAAAATAAAACAAAACAAACAAAAGGATTTCTGTTTATCTCCGCACCATGAAATTATCTTTCAATAAACAAGAGCCTAATTTTTCAAGAATGGAAAAGTGTATCGCAGTTTAAAAAGGTCAACTTTTTTTCCCCATAAAACAGTCAAAATAATCACAAAAAAGACCCAACAACCAGTCTGAAGATAACAGAACACAAGAAAAGTGAGATAAATTATGCCCTTTAAAGCATAACCCAGTGACAGCATTACCATCACAACTGCAAAATGTCTTTTTTTAAACTTACCTCTCCTCCATTAACATACTCCATCACAAAACACAAACGATCCTTTGTTTGGAAGGAATATTTCAAGGACTTGCAAACAAAACAGCAAAAAGAAAACAACAATTATCAATTTGTATTAAGCCAGTTTCCTGCACTTTAACAAAATTTTATTTTATTTTCTTAACCAGACAGTTCTGACTTGGTGAGAACTTTTAGGAAGCTACAATTTTAATTAATCTAGCTGGAGCTTCAGATGAATAAATACAAAACTTCCCTCATCTCTGCCACATGCCCATTGATATGTATATAACATTGCTTATTATAATAAAATATTACATAACTATTAAAATACATTACTTTTTACTTCATTTCTTACTGTCATACATAGTGTGACATTTTGTTTCATCATGCATTGCTTCTGCTGAACTAATAGTTATTTTATCATTTTATTGAAATCTCTGTAGTTGGAAGTTTATTCATAAAAATAACTTCCTTGAAAATATGTAAAATCAGTAACTTATTAAAAAAAGTATTCATATATAAAAATTCCTAAACAGTTACAACCTACAGCTAAATGTATTTTTAGTGTATTTAAGCATTATAAATTTATTAGAAACTTTATTTCTGAACAGTCAAATGAGTACATAAGTACCAGACAGCTACTGTTTGCTTGTTAATCATCATGAGAAAGACTTCGAAGTTTGTTCTTTAGTTATGTTCATATCTGAACACTCATCTTGTTGAAAATAACCTGTTTAAGTTCTTAATGGTATTTGATATTTAGTTCCTAATACTTACTGTTAAAAAAGGATGTCTGGTGTTTTTCAATACTCTGCTTTCTGTAAGTGTATGAGCCACTTCATCCTAAGAAATAATAAGTACAAGAAGGACGTTTTAATTAAGATACAAAATTGCTGTCAGTTAATTACAAGGAAAGTGTTAATACTTCCGGAAACAGAAATCTTCACTGAAGATAGGGAAAATGAAAGAACCTGCTCTCCTGAAAAAGGTAACATTAAAAGTACTCATTTCTTTTCAGTAAAAAATGTAAAGTAAAATTAGAACTATGGCAACATACAATTTAACATACGTGATTTTTCTTCTAATACTGCTTTAAAATGAAGTCTTGAAGTTTACAACCACTGCAAGGCAGGAAAAAACAATAATACTGGATTTGATTTTTAAAAATATAGCCATCGCAACTGCAAAGTCATGAGAACTGCAAAGCTCTGATATGTATCATCTGAATGATGATACAGACTGAAACGGAATCAATTTGCAGGAAATGTACACAGCTAGTAGCTGACAGGAGATTACAGAACATAGTCTAAGTTTGCAGCATTTTTCTGTTTTTTAAACATGGTCTTTATTTTGTTTTTCTTTAAAACCATTCAGCCAAAATGGAACAGTGTCCATGAAAAACCCCTCCTCAATGCCCTGTGCGATCCTACCAGAAGCCACCTGAGAAGCACTTCTCAGTCAGGCCTACCCTGCCTCCCCAAGGATGCAGACCTCCTCCTCCAAGCAAGTCAAAGGATGGACAGGGAATGCCCTTCCCCATTTCCAGCCAGCTTTTGAAAATGTGGCAATTCAGAGCAGACAGCTGCACTCTCCTGGGGTCTCAGACTAAATCACAGGAATTGCCATAAACCCCATGCCAAAGGGAAAGAAACTAACTCAGCCCCAGTGGGCATTAGTGCCTGGGGAAACTCATCTGCCCTCTACCTGCCAGCTGTCTCTTCCTCCAGAGCCATCTCTTGCCTTCCCCCAGGCAGGAAGCACACCAGAGGTGGGAAGGAGCTTAGATGGAGGGATCAAGGCCCCTGGGGCAGGTTATGGCCCAGTGTTGCCCCCACACTGCCAAGAGTCTTACCTTAGAAGTCTGAAATGCACCCTGCTAGTTTTTGCCATTTACAGTGGCACTAAGCATCAGCTGAGTATTATACTGAACTGGAGACAAACCTGGTGACTAGAACACCAACCACAACCCTGCGTAAGTAAATTTATTTAGATAGAATATACTTCAATATTGCTGCAAATAATACTAATATGAGATTACTGTCCTGGACATGCTTATCATGCTCTGCTCTGAAGATAAGGTATCATTAAACTAATTTACTAATTAAACTATTACTAAAGTAAACACAGATGTCATGAGTTTTAGATGATGCTTTAAAAACTGTCAAAATAGGAAGTTAAAAAATAACAACAGAGTTCCCAAGGAACAAATTCTGAGTGTTACTGAGATACTACAGCCACATACTGGGGGAAAAACAAAAAAACGCTTCAAGACAAGCAATTTTAAAAACTTTTCAGCATATTCCTAGAATTTTTCTGTATGAAGAAGGGCAATATAAAGTAACTTTCAAAACTGCATTCTATCTTTTGTGGATATTTCTCTCATCTTGGGAAAAATAAGCGAACAGTCTAACAAAAACAAACAAACAAAAAAACCATATATGTAAATCTACAATTACTGAAATGTGTGACCAAAAAAGGCTTCACTCTCTCTCCCTTCTGTATACAGCCAAAAGTTGCGAACTGATCCACTGAACAATTCCCAGCTGGGTGGAGTAACTGGAGGAAGTGTGCAAATGCTGAGGAGGTGCTAGGGCCTGAGGCTGCATATTGTATTGCAGTATATGGACAGAGCTACGAAGGTCTGAACAAGAGGCAGCTGCCACCCCAGAGAGCACCAGCATTGCTTTGAGAACTCGTCTACTCTCAGCATCTACTACTGTTGTTCTCCATCTTGTGACCCAGATTTCAACAGAAAGGCCATCCTGAAGTACCAAAAGTATCTGTTAATGAAGGAGTTGCTGAAAAGGTTAAGAAGAAAATTATCATTCATATAACAAAACTAAATAAATCACTTTATCTTGGATCCGATGGTCAGGCTGTAATAAACAGTGATGTTGCCACAACAAATCCAAAAGGCTCACCACCCATCTTTCTGATCTTCAATGATGTGATTTAGTCTGCAACACTTCCTCAACTGGTAATACGGAAAAAAAGCTTATTCTCAGGTTCAGACTCCAATCGAAAAAGTATGGAGAACGGTGTATTATTCATAAACATAATACATTTTATAATGTGCTAATAATCTGGAGACTACAGAGCTTATATACAAATAAACTTTGAATACATACATATACAACACTGTAGTATATCCCTATAGAGAAATTTTACACTACAATGAATAGGTTATTTTAATCATTATTTAAATCATTTACTTCTACTTTCTGGTACAATTTGCAGTACTGTTAAAGCAGAAGTTAAAGATTAATTATGCATTTCTGCTAATTTTACTATTTAGCATTAATTTTATTTGCATTTTTTAAGTTTCAAGTGCACACAAAATTGATTTGATATTGACAATATTCATGATAAAGAAGATAAACTGAGATAGTATTTACTGTTTTTTGTAAATCTCATTCTTTACCTGTTGTGATCTGAGTAAAAACCTACCAAAACTGCTATTATGCTCACGGGAAAAAAAATAAAAATCCACCATTTCTCTGGTGAATCATGAGGTTCAGATCAGGAAAAAAAAACTGAATAAGCAAAAGAGAAGCTAGTTTCCATGAAGCGCAAAGAAATGTAATCACCTTTGAGATCTCTATTCATTTTTCAAATTTAATCAAGACTGATCAACACATTCAAAAGCCATTAGAATGAGACTGACAGGCAGTCAAATAAACACTGAGATACCTTGCAGAACTCTGTAACCCTTCTTCTCATTCACAAGTAGAAAAATTGTAAAAACATGACAAATATTTGAAAATATATATAATCCATAACTGTTGTAACTCACAGTCAGCTTCTAGGAACACTGATATTATGAGCCTCAAGCATCCAAGAAATTTCAGTAAGGCTCATACCCCTCAAAAACCTCTTTACTTATTATTTTTAATTGTATAATGATGACAACAGCATGTAGTATTGTTCTCAAAGTTGTCTTGAGCAAGTAGGGTTCAAAACTTTAGAATAACGAGAAACAAAGTTCAGATCTTCAAGCTGAAACAGAATAAAATCATAACCAACCACAAGGCCCAGTGATGCCAAATCAATCAAATGTGACTGGACAATTCCAATTTAAATAATTTCTTCAGACTTCAGATTTCTATTTTGTACCTCCAAAAAGGGGAACAATAAAACTGTTATTCCCATGCACAGCTAAACTTATCTAACAAGCCAGGAACAGCTCAGGTTCATTAAATTAATCATATTTATTGAATAAACTTGCAATTCACTTTGAAAATGTTTGGATATGCAACAAACCCTACAATGTACTTTCTCTATTTATAAACCTAGATTGTACTGTTTTCCTGCACAGTAAATTCTCTTAGTGCTTTAGCAAGCTTCAGGTTACAAGACAGTGGAAAAAGGAGTAAAAAAAATCTGCACATATTGATTTCATTTACTCTTGTTTTCTGAAGATACAAATATACTTCTATTAAATTCAGTTAGCATCAAAAAAAATCAAATAATTTACTATAGGATGCTGATTATTCCATTCAAAAAAACTGAAACGGAATTAAAACTATAACCTTCCTTACCTTTGCAATAATGACTTCTTTTTTCAAAATCTTCATAGCATAGTATTTCCCACTAGCCTTCTCTCGGACCAGGATAACTTTGCCAAACGTGCCCTTGCCCAGTAGTTTTAAATAGTCAAAGTCATTCATTGTCTATAAGGAGCAAAGAGCAAGGATTAGCAAGACTTAAGCTATGCAGTTACAAAACATGTTCAGAAATGCTTCTGCAAACAACCAAACAGTATTACCAATATAAAAAGATCAGTTTACAAAGCCTGATCCACATAAATGAGTATAAAGTTGAAGCTGATGATCATAGACTTAAATACTGCCATAACTCATCAAATTTTCCAAAAACTACTGCAACGTGTTATAACTAGTGATGTACAAAACTAGGGAAATTACAAGTAAAAACGCAGGTTAATACTAAGTCTATAGATGTATTAACACCTAATTAATACAAGGAGCTTGTACTTTATTCAGCATATATTAGTGCTTTTATTATAAATAATTATGAAACATTTTCCTGTCAAAATGAAACTGCTGGTAACAGTGAACTCTAGGAGTCTGCATCACACACAGATTTTAGAACCATAAGCTGAACACCACTCAAGGTCAGGAAAAGTATGTAGTACAGCTACAAATGTACCATTTATCCAAAGCCTACAATAATTACTTCTCTATAAGTATTCTTTTTTTTCCCTCCAGATACTGATTCAAGTATTCATCAAAAATATTTACCATGAAACTGCTATCCTTTCAACATATTAGCGTTTTATTTATCAGGGGTCTATATTTATCTTCCATTTAATCTTTCTGCAGTCACATTCCTGCAAACTCAATCTTCAAATAATTTTGAACCTCCTTCTTTGATTAGGAAAAGTAAAATTGCAAGAGTAAAAAAGATACTGATTTATTACCAGAACCTATTTAAACTTTGATCCTGTTCATAAAACTATTTTTCATAGCTTTACAAGTAACCTGTTACATAAACACAGGACCTTTTCATAAGGTTCACAATCGACCTGAAGGTGGACATTTCCAAAATGGAAGGAATATAATTACTTCTATTCTTGAAGGAAATATTCTATCTATTAAAAATATTTACTGCGTCAGTTAAAATAAAATTTACAGGAAAATATCAGAAAAAAAAGCGATAAGGAAATTACACATATTTTAAAAGAAACATCAGACAGAACAAAGTTTCAATAACAAAATCCTCTAAATCTCTTCAGGATAGCCTTTCAAGATAATTTCCATTCTGTATATTACATATCACCTACTATCTTGACAGTTTTAAAAATATTATTTCGTTCTAATTCCTCTTAGCTATCTCAAAACACAAAGGGAGCATTAGGAGAATAAAAAAAGAAATGATGAAAATGTACATGGATTGTCACTACAACCTAAAATTTTAGTTTTGTTTGAATTCTTTCAATGAAATGTGTACATGCATGCGTACTCATACATATGCATGCAAAAATTATCTTATCTTAGCTAAGTCCCTCTGCTGTCTCACTGCTGACTGGTCATCAGTTCTCCCTCAAAACAGCACAATTGTTTGCTTACATCAAAATAAATAAATTCTAGGTCATGTATCCTAGTTTGGGAATTTCTGAAATTTTATCCATTAAAGAACATTCTCAAAATATTCTTCTTTTTACTGTTAAATGGTACAAAACATATGTGCAGCTGTGATCCAAACACTACGTGGCAACTGCTACTTCATCAACTAAAGGGAAGATTACTCAAATATCACAGACAGTACTTTGGAAATTCAGTATATCTAGTTTGATAGTTCTATGGTAACCATCAAGCAAGAAAAAAAAAAAACATCTTTGTCTTAAAGCATTGAAAACTGTCAAAATTCACATGATAAACTCAAAATGCATTTAAAACAGAATTTAGGCAGAAGATGAGACAATTCTGTGATTCTGTGATGAATAAGTCATGGCACAGTCCACCCTAACTACATCCTGCATTCTCCCACACAGAAAGGCCAACAACTTTTATGACAAAAAAATATCTAGTGACCATAAAGGCTCGTCACTTCTAACTGTCAAAAATTTATGGGACCGTAAGCTGCACTGAAGGGGTAACTCTTCCCATAATTCCTATTATCCTTGAGAGGCTGAATTTAGGGAGAGACCATCAGACTTTGAACAAAGACAGCTCATAATAGCAGCCCTTAGCCTGTACAGAGGAGGATATTGGCTCAACTTCTCACAGACATGGGCTTGATGCTAAGCCAGTCAAATTGAAAGACTCATTCGTCTAAAATTTGCTAACATCATTCATCAAATTGGTCATGAATCTAGCATCAACCTTGCTAAAAACAATTTTTTTAAAATGCAGATGCATAAGAGGCAGGTAAAAGTTTTGAGAGATTTTGAGTCGTGGCTTAGCAGCAGGTTATGGTAGCAGTGATAGTTCTAAGAATAAAATCTCCTGATGCTGTCATTCTTTAGAAGCTTAGCAGAAGGCTTAGAGATGATATTCAGTGCAGGGTAACTCAACAAGTCTGCCAAAGAACACAAGACCTTGAGAGATAAAAACACAGATGCCACAGCTAAGAGTGTACTGAAAACTGGTGAAAAAAAATGAAATACTTCCTAAACCTGAGAATGTTAGTAAGCAAGTTTGGAGGATTCCATAAGATTGATTTCCGTTTCCTTCATAATTTTCCCACTTTTTTCATTCCTACTGAACCTGGAGAAGTCAATTTTTTTTACTCATTACATTGTTTTGTGGCTTCTCTGAAAAAATCCATTATTTATTCATGTTGAACCCTGAAAAACAGAAGGGAAACTGCCCAAAGAAGTACAGGACATTCAGCTTTCTTCAAAGCCTATTTACTCCTGCTACGTATGTTCTTTTCAAAAGAATACATTTAACTACAGTTATTGAAACTCCTACCAAGAACTGCTTTTCAAATATTCCTGATACACACAGAGCTTATATGACTGGGAATTTTCATCTGACTTCAAAGAAATTATACTTAATAGAAATAGTCTAGTAAGGAACAAAACTAGTCTGCTAATTGTTTCTTTTACTTCAAATTTTAGTGATACTCTTATTGTAGAACACTGACACCATTAAAAGAATTGCAAAAATACAAAGGTGTATTTGTTTTTCCCAGCTAATTTGGACAGAGATGTTGCTGTTAGTCATGCCCAAGGCAAGTTCAATTTCTTAAAGACTGTTTTCTTGGTAAACGTTTTGATACTTTTTTTTTTGAGAAGAAACAGGCCCACTTCCCTCTGTCTTGCTTCTTAATCTGACTATGCTCTTCTACTCATATGAACACCACCTGGTGCATGCACAAGCAAAATTCACTGTGCACAGATGCACGATCAGGTGACTAGACAAACTCGTTGGACACGATGTGCAAAAAAATTCTTAACATTAAAAGAAATCTAATATAAAAAGGCAACACAAACTGAAGTGGTTCCGATTCTGTTAACAAATACAAATGAATAAGCAGAAGCTTTTCAGAAACAGTTCTACAAGAAACTATTTCCTCTGATTTCAATTAATACAAAGGGAGCGACAAGGGAGCCCGCTATATTCTGGTTACTCAGGACATTTTATTCAAAAAACTTCTGGGCACTTTTTGCTAAGTCTTCCAAATGTCTTAAATCTGCAGTGGGATTTTGAGTTTTGGAAGAAAAAAAAAACCCTTGATATTATCAGTGTGCTTTTCAGTGGCTACATATGCTTCATTCAGATCTATCACTAAGTGTTGAATATCACCATTTTTCATTTCACGTTTCATTTGTAGTTTGCTTTTGGCTTGCTGGTAAAGACATTATATATTCTGTAGCACAGCACATGCACTGTCCCAGAATTTTACTTCTGTTCTTACAGCGTAAGGAGCAAGAAAGAAGCAGAAGAACTGATCTTCCACCCACTCTTATTCCCACAGCACTTTTGTTGTATGGGAAAAGTATTGTGAACAAGGAGAGCATATGTTCCAGATAAACAACTTATATTAGACCACATTTACTTTGACACCTCGAAAATGCTTGCTGTTTTGCAGTGTTTTAGTACTCTACTAAGAGGACATACAAGCTAGGCATAGTGGTCAGACCTTTAAAAGAGCAAACCCATATCCCTCCCACATAATCACAGTGCCTCTCGGAAAGACTGACATATTTTGAACACTATGTCTTGCTGTCACTTATTGTATTTTACCCTGGCGCACAATCACTAAACCTCTGTGCTGTGAGGCTAAAAGTTCAATGTCAACATCTCCAACCCAAAACTCATGATGAGAGTACTGTCATGCCCATATATGATTAGTTTTTGTTTTGTTCATGCAGTGAAAATAAAGCATAGAAAATTATGTACAATGAAACTACATGAAAGAACTACACTTGTAATGCAAAGTGAAGTTCTCAAAACTCAGGACATGACAGAATTAAGATTTCCTGTAGCACCCCTATTACATTCCTAAGGACATAGTTGTCAGCCACTACCTTTCTATGATTTTTGCCTCATAATTCTTTCAGTGTTCAATATTCCTTTTCACTGTTCATTGTTGCAAGATATTCCATAACACTAGCTGTAACATTATTTTGCTGTCTGCAGGCTTTTACTTATTTTACACAGGTTTCATTTTGTAGCTAGAAAGAACAAAACCAATCCCACAGAATCATGTTATTATTTCTCATGTTATTTCAATGCATTTTTTGAGTCTTGTCAATCCTGTATAAAAAATAAGAAACATGCACTGAAATTTATGTAGAGATATTATTGCTTCTATATCTAACTAGATCACTTTGAAGAAGTTACTCACGTATTACTCCTCCTAGTGATTTTTAAACGTCATTACCTTTCTTTTATGATGAGTTGTTGAAGCATCCATCTCCTCTTCACCTATATTGTCTATCTGTGAAGTTGGACTACAGTTCATCCTTTCTTCTTCCTGCCTCTGAAGTCTGTCTGCTACAGCCTGGATTGCTTCTGTCCATTCTTCCCTATCATAAACAAGTCAACAATCCAATTAGAAACATTTAAGATTCACCCAAATATTTTGTTTATATTCTTTTTCACATGCTACACTGCTTCAACATGCAGTCCTCATGTTACACAGCGAAAGTCTCATACAATTTAATTGTTCCAATTTCCTTCTGTATTCTGCATGATGGATAAGGTGCTAAGGTTGATGAGCATCAAAAAGAATCACTGCTTTATTTATTTGATGAATTAACAGTGTCTGGTTTTATAAATACTTTAATACTAAAAACCTGAAAATTCTTGCTATACATATAATGCGACTCAGAGTATAGTATGTCATGTCCTACCTGACAGTATATGATAATAATCTACTCAAGAGAGCGTTACCCCTCACTGTAAGAAAATAATTAATAAGACTTTAATTTACACTGTGTGTTTGACTCTCTGTCTCTTCCCTCTTAAAGCTGAACTCTTTGGCTAACTTCAAATTCCCTTGACAATCAGAGGTTCTCAAAAGATAATTAAATTCCAAAAAGCATCATGAAAACAAGCAGCTGCATGAAATGGGCAGGCCCAGATGAGGGTTTCCATTCTGGGAAAAGCCAGGCAGCCCTTGGCTACCCAGCTGTTGGCTGACCAGCACAGGCCAAGTAGCTGGCCAATCCGTCACACTGCAGCACCACACCAAGTGCAGCACTGGCTGCTTTTTGCTCTCCCAGCAAGGGACTCAGGAGGCGTCTGGGGGTATTATGGAGTGTAGCTTGAGGCACAATGCCTCACACAGAAGAAAAACATGGTGGAGAAACGGTATCAAGGTAGAATTTTAAAAGGTGTAGGTGAATATACTAATAAAATAAGAAACATTCAAAAATAAAATTATTAGTTATTTATTGGTATAAACAGTACAACCATGGCCCGCACTTGACCTAATAATGCATGGTGATGGGGTCCACCTGGGTCAGAGGGGGAAAAGAATAGTAGGTTTGAAGGTGGTGACAGTGAGCCTGCCCATATCAAGGTGTGAGACAGAAGAGCTAAGTTAGAGAGACAAGGTGCTAGTGGGAACTACAAGATTTTTAGAAAGGACAGGTGAGGGAGAAGAGGTAGGATAGTTGTCCTCTATGCTAAGAAGTGGATAGACTGCAAAGAGCTGCCCCTGAGAAACACTTAAGAACAGGTTGAGAGCTTGTGGGTTAAGATTAGGGACAGGACCAATAAAGGACAGACAGCACTCGGTGTCTACTACAGGCCATCTGACCAAGGGGACCCTATTAATGAGGCTTTCTTGCATCAGCAGCAAGAGGCATGATGTTTGCAGGCCCTCATCCTGGCAGGGGATTTCAACCACCCACATATCTGCTGGGACAACAACACTGTCAGCTGCAAGCGATCCAGGAAACTCCTGAAGCCCATCAACGATAACTTTCTGGTTCAGGTACCAGACAGACCCAGCAGAAGTAAAGCACTGCTGTTGACAGACTAGACACGAGTTCGGATTTTATTTTACAGAAGCAGACTTATAAATTGTTCAAAAAACTGCTCAGAAATGCTTGGAATGTCACAATTCCACATGCTGATTACTGAGCAATCCCAGCTGAGACTGTTGAAATTTGTGCATAGTCAACACTGAAAACAAAACAAAAATAAAATTCTCACCGTTCCTCCGGAGTGTCTACGTGGAACGTCCTCTCTATGACAGTGGTCCACTGAAGACATCTGATAATGAATGTGTTTGGCTTTGGTCGCTCTGTTTTCATCAGCTGACATTCTAGAGAAATATATGATATTTCACCCTTTATAGATTCCCAGTTAAAGAGCGAGAAGCAAATAAAATGACTTAGATAAAATACACATAGCTTATGTATACCAAGCCAGCACACAAAAGGAAATACAGAACACCAATATAACCATGGGCTTGAACAAAAGGTAGAAGAAATAAATCAGAGGTACTGATGGAACTTGTACTGTTCCCCATATAAAGTGTGATCTCCATTTGCAAATTAGGTCTATTACAAGGGTAAGAGTACTGGATCCCAGATTGCTCTAGTATGGCAAGGTAACAGCAGTAGCCAAAGGCACATTTTTCCATCTGTACCTGGCAGGAGTATGATGTTTTTCCTTCAATGGTAATCATGCCGCAATTACCAGGGTACTATCACCTCACTATTAGATTTACTGTAAAATATCCTATCTGGGAGAATTCAGTCCGATTATTAAACAGAGAGTTACCACCCACATGCCCAGGAAGTCATCTTGTTCTTAGCACCCCAAGGCAGAACCAGGGTTCTGCTGCTTCCCCCAAGTATTTCTCTAAACAATTTCTACAGTTCCCCAGAACTGTAATTGCAAGATCTCTGTAAGCAAACTATTCTATCCAATTATAGGGAAATTCATTACTTTTATTGTTAGAAGATTTTTCCTAGCATTTAAGTCTTCCAATAATTGAAGCATTGTTTCTTGTCCTTCCAGACAACTTCTTCTCTTCTTCAAGCAGCTACTTCCTTTAGACACCTGAAGACCATGTTCTCTCTTCAGTCTTCCCTGGTCTAAATTAATTAATCCAGACAGTCCTTATAGGTTGTACTTTCAGATCCCAGATCTTTCTTGTCACGGAAATCTAGACATTCAGCAGACAATCTACTATTCCATTGTCACAAGAGCACAACACTGTTAACTCAGACAGTGGTCTGATAAGACATGATGTTTGGTGTTAGATTTTACAACATAGCACACTACACTAAAACATTATATTTGTATGATGCAAAACAGCGGCCTAACTAAAACTCTTTATTCATGCAAACATTTGTGTGTGTGTGTGTGCGCGTAGTTCAGGTTACTCTGTCAAAAGTGTGATTTGCTTTCCTGCAGCTACTATAAATCTAAAACAAACATCATAGCCCATGTTCTGGTAATTCAACAAGAATGTGATATAAAATGACTGATCCAGTAAACAAAATCAATCAATAATGAATACAGCAACAGACTTCCTGTTCATTTATGATCAACTGTAACTTTCTTTTTATGGAGCTGCAGCCTACTAGCTAACTTTATTTACTCAAGCTAATGTCATATAACATGACTTCTGTAAAGTACTGACATGTACAACATTCAAGGCAGGTTGATCTTTCACAGAAGTACCTTACCTGGGATTTATTTATTTAGTCTCCATAAATTCAGAGTCCTGACACCTCTGCTATCACCCATAATTTTACAGGAATATGTTTTAAATATTGTCCAAGCAGCTGCATCAGACCAAATGAATTTCTGAACACTCCCCATACTTCTATACCCACTAGCCTGTTCTACTTTTCTCTCTTATGTCTGTTGCTAGTGTTAATGGTACAAACAGAGAACTCACAGCAGATCTTCTGAAATGCAGATACAAACTGAAAATACAATAAATCAATTCTCTGTTATATTACTAATGTGTAACAAACCTAATGTCTTTGCTCAAGCTATTAATTTGCGTACCTGAGGACCTAAAGAACACCTTCTCTGAGGAGTGGTCTCTGACTGTTACAAGGCAAGTGTTATCAGACTTACCTGTGCCACATCTTGGATACAGACAGGAAAGTTTTGGCATTAGGGGTTTCTTGACTGAAGAATTGCTGGGCAAGCTGACGTGTTTTGTTTTGTTTTTAAAAGAGGAAAGTGCTACAGTAGGATGGAAATAGGAAGAGGGAACTTCACACAAAAGGTGAAAAAGAAACAAGAACAGGAGCAGGGAACTTGTGGATCATGATGAAGTGGAGCTACTTAGGATACATAGTAGGCTCCAAGCTGGATGCAAGTACTGTGAGTTCAATGGAACTCCTGTCCTCAGGCATAAGGTTGAAGTCCAAGTTACAATGACAGTGATGAGGATTCTAGGAATAACACATTGTTTGTTTTCTTAAAATTCTCCACTGCAGCTTTAAGAAATGCACAGGGCTACTTTTATAACAGAAGAGACTGCATGCATGTCTGTGCTAGGTTTACCTAATACTACCCCTGATTAAACCATTCTCTCATGTTTAATCCTATCACACTTCAGTCACATAGGCTGAAACTTCCCTTGCTGGATGTCTGCCTAAGGCTGCACGCTGCTGGAAAAATGCTACTTTTTGGAGACAAGATTTAAAACTTGGCAATCCAAGACTTTTGATATCCTTCCAGTATTCCTACAAAAATGTAACACAACTGTCCATTCTATCTGCAGAAGAGAAAAGAGTGAAGGGGAGGTTGGTTAAAAAAAAATAAAAATTCAATAACACTTAAACCATAAAATTCTTAAAAATCTGTGCAGTAATCCAGAGGCTATAGCTATCTCTGTATCTGCTGAACAGAAAGCTCTTTCTCCTGTGTTTGCATTGGCTCTTGCTACCCTCAGACAGTACAAAAAAAAAAAAGCTTCTTGGATGAGGTAAAATCCATTACGGAACACTATCACACAGAAAAATAATTTAAAGAAGAGACATCAGAACAAAAGACAGACCAGGGAATAAAGGTAAAAGAGTGTAAATGTGAAAGGAGGAAGACTGAAACCTGTGCGTAAAAGAAACATTAGGGGGATAAAAGAAGGCTCATTAGGAACAGCAGCTAGAAAGAGCAGCTAGAATGGGGAAACCACAATAGAGAACTAGAGAATTTGTTAGTCAAGAGACCAGTTTGCATAATTAATATATTATCTACATATTATTTGTATTTCATCCGTGTAAGTCTGCACCAATCTATACATACATTACTGGTCCTACACATTAATTTCTCTTCAGAGATTTCTCAAGTGATGATGTACTTCATTAAAAAGAACCATTACTTTAGCTATGGATGCATATACTAAGATCTGTAACTACCACAGAGTCCTTAACTCTCACAGGTTTTCATTATAGATGATCAACAAGATCAATTAAATATAATAAAAATTGCTGTGGCAAATGAAAAAGGAACTGAAAACATAAAAAAAAAAGCCACTTGAATATGTTTGAAGGAATTGAAAAATAACATCAAGCAAAGCTTAAAGAGCTTTTTGTAATATTCTATTAAAAGTGGCTAAATATGTATTTTCTTTCATAAGAATAAAAGTGAATACATTAATGACCTTAATTACTGAAACAAAAAGAGTTTAGGAAAGAAGTGGAGAACTAGTGTGTTTCTAAAAGTGGTGCATGCTACTCAGCCTGCTGAAGTACATAAAAGTAACTGAAGTCTGCTGATATTTAGTCACTCACATGGTTCACAGACTGCTGTATACAAATGTATGGGATAAACAACATTCCTAACACGACTGCAACGTGAATAAAAATTTGTTTGTGGATGACTTTCACCTAAGGGTAAGAAAATAAACACATCTATTAAGATGAAAAAGTACTCTAATACACAATTACTGCTAATTATCAAAATATTTTTCTACTAATTACTCGAAAAAAATGTAGAGTTTTAGACAGAATAGTTTGGAAACTACAAAAGCATAGAAGAATGAGTGAAACTGGCTACTGAAAGCTGGCTCAGAAAGCTTGAGTGATAGTTGGGTCATTACCAAGAAGAGAGAACACTCTACCATAATGTCTTCAAGTTTGCTGCTATACATAAACATATGTAATTAAAGGGCTGAATCTCAACTCAAAACAGTTGGAACTCTAAATTATCATTCAAAAAGATGAGTAAGCCAGTAAACAGACAGACTCAACTTTGTGTTCTTGTATGCTAGCCATCTACAACTTGGAATTACACATTTTAATCCTAAAGCTTTCTGTCTTGCTTGGGATTAAACATCAGCCATGAAAAACTTCCCCTTAATATTAGAGGGAATACAAAGCCTTGAGGCAGAACATTTGTTCAAAGCAGCAAAATATGAAATCAGTTACAGAAAGCAACAACTAAATTCCAACAAGTCTGTAGTACTTGACTGGCCATTTTTGGATCTGTGTAAGAAATGAAATAGAACCAGAATTAAGAAATGCAATGGAAGTTTCTCAATTACCGAATATTTTTTTTTTTATTAAAAAAAGGAGGTTAACTAGACGTTAACTTTTATCTCCATATCCACAAACAATCTGAACAATCTAAAATGTGAGGCTATCTTTTCCAAATAAACTCTACTATCTAAATTAAATAGTTATGCTAGTTAAACTCTCCTGAGCAACTCTAACTACAAACTGTATTTCAAAACGTTCTGTTTACTTTACACCATTCTGAACCACAGATGACAAAGTTTGCTTGAAGCTGTAATTACTCTGCAAAGCTGGGAAGCCAATTAGAGGGCCTGAAACCTGCCAGTTCCAAAAAAAAAAAAAAAAAGCACAGATCATCTGTTCAGATTTTATTAAAAAGTTTAAAGTTTGAAATCTATAACTTTAACCATATAATCACCAGTGTTCTTTTCCTAAATGAATTCATTCCGGATTTTTCTTTTTTAAAACAAAAAACAGAATACTAATACCATATTTTTCCATATGAGGAAGCTTTCACCTTCAGCAAAATTTGTGCATAGAGTTAGACACAAATGTTAAACATATAAAAAGCCATAAAAACTTTCACTAAAAAAATGAACAGAAGGTTGCATATTTGAGAAATTATTTCTAATGCAGACTGAGTTTCAGCACAAAGGAGAACCTCCTATGATTATCATATGATATAAAATAAATGGTATTGAACTACTGATTGCATCTTTTAGAATAGACATGCATTTTTACTTATGTAGGGAGATGTCTGTAAGCAGATATTTATATCTAGCATACCTAGCTATCTATTTACAGTACAATTTAATCCTTAATTTCTTATTTTCCTCTTGAGTTTTTTTTTCAGAAGATAAACACTTCACTACCCCAACCTTCGCCTCTTCAGCAACTATTCCAGTTAGCTTTCTTTCTCATGTTGAAACACATTGCTTACACTACCTTTTTTTATTGGTGCTACTCTTTGTACTCTGAATCTAGTTTTCTCTAATGACTTGTGCTAGGAAAGTAGTTTCAAACAGATAGGCATGTTTTTGCTCACAAATGAAATGCTATAACTTGTACATGTATATATGTATGCATATACACAAATACATATATACACACACACACACATCCTCTTCGCTTGGTCCTCTCCTGATTCACCCATCCATTTTATGTACTCCCATCTATTTCTCTGAGGCTTTCTGAAAGGCTTTGTCCCCAAGTCTCCTCTTTTCTCACTACATTTTATTTATGTCCATTATTACCTATAAAAATAAGACTGGTAACATAACAATGTATGTGAATAATTTAATATCCTTTCTTTAGTCCCCAAAAATGAAGTTTTCCCCTAAAAATGTCATCCTCAAACACTGCTCTAGAGGTACTCATTTTCTACTGTCCCTTTGATCGCATCGCACTTCTCTTTGCACTCCTTGTTTTCTACACAGCCTTAGCACATAAGCAGTTAGTTTTCAACAAGGACTATCTCCACAGCCTCCTCTCATCCTCTTTATCACTCCTTTTTCAGTATCCAAATGACCATTCCTATCATTCATCCTCCCACTGTTCCATTCAGCACCTTTTCTCAAAAGCATTCCTAATTTCTTTCTATTTAGTGTACAAGTTTTCCTTTAAATCCTCCTTAATATTCTACTTCATCATGATGTCTTACAAACAGGAAGTCAGGAAGAAGAGAGAAAAAAATCTAACCTGGAAATTGGATTAGTTGTTAAAGTGCTCAGACCATGGCCTATACTATAGGCTAATACAGTCATTGTTTTCTCCTGCTCCTCCCATCTGTTTGCATCCATCTGCTATTCCTCGTTTTATATTTGGAATTTTAGTATTTTGGAGCAGGAACTGACTTTTTGTTCCGTATGGGTAGAAATCCCACTCCTGTGGTACTTGGCTCATGACTCGAACTTGTATGTGCTTTGATGCTATAACAACAACATATATGACTGCATAATAAACACACACACAAAAGATTATTTTCCTTGAAACTGAAAAAGACCATCCTTGATGCACTTCACCGTGCTGGGATTTCATTTATTTCCAGCACTCCGAAAAGTACTGAAGTAGTGTCCTTGCATTTCTATCATGACAATTAGTTTGCTAGTCACCCTTTCATGCAGAAAGAATGAAAATCAGTTTTCTGCATGTTATTGCCAGGCTTTGCCTGAGGTTTAGCTTGTCTTCACAGAAGACAGTAATACCCCTCTCCCTCTCACGCTAACACCTCAATTTCATTTATGCAAGTCAATGTAATACACCAGGATAAAAAGACTTGCCAGTCTTTTGACTTTTCGACTTGCCATGCTTATACCAGGCCCTACTTAGAGATAATCGGGGATTATAAAATGGTAAACTGGTGTCTGAGAAAGTGCTGTCTGAGAGCTGCTCTGAAAGTAATGCCTCCTATTTTATTATGCTGGTCCACAACATCAGAGGCAGATGTTGGTGACATGGCAATAGAGGTTGAACCTTCCCACCAATATTCCATTCTGTTGCTGTGCCATTGTGCTCTTTGTATCTGTTGTTTCCAAACAAATAAATAGGAGGCATTACTTTTGGAGTGACCTCAGTACAACTGAAGGATAAGTCTGAGGAACTCATTCGTGATCCAAGCTAATAACTGAATTCAAATTTCTAAGTCAAATGACAAAATATCAACTTAAAAACCATTTATAAGGTAGTGTGTAACCCTCTCAAAGAAAACTGGTCCAGTTTTCCAGAAAGACATACATACATCCAACAGTAATACTGGTAACACATTAGATTTGAATTTGAATTTCCAAACATATTTGCATATTCAGCACATTATATATACAGTGCTTTTTCCTCCCCATAATTATTCGCAGGGTTGAATGAATATTACTTATTCAATTGTACTACCATTACTTTGGTTTTAAATCTGTGCTGTAACTGTAAGAAACTAGTTGCTGCCTTCCAACACTGTCATCCAGTGCTGTGACAACCAAAAACACCTAGGACTTTAAACTTAAATCTCACTGAAAAGTTAACTGTGGAGTTCTTAGAAAAAAGTCATGCCCAATGGCAAACACCTTCATGGATAAGTTGAAGCATATATGTATATATATTTACTATTCATTTCTTTAGAGAATGTCTCCAGAGTTCTTTAGAACCCTAACATTATTCCCCAAAAACACTTCAATGTTTATGTTTTTTATATTTTTAAATACCCAAAATAATAAACCTTGTCTCTGACCAAATTAAAGATTATAGTTAGTAAAAAGTGGTACAAATTTTCCACTTAGAGCAGCCAGGGTTCATTGATAATAATTTCTGTATTGAAGAAAAGCTAAATTAGGAAAAACATCTTTTTAAAGAGTATCTTCTATCAATAACTTGAATTTATTTCACCTGTACTACAGAGAGTTTCGAAAGTAAAATATTTCAAGATGGCACAGAAATTCCAGGTGACATCATTTTTGGCCAAAGCTCAAAGGCTATCATTAAAGGGGTATATCTCTTTCCAATTATTCTCCGCATGAAGATCAAAATGAAGGCAGAAGGCCAGTTCATAGAGATACCTCATCCGAAATGTGCCATGTGATCACTTAAATACTCACTGCATGTGTGAGAACTTTTTTAGTGTTGGTTTTGTGTTTGTTGTTGTTTTTTTTTAATCAATAGGGCCACAAAAGTTCATTAAATAGAACTGGAAAGAACCGCCACTTCTTCCCATGGAAGACCAAGGTGGTTTACACGAAGCAGTAGTGATTCTGCTTCGGCAGTACTGGACCACTTAGAAACAGTGTAGTGAGATCATGCTGTTCTTTTTGGGACCTCTGAGGGTACAAATCCTGTCATGTGGACATTCAGAATACTAGGATGTTTTTTGTTTGTTTTTTTTTTCTCAAAGGAAGCCTAATATAGGCCTTTGCCTATACCGAGAAGTTACAGTAATTGAATAAAAAATATTTTTAGACTGCTTCTGACTGCATCAATGCCAAAGCAAAAGCAATTTAAATTAACATATTTTGAGGTGGGCTACGAATGCACACCCACTCCATTACAATGACTCAGTCAATCAACAGTGTCTCTTGAAGCTCCAGTAACTTGATTACTTGCAACTGCTTGTCTATACCTGAAAAGAGATGTGCTGTCTTGGAACTAGTCCCTGAACTGGGCTCCGTACAGTATAAAATACAGCAGCTCCATAGGAGAGAAACCAGAGTGATTCCTGCACATGACCTGGTGTCACCAGACTGATTGATTCACAAGCTCTGGCACTTAGAAGTCACAGCACAGAGAACTCACTACTGGTGCTCACATATGCTGGAAGACTGCTGTTGAGAGGTGAGGCCCCTGCCTGGGCACCTCAAAGCACTGCCACCAACAAGCCAGCTCTGAACCACCAAGGTTGGAAAAGACCTACAAGATCACCCAGTCCAGTCTTCATCCAGCCCATCTCCACCATACACCCCAGTCAACTCCACCTAGCATACTTATGGTCCAGCAAGAGACCACTCACCACCATTTCCGGCCCACATGGTTTCCCTGCCTTAATAAAGGCATACTCAGCACTGGAAGCACTGTTAGCAGGCTATAAAATGTTACTGTCCTCTCAGGCCTTTCTTTCATTCACGGGATTCACAAAGGAATACGCTGGCTACAAAGGATCAGGGAGAGAAAAGCACTCAGCTGTGGGGTTTTGGCCGTTTTTCTTGGAATAAACATTACTTGGAAGAATCAGGAAGCAACTATAGGGAAAATGGAAAAGTCTTCTGCAAAAGCCTGGTGTAGCAGGAGTGGAAGGGGGTCATTCCCTTGGGAAAATATCTGTGTGATGAAAGTAACTGGTGTGATAGGGTGGGTGAAGAATTCTGAACTACAGAACAAGTATCATACAAAGCAGAAAGGTACAAACTTTCCAGCGTTCAACTCGAACAGTACAAAAATAATACCATGGCCTTGGCCTTCTCAGCTTAAATAACAAGCTGTAAGTAAGAGCCAAAGATGTCTATCATTTGGAGAGCAAAAAGTAGACTGAGACCACATTCCCAGTTTACAGATAGCTACCAAGATTATGCGAAGATAGGACTATAAAGACATATCTTTAAGTCCCTGCCAACCTAATCAAGATGGTATTAACAGTGATCTCACACTCCATCTGCCTGGCTAGTAATTTATGAAGAACGTACTTCACTATTACAGGAAAAATATGCTGCACTGCTTGCGGCTGCAAATCTACTGCAGCAGCTCAGGAACTCAGGGATTGGAGACGATGAAGCCTATTCTTGAGATTTACCAGGTACTGCGTATGAGATCCAGTTCATTCATATAGAGTGTCATTTTGATGGTTTGTTTGCCTTAATGATGATCTCATCTTCAGACAGACAAAATAGCTGACCACAAGCAGCCCATTGCAATTCAGGGAATAATACTACTCTAGCCTTATCCTTTCAGCCTTTCCATGCTATAAAATTTTGTACTTCTTATTCAAGATAAAATCTGATCAATTTAATTAAAGTTAAAAACCAAAACCTTATCAAAAAATTCTTATTTCAGAAAATGTTTTACTTTTCACGTTGTGAATTCCACATAGGTGCTTTGCTTAAATGTTATGGGATTATTTTTGTGAGTGAAAAGCTCTCACTGTTCTTGCTCTGATCAGTGGTTATCAAATTACTACTTCTCCTGCCAGAAAACAGAAAAACTCATCTTCCTTACCAAAATTGTATTTCTTTAATCAATATTACATGTTCCTTCCTTTAGCTTACATAGCTGAAATATCTGACCTACAGGGCTTGCAAGATACAGAAAGGACACTCGTGATGTCCAGAAACAATAAAAAAAATCTTCAAATTTCCATCAAAACAAATTTAAGGGGCAGGACTCTAATATCAGCATTATACAAGATGACCTTTTGGTATCAGGACAGGAAAAAAAAGTTCAATACCAGTATCAACACAGTATAACTAATTGTTAATTAGGCATTTCTTCACTTGGCAGAACTACTGTTTGGATCATCCTTCTCACTCCAACAGCAAAGGAAGACATACATGCAATGAAGTGCATAGTAGAACAGGACAAAAAAAAAAGATGTAATTCTACAGATATTCTTTCACTTGGTCATAGGGCAAGAAGCATCTAGGTAACTTCTAACTGCTATAAATGACTGGGTTATAGAGTCAGAGGAATAATTAAAGAATAACTGCCTATGACTTGGTCAATGGTAGGTCTCCTAACTCATACAAACAACTTAAAGGTTTTGCTGTTTTTTGTACTGAATAACAAGAAGGTAAAAATAAGCCTTTAATATCAAAGGCTTGTATACTCAATATCATTTATAAGTCTTCTACCACCACCAGAATGTGCAAGATTTTCCTTCGCTGATTGTAGGTCAAGACATGGGACTGGAGCTCAAGATTAGTTCCTTATCAAACAAAATATCTAAATTATTTTTTATACACAGGCTGAGACAATCTCAGGAATAACTCCATAAAAAAAACAGAAGGCAAATTCAGTGTCAGTAAAATTTGTTCCTCCCTCAGTAATGCAAATGAAGGAAATCCCTTCCCTAAATATACCTGGACTTGAGACTCCAACATTCTCCTATAAAACTAAACACTGCCATTCATTGTATTGCAGTATGCTAAACACATTTTGAAAAAAGTTTATTACATTTTCTAATATTCCTTCCCTTAAAGGTTTTTAGCTATAATATACACAGATCTTATATCCAAGGGGACTTTTTTTCCCCTTAGCTTAGCTCTTCAAATAATTTCATCTCTGCTCAGAAACATTCTACCGATCTCACAATCAAAAAGATCACTAACTTGTCTTCTAAAAACATTTTTGAAAAACAAAAAAGCACAATGTCTCCATTTTATCCAACAGATTCATACTTCGTAGCTTTGCTAATGTATGCAAATTGTCTGATTGCTCAAAATTACTGATTAACCAGGCTGGAGAGCTGATTACCTGATTATCCAAGAGCAAAACAATTCAGCACGATTTTGTGCCATTTGACAGTCTAGATAATTTTCTAATTAATTTGAGTTTTCAAGTGAATTCAGAGATACTACCAAAAAATAAAGAGGGCAGTGGTATGAATACAAGTAAGTTTTCTACAGATTTTCTTCTTACAGCAATAATTTATCAAATGTTATTGTTAGCAACAAACAATTCAGATAGAAAAAAAAATGAGGACATAGAATTGAAACATATTTAAAAATCCATTTATGATAAAATCTTTAAATTCTATTTGTAAAAAAATCTTACAGAGTTGGACGTGGTATTGGGGGTACTAGCCTGACACTCTGCATCAAACTTGTACTGTTATTAATAAATTCTGAACTACACATGTAGCAAAGCGTAGCAAATATTTTGTAAATATGCTGAGAGAATAATAAATACTGGAGATACATACTTGCCACTGAAAAGTTGTTGAGTGGATATGGCAGATCCACATCCTGGGGCTTCTCCTTATAGCCTATGAAAGAACCATCTGTCTTTAGCAGGAAATATCTTGGCCGCCAGTTTTTTATATATTCTCCTAAACGAGAAAAAAATACGTTCATTAGTACTGTAGGGGAAAAAAAAAAAAGAACTTGATATTAAAAAACATAACATATCATCAATGTCAAACATTAATTACACAAAAATCTTTCCAGATGTTTTCAACGTATAAAGGAAACCAACTTCCTACAAAAGAAGAGTAAAAGCAATTGCAATTGAAAACCTGGACTACAGAACAATGCCTCTGTAATAAGGGGCTACAAGCACTATAACATATTCTGCACATCTAAATTATATTACACCATATCCTTCCAAGTCCTACATCTTTGTATCCATAAATAGTCCGAAATTTGGCACAGGTGAAAATAAGCAGTGCAGCTCAACTTATAGTAACAAAAGTAAATGTCAGTTACTACAATGTAGAACATCCACCCTGCTGAACAAAAACAAAAATCACTAAGTTCATTAAAACATAAACTATCAGCAAGAAGACTGAATGTACTCAATCCAGTTACCTTTTACAAGATAAAGTCAAACAATAAACCCATAACCTCCACTTTTCACCATACTCAAGTTGTAATGGAAGGTTCTGCGAGCCATGATGTATTCAGGAACAGAAACATTAAGAACAGGACAGAAGAGAGTTGGTAGCTTAAAAAATGCTGTTTTATCTAAGAGTGAAAAATCTCTAAATTGCAATATTTTATAATATCATATCAAAATCTCACCACTAATTTTACTTTCCACATGTATTACTCAGGTAAATACAGGTGCATTTAGACTAGTCCAGCTTTCCCCACCTTTGACTGCTAACAACTTCACAGAACAAATAAGGTGCATAAAACCACCAACTAAGATTTTAAACGAGCTACAGTTTAATCATTACACAAGCCAATATTTTAAGAAAAAAAGTGCACATACCAATGCAAAATTTTCAGATTTCCTTCACAACTAAAAGTTCCCACTTATTAATCACTTGTAAACTTCAGGATAAAATACTGCTCTGAGACTCTTCAGATTATATCAAAGTGTTGCTGTGAAATAAGAATCGTGACCTACTTGTATTAACTTTAAAAAACACAATTTCAAGTTCAGTAAGGCTGAAACTGAAAAATTATTTCAATTTCTCAGTTTGCTCAGAACTTAGTATGAACCAGGGGCTGCACTCGCTCTAGGCTAAACCCAACCCTTGAGAAGTGTTTTGTAACTCAACAGTCTGTTAATTGTAACACCTTTTAGACATTCCAGAGGTTAGAAGAAAGATGACATTCATCTGACACTGAGATTGTTCTGTTAGAAGCCAGTCTATGCTTCCCTGCCCTCAGAAACAAAACTTCCAGCTCTGGATAGCAGGGCACCTGCCTTGTGTTGTTATCTAGAGATTTTCCATTTTCATATAAGCAGGAAAAAAAAAAAAACAAACCTGAAAAACTTCAAAGTGTTGCCTAATTAGACTACAAAAAAACAGAGGAGATAAACCACCAGCGACTACTATGATAGACAGTGCCTGTTTGTTTATAATCTGTCAAGACCTTGGCCTTTCCTGGAAGGTGCATTCACTGGGAAGGAGGCAGCTAAAATAACTGAAGACTTTCCCAAGGGCAGCATCCAAAATGGACAGAACAGACAAGCTAGTTCAGCCATTCAAAGTTTCAGGTTTCAAATAAAATCATCCTCACTGTAAGGAACAAATTGGACAAAGAGGTAAGCATACTCTCCAAGAGTTAGGGACGATAGGGTAAGAATACTAATCAGTCACCTCAGGAAAAAACAGAAACTACTACTAACATAGATACTGTCTGGAATCAAACCTATATAAAAAGAGATCATTTCAGCAGGTGCCCTTAGAGACACTTAATCCCTTCTCAGGGCAATGTTTCAGACTACATTCAGCTTCAACTAGGTACTCAAAGTCTCTGTATCAAAAAACAGATTTTTGACCATCTAGTCAGTTTTTCAGTCGACATCCTGCCTAGAGAAAAACCATTAGAAGAGTACAACAAGCACTTCCAAGCTTTTCTGAAGAAAGGAAGATATAAATACTGAATGGTAAGTAAGTACCGGACTGCCCATGAGCACAGCTGTATCACTGTCTTCACCCTGCAAACTATAGCAAGACATAGGACACAGAGCTTACAATGGTAGCTCCAAAAGTAATGCTTCCTATTTTATTCTGTTGGTCCACAATGTCAGAGGCAGATGTTGGTGTTATGGCAGTAGAGGATGAACTTTTCTACCAGTACTCCAATGTTCCATTATATTTAATTGCCATGTGACAGATGGTAACAGAGGGACAGTCCGACAAAATGGCATCTGACATGGAAGTGCATATGAAGCAAACGTGAAATTGATTCCTCCATGTGAAAAAAACTGCACCTTTTGACAAAACAGACCAAACAGAAGATGGGAGCACAGCAAGACAGCAGGTGGGGCATTTCAGCAGGGGTGAGAGCAACAGCGGGGCACCTCTACCAGTGAATATTTTTACTAGTATGGCATCCAAGTTCTTCTTCACCATGGGCAAAAGTGCAAAGCTAGTGATGGCACTATGTTGAAAAATAGTGTTGTGCAGCTAAGAACTTGCTTTATCAACTAGTGTTATTGCCTTATTTGTCACTGCTGAGGTTCCCACAGAAATAAACAGGAGGCATTATTTTTGGAGCAACCTATGTGAATATAATAGCTGCTTTAGAAGAATCCTGTGTATTTCATTCATATGCATTTTTCTCTGAAGAACATTTCCCCTAAATATTTCAAGATTAATCAAAGTTACACCACTTTCTAAGACTTCTGTACAAACACACATCAAAAATACATACATATATGCCGTTTTTTTCCTAGAAATGACCAATAATCAAATCACTCTTCAACAGACATACAGAAATATTTGTCATCTGCCCTTTATTTATTTTGTAATTTAATTAACAAATGGGTGAACACTTCTGAAGAATAAAGTAAACAGTATTATCAGTGAGCAGTTCACTTAACTGCATAAGTGGTTTAATGGTACTCAGGATGAAGTTTAGGTGCCCTGTTATAACTGAATTCCTTCTACACAATCTGATTAAAGACAGAAAAACATTTTAGTCCATACTTCTTATCCACAGGTTTACTGAGCTTTGAAAGACAAATCCTCTGTACAAAACTTAATAAATAAATAAATAAAACATAGAAAATAAAAAAAACCACCACCTAAAACACAGCAGAATATTGGGAAAGAAAAAACACTTGGATATAAGTTCTAATTTACACGCCCTGCACAAAACAAAACAAAAATATTTTACAGTGTAAGCAGTATTTAATTATTCTAAATATGTTTGGGGTGTTCACAAATACTACAAAAAGAAAGACAGAAAAGAGAAATTCTGTGAGAAAGGAGAAGTCTGCACAGGCTAACCAAAACACAAGACATCCTGACAACTTAATGAAACGTGGCTGTGGACTTGAAAAAGCACTGGATCCACCATAGAGAATTAATCAGTTTGTACCCAACTTCCTGCTGAGTTAATGTAAGCTAAATTATTATTTTGCTTAAACTTAGGCTCTTCTAAGTTGAAAAACATGTTTTCATAGAATGTGTTTATTTGATTGTACGAAGAGGCCTCTAATTTCAACCACCACAGCAAAGAAAGCCAAGTAATTCATACATGTCTTCAATTCTAGTCAAAGTTTTTAAAGCCGCTTGATAAAAGTGGAAGTAGAGCACAATATTATATATATATATTAATTATATATAATATAATTATTATATATAGAGAGCAGAATATAGCTTCAGATACTCACAAACATAAATGCACGGACATGAGATACAATATACAAATTGAGAACCTGTTTTGGGTTGTGAAGGTATGCTTTTTTTAATAACTACTGGTAGAATACACCCAGAAGAGGAAATAAGACAGACAGCATTCTTGAGGCACATGAAAATACAATCTGATCTTCATGCAAAATCCACACTCATAAAGCACAACTCTTTAATTAATGTTGTATTTAATAATACACTGGGTAACAACAGTAACAAATAACACTTAATGAAGGTTTGTTTAAAACATGACCCTTGCGGCTGGCTCTAAACTTGCCAACTGCAACCTTAATAAACTGTTTGCCTTTGACAGTCACAAGAATCCTGCCCTCAGGATGTTTAAGAAAACGTATTTATTTTAGTAATGCAATGTCTGCAGTTCTGATACTACTGAGGATCTTCACAAAAAAGAGTTATCAAGGAATTCATGCGAGTATTCACCATGCTCACGTTGGATAAGCGCATTACTCCAAGTTTGTAATTGTTTCATTTCACCTCAGGACTCAAAGCATCTCTTCAAACACATGCCTCACCTGAGATTCAGAAGTCCCTATTTTTAGTCTCACCCATTTGTAACCCTGAGCAAATGGAAACTTAGAAAGTCCTGAAAACTTGCAGTGATGTCAAATTAATCTTATTATTAAAAAAAATAAGCAAGCTTTAAAAGAGCACTTTTACAAAATGTCTACATTTTTTAATATGTAAATGGTTTTAGAGGTGTGAAGGAAACACCTTTAATATACAGTGCTGATAAGCAACAGAAACCTGAGTTCAAAAACTTGCTTGCTTAAAAGAAGCAACAGCTGCCACACAGACATAAGTGGGATTTAAGGGAATAGGAAAAAAAAAAAAACCCTGCAACTAGAGAACACAAAAAAATCTGCTTCTCATCTGTGTCATCAACTTACTACAATGGCTTTAACAGAAATAATACACAAATATTGTTTTCCTCATTGTGTTGGGATTTTTTTGTTTGTTTAGAGGCATCTCTGTGTTAAATCAGACTGTACTTCCCCTGTACTAGCATTTAATAAATAGGAAAAAACTGAATGTTTAAGAACATTAAATAAAATTATAAAAAACAAAATTAATTTGTACGCATATGCAGTTTTTCTTGAAAAGAAACATCTGTAATGAATGTCGGCTCAAGTGAAATATCAGAAGTCGCAACAGCGGTTTTGAGATTGAATTTACTTACCTTGGCCCTCTGAGGGCAGTGTTACCTAACACACGATTAGAAGCAGCAGCAGGCTATGTGACTAAGTCAGTAGACACCAGCGAATGCAAAGCAATCCTGTTTAATATTTCCTTACCTGTGATTTCACGACAGCAGATTTGCAATACAGTTCAAAGCTACTGTATAAAAGTAGTGCTTCTTAAAACTAAAAAGAATATCTGTCGCTGTGATTCAGTACACACTCTTCAATGTAACGCAGCATGTAACTATACCATAGTACAAAAGGTTTAATAAATCTCACTGCGTATCAAAAACATTGAATCAAAATGAGATTTTCCCTAACGCGCTTCACATTTTAAAAACTATTTTTGTTATGTACTCCCTCCTAACAATTTTCCAGCACTGCAAAGAAAAGAAGAATTTGGAACTAAGCCTTTTTGATTCCATCTCTTGCACCATGAGACAGTGATTATTTATTTATTCTTCTTTCACACAGTTCCGAGTAACGCTAAATGACACTTTGAGCACATCTGTACTTAACGTTAGACAAATGAATTTTTTCAGTCACAACGAGGAAATGGGAAACATTTCATGCTGTGTGCGGTCATCAGCCTATACCACAGCTGAGCTTCTATGACACCTCCTGCAAACCGGGGAATGGTTTCCAAACACAAGGACTGGATGGCCGTGTAAGCAGAATGCCTTGCTGAGATAGGGACAGTTGAGGACACCTGAACTTTCTCATGACATCATAGCAGCCCAGCGTAGTTAAGAAGACTGGACAATGCATGTTCTGCTTTTCACAGCAGTGTGGTCAGAAAGCTTCTCAATGGGAAATCTTTCCCTGCTTTGATTGTAGGGTATGGTTCCTCTCAGGCTTTCAACGCAACATCACCACCCTCATCTTCTCATTAGGACTGCTGGAGCGAGTCAGTGTTATGTCCTGTATAAATGGAACCCTGCTTCAGCTTCTGTTGTTCATGCAATGGCTTCCTGTTGCATTTTATTTAAAATACATACAAATTCAGAGGAAAATACTCAGTATATCCACAGACACGTCACTATGCAAATGACAATGCAGTTTTCAAAACGGGCATTTAAAATTACCGATGGGTTTTGGCATCTCGTGGAAAATAAATGTTGACAATGCATACTCAATTCTGCTACGCAGAAGATTTTGTCCTTTTAAAAAATCCTACCAGAAATATAAAGTTAGCTGACATCCTGACAAATTGAGAACTGACCTTTACAATGTCCACCTTGAGCCAACAGGAAGAAAAACCTGCCAGTTTCAACATCACTCTCACTTCCCCTCCATTCTTAAAGGATAAGAATTAGAACAATAAATAAATTATTAAGAGAAGTGGATATTAGCACATGCTGTCTGAAATAACACAGTACTGGATTACATCAACATCCCTGAACAACAAAGATCAATATTTTCTAAACGCCTGCAATTCAGGAATGGAAAACCAAGGTCTACATCCTGGAAACATTTAGGGACACTGTGCACATTTTATATATTTCTCTCTTGCTTACAGCTTTATAATACCAAAGCCTGAAATGCTACTTCAGTTGCTTCTAAGAGCAGTTTTCCAATATTTAATAGAATGGAGTTGTAACTGCAAAAAAAAAAAAAAGAAAAAAATTAAATGTTGTCTCACTGGATTTTTAGTTGATACGAAGTTTCAAGTTCTCAATACTTTTAAATATTTATGATTTCTTACATAGGACTATCAGCATCAAGTGGTACATAACTGAAAACACACAACTTCCCTTTTTTTTTCTTTCAGTTATTAGTAGCCAAAAAAACTTTTTTAGATTTTGTAAATATTTTATGCGTAAGACAAGCACACAAATATTCATCCACAAAATACACCAGAAAGACACTCAGCTGCAGCAGCTCTGATTTAAATACATTTATTAGGTAAAAACATGTACATTAAATAAGATGGTAAAATGTACATGATTTTTACATATAGCTACGTGGAATTAAACATCATCTTAGTATTCTCTACTTACAATTTTTTGTATATCAGCCAATTCTAGTTTATATAAGAAATCTTAAACTTTCAATTGTTTGCAAAAAAGAATATGATAAAGTTTGACAGTGGCACTACCGTTGAGCTGAGTTTCTTCAACAGATTAACACGTTGTCAAAAATTGTATCTTTCCACTCTTAAAACAGGTATACTTGCTAGCATGTTTTTGCAAAGCAAACTGCCTCACTTTTACAAATGGCACATCACAATAATGTTCAAATATCTCCTATAAACATTATCCTCGTTGCTAGATATGCTCCTAGCCCAAGCCTTTGTCAGGTGCCAAAAAACTGGCATGAATGTTATTTATCTGATTTTTTCCCCCCTCAAGCACACCATTAAGGTGAACCTTTTCCCTTTACCATTTAGTCCACATCATTTGCAAACAATCATTTTAAACACAGAAACATTCCCCAAACTGCTTGAGCTGAAAGAGCCGTGTTGTTACTGCTGTACACTTCAGGATTTTCTTGGAAACTCTTCAGGTGCGTGACATTACGATAAACAACAGTGCAGCATTGCCCAGAGTACCTCAGGCTTCACACCAACCATGACACGTGAAGGTAAACGAACACTTCTGTAGGAGAAAAACCAACAACTCAGCTAGCAGGCAAAAAGCAACTCACCAACTGCAGTGCCACTGACCTGTGCCTAGACTCAGAAATCCTACTTGAGTAGGAGGCAGTCACATCTGAATTTTCAGCTGAAGACATAATCCACAATTGACTTTTTCTGCTCAGTCAAGATGATGACAAAAGGAGATATCAAATGTTCCACAAGTAGTTATTGCCATCAATGACCTACAAACCTGATGGTTAATAGACCTAAGACGAAGGACAGCAAGAAGTTTGCTTTTTTCACACACTGAGAATAAACAGTGGTTAGTTTCACTCAGATAATATTTAAGACATGCTGTGACTAACCAAAAATTTATGATATATATTGATATCATGATTAACAAAGACAAGTTTGCAAACTGCAGCCACAGTGCTCCTCAACCACAATTTCCTTTTCTACTTCTCAGTTCAATACAGTTATCAGAATGCTGAATTTGCACATAACATTTACAGGGAAAAGAAAATAATAAGTTTCCTTTTGTATCCTTAAAATAAGAGATCACATCAGATAATGCTTTCCTTCGGCCTTTTTGGGTGAGCTTAATTTCCATCTGCATTTGTATCAATTTTCACATTTTTTCACATAAACCTGGAAACACATATTGAGTAGAAATCACTGAACAAGTAAGAAAGGATTTTCAAGGAAGAAATGAAAACATATTCCTAAACAGTGATCCAAATTTTATTTCATTTTTTATGCAGAAGATCAAACAGGAGAACACGTAAGTTATGCCTGACCAGTTTCTTGCCTTTGGAGAAAGAACTGAAAATAAGATCAAGTGAAAGAGAAAATTAGTTGCTAATCTCATTCTAACCCCTAGCATTTACTTGTCTACTGCACAATACCAGACAATCACCGATTGGTACTTTCTGCATAAGAAAAGCTCAGGATGCAATAGCAGGGGCATGCAATGTATCAGTCCTGAGGTAGACAAAGCTATGTAAGAACTTGCGCAGCACCTGTCCTCCACATGTCTAAGACTGAAATAACTGTGTTAGTTTTTCTACTTCCACAAGTACCAAATTTATCGAGCCTTTTTTTCTTTTTTTTGATCCACCACATGGAGAAATCAAAAGTTTTCTCTGCCGTAAGAAAAAGCTCTTTTTAGGAATAAACAATGGAGAGAAGGAAGATATTAAACTTCTGAACTAATTAACAGAAGTAAAGGAGGCGGTGGGGACAATGATAATTAATATGTACCCTCCTTCTAACCAAATCTCCACATACATTCATTCTGTATATGCACACACAACAGCAGCATCATAAACCGTCTCAAGTTCTTGCCATTATTCAGTTCGACATCTGCACATGTTTATGCGTCTCTCCAAACAACCTCTTGAACACCCTGCTGGAGCTGTCATTTTTTTCTTCTCCCTATCTGGCAGATGGCAAGTCAACAATCGGCATCAACAGCAGCCGAATATCTCCCCCCTCCATCCGACCCCCCTAAACAGACACAATAATAACTTCTTTGTGCTTCCCCACAATGCAGCTGCTTAAACCATTTCGCTACAAGGCTGCTTTGCCTTAATAAAAAAAAAAAAAAAAAATCCCTTCTGTCAAGTCTAAAAAGCAGCATAATGTTAAGCAAGCTAAAGCCACAGCACAGCTGCAAACGGGCAGACACATTGACAGCTCCTCCCTTAACAAAGCCCTGTGAATTGAAGGGGGTTCATCTGAGGCTCACACAGTAATTAGTATAAAAAAGTCCGACAGCCTCTATTATGCTAGGAAAAAAAAACTGGACAGAACTGGGCTGCTGTTTTGCGTCAAGAGTTCTGCTGCAGAGTAGATAAATCATGTTGGGTTTTTTTCCTCTCTTTTTAAAGACAGTAATAAGGAGGATGAGAGAAGCTAATTTGAAAACTTGGACACAGTAATTGTACCATATGGTGAGCATTTATCCCTTCTGAAATACACGCTAACAGTCACTTACATGCACAGTGCTTTGTTTTACAGTTGTTATTCTCTCTACCATATTCATAAAATGGATCTGAATATCCGATACTCCAGAGAAGTTGTGTGTAATTAGCAACAAAACTGCCTGAGCTTAATATATTGGCCTACCATAGCAATCTAGTTAATTGCAGAAAATCCCATGCCCCCAAATTTAAATAGTGTCCACTTTAAGGATTTTTTTATTTGTCTCAAACTGGCTGAATATCATACACAATAAAGTTCAGGGAAGTCATTTACTGACACCAGCACTCCTTGATACCACTGGCTCTAAAATCTACGATCAGGATATATTTTCTTTGTTATCCACGTAGGAATGAGGAATTAATTCAAGAACCACTTGGGGGTAACCTCACAATATTGAAGTCCCATCTTACTTGGAAAAGGAACTGCACCATAAACTTACACCGTGAAGCCAAACTCTGGAGCGTGGCATTGCAAGAAAACAAAGACTCCCAGTCCACTCCCCCACTTCCACCCCCACGTTCTTCCTGATTGTATTTTCATGTATTTTTGTTAGCACTTCAAACGCTTCATTCACAAGCATCTTGAAAATCTTGAAAATGTACCATTCAACCCTCAGGGTCTGCTTGCTCTTTACCACACACTTCCAGTTTTTTACCCTGCTTATGCCACCAAATCATACGGAAATCACAGGAGATAAGGGATCAGCTGAGCAAAGCTGAGAAAGCCCTCTGTGAATAAAGGAAACACTGCATTTAAGTTGAAAAACTAATAAACCTTAGAAATACTTTTTACAGAAAATAAAATGTAGCGAACTTCCAAGCAAGGAAAACAAGACCTGAAGTAGAAGATGAAAACCCGATTGAAAATAAACACGACAAAATGAAGTCTGTAACTAAGGATAATCATATTTCCAAAGAACCAAAACGACACCTATATCTGAGAAGGCAACAGAAATCTGCTTTTGCAGGTAACAGACAAATACCTTCAGTGCCTCTGGCCCAAAACCAGGTACCACAGCAGAGCGCTGGGGACCAAATGATCTCAGGGGAACAGCCCCTGGGGAAGAACCGAAAAAGGTTAGGAAAAAATGAGAATTCCACGTCACTTGTCTGGACAGTAATCTAAGAAAATTGTTTATAAGTTTTAATTGTACTCTTAACTAATGTAAACTGACATGTGATAAACAAAACATCGCTGCCTTTCATTAGAAAAATCATTCCCGTCATACCTATGGAATTTCTTTCAGAATGCCAAGAAATTCAAGAAAATAAAGACTAACTGACACAACTTATTTCAACTTTTTAAAAGATTTTAATAAGTCTAAGGAATCAGTAGTTCTGTGAATAATAATATTTTTTTTAAAAAAGCTGTGTGGTGCAACAAAACAGAAATGGTTAATTGGGTAAAAGACAGACACCAAAACACGATCCCAAAGCGCAGTTTCAATCACCCACGCTCTATGGTTCCATTACAAACTTTTAGTTAATGTATTTATCAGTGATGTGGGGTTATCACTGAATATACTGCAAGGTTGTAAAACTATCCAAGATTTCTAAGAATGTGAAGCATTTGAGCAACAAAGCTATTCCAGTGAGAAGAGAATGAGCAGACGAAATGTACTGAAGAACTGCTGAAATTAATAAATACGTACTCATATCCTGCTATAAATTACCCACCAAATACCAATTAATGTAACCTTTGCTTAAGTTTGCACTATTGAGAAGAAAGAAAATCAAACATTATCATTAGTAAAGGTATAAAATTTTAGGAACACTGAAAATATTGCAATTCAATTACAAACATGACAGTTTTGCTGACTATATTAAAAATAAATACAAGAGAGCAGAAAGGATACAGAGACAAAACATACACAAAATAACATGGGAGTTTACAAAGAAGCTGAGGAGAGAATATTTAGTCTTCTGTTTCGAGGAGGGACTAGGTCAAAAGAATTTAATGACACTAAAGACCAACAGCAGAATAACTGCACATCTGAAGCTAGACTTTCAGAAGAGTTCAGGAGTGGATTTTCAGACACCCAGAACCTACAGTTACAGCTAGAGTCTGTAACACAGCTAACTACCTAATGGTATGCACTACAACAACATCAGCCATGCTTCTACCAACTCAGCACCAGTATCTCTGAGCACATTTAGGGAAATCAAGTCTCTCCTTCAATGCTGGGATCCATCTCTTGTTGTTGTTATTGTTGGGTTTTAATGAAAGAAAGTCTCACATTCAAGAAGTTGGACTAAACATTCAATACAGGCAGGTTGTTCCTTTTAACTAAACATACCTCAGTCCTGTCACAAACCTGCAACTAGCCAGGCAGTGCAGACCGCAAACAAAAGTCCTGCTCCCTGTCTGCCTTGCACCTCATCTTAAATACAGCCTAGTACCAGCATGGTGTCTTTGGGAAGGTGAGCAACATTTGTTAAAGAACTGGGCTGTGCATCTCATGTCCCAGTCCAATGTGTCAGCAGAGCCAATCCGTGCAGCTGAGGCAGGTCTACAAAATGATCTAACCAGAAGCGCATCCCAAGAAGAAAAGGATTTTGATCTGATCAAAACAATTTCAGTTCACTGTACAGCTAGCATTTGCACAAAGGAGAAATGGGAATAATAGGCAGGGGGCACAAAAGATGCAATGGAGAAGAGGTATCAGCATGAACTTATGCAAAATTAATGACTGACGAATTAGACTGCCAGCCTAACACGATGGCAATTCTCGATTTCCGGTTATTCTACAAAAGCAGGTCTCAGTGATTCAAATTTCTAAGACCAACTACGTCACTAAGCAATGATGTTACTGCTGACACAAAATGAAACCAGGAACTCCCCTAATACAACTTCACCTTTTGCATAAGCAAAGTATATTCTGACATGCCAGAATATATCTTGGCAAACTTTTTTTATTATGCATGTATATACAAAAATTATATATAAAAAAATATGGATACACTTCAAGGGGTACACACAAATCTCTCTACTTTGGCAAATAAATGAAAATTCACTTAAACATTCCAATACGAAAATCACTTGAAATAAAGTACTTTGACATGTATTTGTGAAGCAGTAATGACAATTTTACAACATCAACACAATCTTAGCAATGAAAACAGAAATCCCAATACACATTGATATTTTGAGTTATCCATGAAGCACTTCCCATACTAGAAACAGCATCAAGAAGATGAGAACTTGGTCAGCAATGTACTTGCTTAAACTTGCAGGTTATAATTAAAGCAACTGAAGGTAAAAAACCAGCCCAGTTTTTAAGATAGGATTCTACATATTTCTAAAATATTTTACTGCCTTAAAACGAATAAAACTACTTGTAACACCTACATTATGAATTATAATACAATTTAATTTTAATATACATATTTTACAGTATTTTATCTTCCAAGGCAGGCTACATTACAATTGGAATAAACTCTGAGGCAAATTAGATAAATTTAAAGTATTTCACTTTAAGTTCTTCCATTACTCTGAATTAAAAGGGAGCTTGACTAATGAGTAGAAATGAGAAATTCTTAAATGTGGAATTTCAATACCATGAGAATTTTGCCTCAAACACTCTTTAGAAACGTTTAAAACAGCTATTTAATATGAATTCCAAAATTCCAGTCACAATGTAGAACTGCAAAATTACTGACATAGGTAAGACACAGAAATTTAACTAACTGAATGTGGCAAACTCTTTCTCTTGGCAAATTTTTCACTAACATCCATCTTGTGGTTTCTCTGCTACATAACTTTTTTTTTTTCCTAAACTGAATTACAGAACAGTTTTTAATGATTTAGTCTCCAAAATAACTTTGACACAAAAGTCAAACTTATTGAATAACCTTAGAGCGATCCCAGAAAACTCTACAATTATTTCATTCAATGCAGAAGTCAAATTTTATACAAGAGAAAACACTGAACTTCTTTTTTCATACAATTTTTAACTGGCACCAAATATTTAACATTTGTGACACCAAAATAATAGGGATCAACAAGGAATGTTATTTTTCCAAAATATATTTGTGTTAAAATTGGAATAAAACCATTTTGACATGGTTTCAGTGGACATTTTTCTCCTCTAGAAATTAAACAGTACAATTTTCTAATTAGCAAAAACAAAATGGAAACCAACTTACAACACTGACTTGAAAATCCTTGTGAAAGTCTGTACTGGTGATGTCACAAATTCTGTCACATCTGAGCAGGTATTGTCTGTAGAAGGTTCAGAAATGTCCATTTTAATCAAAACATTTATTAGAGGTAGTTGTGTATTCTGTTTTTATTTTAATCAATTACAGAGTTCTCTAAAGAATTACAGTTGTAACTCTCTTTGAAAGCAGTGAACTAAGTAAAACCCATGTATCTGATGTATACTATGAATATTTGATCTATAACAGATGTAGAAAATCATGTAATAGTGAGAGGAAGTCTATATACTTCCATCAGGCTTTAGTAATGATGTACACATAACACTGATGTAACATTTCCTCATTTGCTTATAGTGACCTACAAATTGTAACTTCCTCACAGCACAATGCCAGTGGTAAAATATTACAAAAGAAAAAAAAAAAAAAAGCAATGTCTTGTGCTTATGTTTATTCTTAAACACTTCAACTTTATTGCACTTTGGAGTAAAATATTTTCTTCCCACTGCAAAACACTACTACTAAACCATTATTTTTCTTACATCTGGCGGTTAACAGTGTTCATGAGTTAAGAAATCTTAATTTAACTGGTCCAAATCCCCTGGAAACTTTTAGAGAGAGATTTTTTTAAAAGATGTGGATATCTGTTCAGCTGGACAAGGGTTATGAGTCTCTGAGAAAAACATTTCCTTCTTTCCCTCCTACCTGTGCAGTCAGGATTTATGACACCTCCAGAAGTGTGCCCTGCTGCCTGGGTGAAGGGATTTCAACTGTGCAGGTGTCTGAAGAACTATAACATTCACTTTAGTATGCAGAGCATAGATATAGTAAGACTCATTAGATACAAGTCATCCATATTCTATAATCGTTTATTTATTTTCCTAGAAAAGTTAACAAAATGATAAAAAGCCCTGCCAGGAAAAGCTTACAGTGAGAAAAACAGACTTAGATACAGAACTTCTCAAAGCATCTTCTAAAATTTCCTGTTACTGACTTAAGAACTAGAACAAATGACAACAGAATAAAGCTATGTTTCTACCTCGTTTTTCAAAGAGAAACAAATCTGATACCAGAATTAGGTATGAGGACATATGGGCAGTCTATCACCTGACTACCAAACAACAGTACTAAAGCTCACACATGTTTGTTAATCCCATGAGTAAAACACTGCTTTGTCTTCTGGAGGTCATGCTGCAGATGAGTGCCCGTTATGATGCTGATGCATTTTTCCATGCTAAGCTCCCAGGGGAATTTGAGTTCACCATCAGACAGAAATTTTTCATCTCCTCTGTCCTGAAAGTATGCTTTTTGTTTATCAAGTCCGCATATAGGAATAGCAAGTATCAGCAGCACAGCTGAAACAGTTTCAACAAAGGACTGCCTTCCATGTAACTACAATTTCATACTGCGACAATTTACTTTTCAGTGACATCTTGATCTTGTACCAACAGATCACAATCTGATAGAGACTGATTGAAATTTAGTGACATGATTATTGGTGACAGACCCTCTCCAGACAATCTGAGATGATTAAGGGGAGGGCTGCTTCCCAGAGATCGGGCTGCTCTCTGCTGTACTCTTTATCTCCATGGGGAGCAGAGTCAGGTGAGTCTAAGTGATCAAAGTAAGCTTCAGAAACACTCCAGCCCACGAGAAGTTCTCACTCTCTTGAAATAATGCTGTCAGCAGATTTCTCCAGTTCCAATAGAACACCTCACATTAGTCCATGTGTTGGTTTTTGGTGTGGCGATTTTTCTGTTGCTGTTGTTGGGTTTTGGTTATTTTGTTGCTGTTGTTTTTATTTTATAACTCCCCCTTCCAAATCCACAGCCCATTGGTTTTCCCTGTCTGATCCACCAATTGTGCAGCTCACTAGTGCAACAGGAAAAGGAAATAAATAAATAAAGCAGATGGGGATGTTGAATGGGGGAGGTAAGAGAGGAACAGGACAGTGTCCTATCATGTCAGATGACGGATCCCATCAGCCTGCAAGTCATATTCTTGCTAAGTTCGGCATGAAGTGGCCACAGGGATGTGCTCCAGACAAGCTTTAGATGAACTTCCTCTGTCATTAGCAGCATACTGCTAGATTTGATTAGAAGTAGAAAGAAAACATCCTCTGGTTAGCACAAAATTTTCCTCTATCCCTGGCACACTAGGCATCTGTTCAAATGCTCTGGTTACATGGGCAACAAGTAGGGGGCAGTTGTACACCTGTCTCTGGTTGACTGTACCAGCACAAAACATGCAGCTTCTTGTGGCCTCTGCTTGCAGAAGTATGGTCATGCTGCTCAGGTGCATCTCCTATGCACTTTTTTGCTCCTGATGATGGAAGTGCAGAAACAGTAATACCTGTGCCGTCATTTGAGCAGGAATGCAAACAGTGGCTTAACTTAGCAGAACATGAAAGCAGAGCAAGGCACATATGCAGATGCTTTTTCGGTCTAACCTCTTCACAAAAATAGTAGGCCACAAAATTTCCGCATTATGGATACACTGTTGTTGCTTCTTTAAGTACTGATGGTATTGAGACATATTCCACAATATTTTTCAGATCTTCCTCATAACCAGACTCATCTTGGTTATGAATACATCTGGATTCAACATTCAGTCATGAAGCACAATTATCTCACTATGTTAAAGAGCTCATGGCCTGATTAAGAGTTTTTCTCATAACCAAGCAATCAGAAACCTCTCAGTACTCATACTCACTGGTTCCCCCAGTCTTAGGCTCTAAAGCCATTCTCTCCAACACTTAAAAAAATACCATTTTTCTTTGTTTTAACATTAAAAGACAAACTGGAACGTAACTCAATTCCTATCTTTCAGTGCCTATTCACTTCTCAGTATTCTTACTATGCATCTTTAGAGACAATAAGGAGACTATGTGATAACATACTTAATTAGGAACTCTCAGAATTACAACCATTAAATAACAGTATTTTTTAACTCAGTTGATTTTTACATTTTTTGCTTGGTGGAACCCTAACATTTTCCAGTAGTAACACAGAGTCCTAAATACCAACAGAGGTATACCCTCCTACACCCCTCATGAGTTGGCTAATGTTTTTTCCTCAGTAACAATCTGCAGTCTCTTCAGAAGTAGAGACAGATCCTGCTGGACCTGCAAAGAACAGGATGGAAACAACTACCATCATTTATTAGCTTACTATTTAATATTGTGTTACTTCTCTGCTGGAAGACTGTTACATTTGTTTGGAATCCACTTGAATTCTTCATGAGTAGGTTTAGCACTGGAGTGGGAGATAGCTGGCCAAATAAATCTCATGTGTAAATATTCAACATCAACAGAAAAATATAAATACAGAAAAGAGTCAAAAGAAAAAGACAGTGCAAACACCAAGATCTTACAAACACACTGAAAATGGCTGCCACTATTCAGAGAAAAAAAAAGTTATTTCCCTCTTCTCTCCCCCATCACTAAGCATCTATCTCAATGTCTTAATGAAGAAATTAAAGAGGTTATTATAGGTAGAAGATCAGTACTACGAATGAAAATCTTACCCAAATAAGGATGAAAAGGAATTATAACGTCAGGTCAATATAAACAAAAAATTAACAGAACTAGAAAATAATTTGAAAAGCTTCTTGCAAACGATGCTTGCCATCAAAACCAGGAAGCCAGACAAAAAATCACTGGGACTGCTCGGTAACAAAAGCATAGAAAGGAATAATAAGGTCAGAGCACAGAACCCTATGAATTCTTTGCCTTGGTCTTCATTTCTGACCACACTGGAAAGATACCCAAGCCCAGATCATTCCCAGTAGTAAACAGGTAAATGCTAGATTATTTAATATAAACATGCAGGAATTATTAGATGCCAGCAAGTGAGCAAGACAGGATGACAGTTACCCAGTTGCACTGAAATAACTGAAATGTGAAAGCACAGATGTGCTGGCCAAGATGTGCAACCCTTCTTCACAAATTGACTACAGGCTCAGAAGACTGATGGGGTGTCAACAGGACTCTAAACAAAAAGAGAGTTTAAATGGAATCTCGAGAACTACCTGCAAGTCTGACTTCTGGCAAGTCACTAGAGCCTGTAATAAGAAAGACCACAGGGCACATGAGAAGACACGGATCTGCTGGGAATGAGCCAGCATGGCTACTGTGAAGGGAAAACCTGCCTCATCAGCCTGTGGGGCAATAAATATGAGGGTGAAGGGCATCCAGTAGGCAGAACGTGTTTGCCAAGGTTCCTCTCCAAATAGAATTAAAGAAACTACATTATCACAGGAGCAAAAGAGAGGTTTTTAAGACAGTCTGAAAACTGGCTAAGGAATAGGAAACAAAACATAAGGTTTGAAGGCCACTTTTCAGCATGAAGAATACACTCAGCAGGTCTCACAGGAATCCACACTGGGATCATTTTTATTCAACATCTTAATCAAAGATGTGGACATTGGTATGATCCATGAAGTCTTGAAGCTTACAGATGACAGAATGCTGTAGTGGATACTGAAATGCCAAGCCAATGTCATGGACCCCCCAAAAAAATAAAAAAAAAAAGACCTCACAAAATTGAGCTAGCAAAGGTGACAAATGAACAGGAGGTATATAAATGTGGGTAGTACATATAGAAAAAAAATCATCTAAACCATGCCTCACAGTATTTATCTTAGAACCAGGAATTAAATTTTAGGAGTCCCGGAGTTATTGCTAATAGCTTTATAAAATCTTAAGTTCATGCACAAGCACAGACAACAGGAAAAAAAGAAAAGAAAAAAAAAAACAAAAAACAGACCTGACAAAAAATTGGGCATTTCAGACAGGATACTGTGAAAAGAAAGGATGCAATTTTGCTGACATAGAAAACACTGCTGTGCCCACATCTTCATTAACCTGCACATTTCAAGAAGGATGTAGTACAATTACAAAAAATGCAGAGAAGGGAAACCAAATTGATGCAGGGGATGCAGCAGCTGCCTTTTCTAAGGATTAAGACCTAGAGGATTAAGAGGAGGGACTTCTCAGCTCAGAGAGGAGAATGTTGAGGGGGTAAGATTGAGGTTTACAAAGTCATAAAGGCAATATATCAGTGCAGTTGTTGTTCATCCTATACAGCAATAAAAGAGTCAGAGCAACTGGTAAACCTACCAGGAGATACACTGAAAATGTAGAAGAAAACACTTTATGGAAACAATTTTTTTAAAAAATCTACATCTGAAACTTACGGCCACAGAGCCAGACTGCACTGACAGGTTCAAGAAGAGTTTACGTTCACGGACAACAGGTCCATAAGTGGATACCAGACTGATGAAACAGAGATCAAACATCACTAATACAACTGCTTCACAGTGGAAAAATGCAAGAATGAATGGCAAGAAGATGGCTAAGTTTGCAAGCTCTTCCTAAACAGCATCTTCTCTGCCACTGCTGCAGACAGATTACTGGGCTAGATGGGCCACTGGTACAACTCAGACACAGTATGACTATTTCTTATTTTATGCTTACTCTCCGCTGCAACATAAATAACAGATTACATTAGCACTTTCTCTGTTCTTACTTAACCACAGTAATTACAGTTCATTCAACCTATACTCATAGGTCACATTCTTTAAATCACCAGTCACTCTCATTACTTGTCTGTATTTATAGTCTTTATGATCTTGAACTGCAGCACTGAAATGAATGGTGTTGGCAACTGAGATTTGAAGTGTTCAGTGGAGCAGACAGATGTGTCTTACAGGCTCTGAAATTGCATATATACAATTGAGTTTGTCTTCTTAAGAACACTGAGATATAATTAATATCCAGAGTATCACCCATGGTACCTACTAAGTGCCAAGGTAAGTGCCACTTACCTTGGTATTTACTCTCAATTCATTTTTTTGTAAAGTTAATCATTCTAGACTTCATTTCAAACTTGGTCCTTCAAATAGCTTCCATCCCTTCAGACATCATATCTCTACGTTACTGATATCATTCTGAATTCTAATCCTGTCCTACAACACCCCCATAGTCCCCTTCACCTTGGAGACACCTGTAAACATTAGTAACTATTCTCCATTAAGCATCTCAGCAATCAAAGTACTGCCTAGGTAGAACACACCAGAGTCTACCTAATTCACATTTACATACTTTCTGATAGAAAACATTTAAAAAATATTCCCCACAGTGGGTTTTCGGTTTTGTTTGGTTGGTGTTTTTTATTTTGTTGCTGCTGTTTATGTTTTAACAAATTTTACTGCTAGAAACAAACCTCACACTTGTTTCAATGAATGTATGCATCTTTTGCTTCCTTACAAAGCACTCTTTTCAGAGTATTAGAAGCATAACCAATGAACCAAGATATGACATCCAAAGCTTGCTACCTTGTCACTGAAAGGAAATTTGATTAGTTTTATGCAATTTAACCTTGCCAAATCCAGTGACTCATTATTTTCTAGACGTTCATAAACAGTCTACTACTTCTACTGTTTTCTCTTGATGTTACACGTTTTGCCATATTAAAACACATTTTGTTTGAACATAAAAAACATGAGAAGCAATCCAGATAATTTCCTGTTATTTAATGTATTACAGTCTACATTACCTCTAAATGTTACCACCAATTATTTGATGTTTGTTTTCTGAAATAGTGAACCTGTCAAATAGAGCCAGGCATAAAACTGATCACTGCAGAATACCATTATAACCACATACCTTCATCTCTCACATTTTCAGACAAACTTTACATTCTTACTCAGGGAAGATTCATAGAATCCTTTGAGTCGGAAGGGACCTTTCAAAGGCCATCTAGTCCAACTCCCCTGTGATGAACAGGGACAAAAATGTCAGTTACACAGAAATAATAAGGTAATAAGGGGAAAAACAAACAAACAAAAAATAAATAAAAAAGGAATCCAACTTAGTCTCATAAAATTATGAAGGAAGAAAAAAAGGAATCCAGTCCAGTCTCTAAAGAGGTAAAGAGATCTTATACCTCTGTGTACAAGAGGTATACATAGGACAGATCTTTAACTCTGACACGAACAAAACACGTAAGTGTTCCAGAATAATAGCATAATTAACTCAAAATGTCCACTGCAAACATAAAAGAAAAACACCTTCAAATATTCAAAAAATAGCACCTTGCCACAGCTATTGTTATCTGCTGCTGCCAATCAGTATTGTTATGGTTGTACAAAGACTCCAGTGCACCAGACTGTCGCTAATTATGTATATTCAAGTGATTAGCAAGCACTTGTTGCCTCGTTCACACCACCCTCCAAACAGCAGCCTTTGAGAGTAGAATAGACTGCAAATTTATTGAGAGAACACTGTTAATCCTTTGGGGAGAATGTAAATGTAAACAGGACTACTCTACATCAAGGTGCTTTGACAACAAAAATCATCTGCATAAACACATGCTCAACAACAAACAGGTGTTCTATTTCACAACTAGCGCCCATTTGATGCTTTCAAGTAAGCATTATGCACAAACTGTTAGAAGTACTTTGAAACCAGCTGCAATTACTATAATTAGCTGTTTTCCTACACTTTGTGTGGCTTTTTTTCCCCTACCTGTTCAGTATTGTGATGGCTGCAATCTGTAAACTCAAGTGAAACTAAGGTTCTAGCCTCTTCTTTAAAGATTTTAGTTCAGTACTATGATAAGTTCATACTTACCATTAAAGTGCCACCAGTTATAAGATGATGTTCGCATAAAATAACGTAACAGTCCTACAAATGTCAGGTCACTCATATAACAGTCATCATGCACAGGAAAACAAAGACAACTGCCAAAATAGCACCATAAAAATAGTAAGCCTTCAGAGCTCAGGATTTCCCTTTTTAACAGAGGACTCAGGAACTAACAACATGTATTTTAAATAACAAGAACTTCACTTCTAGTTGTTATCAGACAATGAGTGGTGAAAACTCTTGCTTGTAGACAGCCACTCCTTCTAACATGCTCCAAGTGAACGTTTAAAATAATAATTTGGACAGAAATCACGCCCTTCTTTTTCTTTAATGAGTACAAGATTTAAAATACTTACATTCATTTTCTATAATTATTTAAACTACATATCCCAGTGTCTGATCATTCCTTCCTCAGCCTCTGATGGTATGCACAGTTCTGCTTTTCAGCAGTTTCATATGTTCTGCCATAGTGATGTATTTCTACAGGTAAGTTCAACATAGAAGTCTAGCTGCCTTGTTTCCAAAGTCAAATTCTAATGCGCTAATTTCATGAGCTTGGCTGTGCCACCTATAGATAGCTAAAATCTGATCCTCCTACCCTATGATTTGCCAGATTTTAATGACTGAACTGAATAATTCCATATTCAGCATCTGCTGAGGGATGATTTTTTTTCACAAATGAAAAGCTTAGCAAGCAAAGACTGGGACTGCCCAGGGAGTAAGAACACAGCTGGGAAGAAGGGCTAAAGATGATAAATACATAATAGTAGAACAAGGACAGGCTATAGGCAACAAAGAGGAGACTCTTTCCCCTTAGGTGCAACAAGAAAACTTGTGATCAGAGTCCAGCACTTTTCCAAGACTGGCACAGTCTCCTGTTGTCAAGCTAATCTGACATCCTCTACCAATAACAAAATGTACCTGAGGTTCCTCTAATTATTCTCCATCTGTAACAGCGGGATTCTATTTTGAAGGGATATCTACAGTCGGTGATCTACAGAGTTCTATGATTTTTTTTACAATGTCCACTATTTTCATTCCACCAATGTCTGCTCATTTGTAAATGATAGCTTCAGTTCTGTTGGGCCAGTCAACCAATACACACTGTATTCATAGCAGTTATTCCCTACGAGACTAAAAGAATGAGTAATGATAGTAATAGAAGTTGCAATATAACAAGACCTCCCATAAAAATGCAGAGAGCATCATATATCTAGAAAATTCCAGGCAAAACTTATTTTTGGGCCTCTTCCAGAGGGAAACTATCCCTTCAGTAGCCCAATCAGAGGAAGATAAACCAACTGTTGCTCATTTTCCCCTTTTAACTCACATAGCATAGGTCTACATAGTGAACCTAGTAGTTTCAACTGTTCAAGCAATCCCCACAATTACTTCATTTCTTCTTCTGCTGTTTCTTCCTCTAACTAACAGAAAAATATAGTTTTTTTTCTAAATATGAAGAAACACACCAAATTGAGAGGTACCTCAAACTTCCAGGGTGCATTAACAGGCTTATGAATGAGAACTTCATCTTGTGTGAGAGCAATCTTTATGACTTGTTCTCCTAACTCTTACTCTGTAATCCCAAACCAAATTTTACAATACAGTCACACCTAGACACTGAAAAAAAATGCAACCACTCAGTAACATCAATCATTCTTTCAACATGCTGTAAGATAATTCTAGGAGCTAATCAGAAGAAAGCAAGTAAATTGTCATCTTGATTCACACTATATTTTTCTGCAGTTTAGTACCCTGCAAAAACACTGTTCCATTAGATGAACTCCTCTAGTAGAGATGTAGCTGAAATGCAGTGTACCCATTCTCCCTGCTTCTAGAGAGGAACAGACATTTATCATCTCCATCATAATCTCTCTGTCTCAGCACATGAACAAACAATAGTATAACACAGTCCATTTTATTTCAAAATCAGAAGGGTTAAGAGCTAGTAATGTGTTGCAGAATTTCTGATGGAAACAGTAACTTCTACTGTCACCACATGAAGGGTGGAAAGAGGCGAATGAACAGCTGTGAGATGCTTAAACAGCTCCAGCTAGATATACAAATCTGGTTCAGTTATTTTATTGTCAAATAAGTCAGCTATGTGCTAAACAGAAAATACAATGACAAAGGCATTTACTACTCATTCATATTATCACCACCACACACGAAGTTACAAGCAGACCTAGCCGGTTTTGTTTGCTTGCTTACTGCTCTTTGTTAGACTTAAAAGGAAATAATTAGGAAAAATACTGTAATGAATCCAGACATGGATCACTACCACACTGCACACTGTTTGATATTGAAGCTGCACAAACCAGCAGCATCCTGAAAAATGTACAAACATTCTTGCATTTGCTTTAACACAGTATATACATATATAGGTATGCATATGAGATCAGTATGAAGGAAACACAGTGAAACCTCAAGTTTTGAATGAACCAATCAAAAATCAAAGATACTTATCAGACACAGCTTCCAAATGAGCAAGAAACACATAGATCACTCCAAAAGTAATGCCTCCTGTTTATTTCCATGCAAACTATAACAGATGTAAAGAGCACAGTAACACAATTTGATAGAACAAATTCTCAGCTACAAAATGCTATTTTTCAGCATAGTCACCATAATTAGCTGTGCATTTTCGTCTGTGATACAAATGATCAGAAGAGGTGACCCACTACTGCTGTTGCTGATGCTGAAGTGCACCACCCACTGCCTCACTGTGCTCACATCCACTGTTGGTCTCCATCAACTTTCAGCAAGCCTCAATGAATGTCTATTGATGCACTTCTTCGGCAAGAAGCCATTCAATCCCACCCCTTAGCTTTATACACACTTCCTTGTCAGGCATGTTTCTTTCAGACTGCCCCCCTGCTGCCATCTGTCACATGGCAACAAGGTATAATGAAACACTGGTGGGAAGGTTCAACCTCTACTTGCCATATCACCACAATCTGCCCCTGATGTTGTGTACCAACATAATAAAACAGGAGGCATTACCTTCAGAGCAGCACTCTCATAATTATGACACAAGACCATTTTAAGATTCCAGCAGTACAGTTAAAACTAATGTAATTGTTCTCATAACACTCTAATTTTAAAATCCCTTTTCTGTGAAAACTGCATCCAGAGTTTTCATTTGCATGTGTTCTAATGAAAGGTGAGACAGACTGGCAACCTGAAACAATAAATCCTCCAGCCACTAGGTAGGACTGCTCTACAAACAACTGAATTCTTTCTGTCCTTCACAACAACTAAAGGAACTGGATTAGTGGCTAGCTACTTGGCAGGCCCTCATAGCTGTAGGAGATATGGGTCATGACTACTGCCAACATGTTTTGGGCATGATTGCTGATACTCTCATGATTCTATGGTCAATGGTTCAGACCTCCCAAACTGATCTTCCATTATCTTTTCCTCCTAATCAATGACCTGCTGTGATGGGGAAAAACACTGCTCAGACCACCTAGAAAGCATAATTTAGTATCTTCCAATCCAGTATTTTCCTACTTAAGAAACTAAATTAGTGATGTATAATTGTTTCCATGAGAAAGATATCCTTCCCCAGAGAGCAAACTTCTGGAAACAGCGCGTTGCCCCCCCCCCCTCACCTTGCAAAAGCTTCTGCTTTAAGTTGTGTTCTCTGGATGCCCCTATAACCTATTCATGCAAAGTTACAAGAAAAAAAGAAAAAAGAAGATCACACCCTTACAGAAAACATATCTACACTTCATAATCCTTCTTCAGCATACTGGCTACTCTGCTGATTTGCTGTGTAACAAGTAAGTTATGTGTAGTGGTTGGAACAGTATTTAAAAAAGGTGAGATAGTAGTAATTGTACAAATGTTTAAAAGGTGTACACTTTCCAAAGCAGTTCGTTAAACAGGGCCATATTATAACTAAAATAGCATAACACATTTAAAACTAAGGCTGACTAAGCAGAACTGCCTATGCCAAAACATCCACAGCAGAGCTAGGACACTGTAATGGACAGCGGAGCCCCCTATGTTTTTAAGCAGCTTTTGTGGTACTCACTTTCACAACTCCAGTGCAAAGTTGTTGCTGCTCCTATATCCTGTACCCAGAGAGGGAAGGCCTGTATGTGCCTCGCACAGTGCCCAAACGTGACATCATGTTAGTGCAGCAGAAGGGGAACACTAAGTACTGGAAAGTGGCAGACCCCTTCACTGTGTGAGAACCTGCACATGGATGCAGGTTGTAAATCTGGACATGGACCAGAAAGATTCTAGATTACAATTTCACCCCGAGAGGCTGCTGTAGTAATAAGCGGAACATCCACTTCAGTTACCTGCAATGTTTCAAGTGTAAACATTAACTCTACCGTTGAATTCCCAGCTTACTCTACTATAAATACACAGAAGAAGAAATACAAATAGCTGACCTCTAGTAAAGCTAATAAATCTCAATGTGTTGACTCCCAAACGCTTTCAGATAATTCCCTTCTCCTCTTCCACAAAATACCTTTGGAGTGACATCATTACAGTTTTAAACAGCAAACTACATTTACGTCCCTGAGAAGTTAAACAGACGGAAGAACCAATGAATGAGATCATCTGGAACAGTGTGGGGGGGTGTTTCTTTTCACAAATTACCCCCACTTTTTATTTTTTTATTTTTTACTTTTAAAAACATTTGCATCCTAAAGCTTTTTTCAGTCTCTCCATTATATAATAGTTCTTTAGGAAACCGCCAGCTACCCTGACAACTGGGATGCTTTGCCAGAGCGGCTTTGTCTAAATCCTAAAGCAGTACTTGGCTATGCATTGAGCCCAGTGGCTGCCTGTGATGTGAATGCCAATGAGGAGCACTGCCCCTCTTGTCTGACAAGTCAGAGACTTAAAGGTCTATTTGAGGTCAGCAAACTGTCTGGACTACTTTGGTATGCTTATGAGACAAAAACACAGCCAACATGTCCTTTCCTTCTAGTGGCACAGTGGAGTAAAAGTGTTTAATACGTAACTGTCATTACACTGTATTTTAAGCAGAAAAAAATACATTCCTCATGTTTTATTTCCACTTGGTTTGGTATTTTCTCACATTCTCTGGATCATTCAACCACCTAGTGGACAGGTAGGAATGAAGACTGAATTACTTCCACCTTAAAAAAAAAAAATCAACCAAATACATATCTAAAAATTCAAGTAACAGGACTACCAACAATTAATACCAACATACAGAATATATACAGTTTAATACATGTACTCTAACTCTTGAGTACTGGCTTTGTATCATTTGATTCTCTAGCTTTCCACAGTCTCCATTCAAACATGCTCTATTTGTACACTTAGAAGTGATATTTTTATTTTTGCAAATCGTAAGAAATATTGTAGCAAGCAAAAACTTGCTAAAATATCTCTTTGCTCAAATTTGTTACAAACATCTTGAAATTTTCTCTTTTTGGCGAAACAGATCTTTTAAGATGGCAATGGGTACACAATCCACCAACATCAGTAGTTAAGTGGAGGAGGCAGTAAATTCCAAACTTTTTTATAATTCCTACTTCTGGTGGCAGAGAGAGAATTATCTGCCAGTTGCACAAAATGTTAGCTTATTCTCTTTCTACTGCCTCCAACGTAAACAGTGAAATCTTATTTTGTTTTTGTTGTTTGTTTTTTTGAAGGCCTAAAATACATGCAAACATTTTTTCCAATATGTTAATACCGTCATCTGAGAATTCTTTAATCAAAGTAATGGAGTGTTCACATTTCTAAGTTTCCCACCTTTTCTTTGCAATTGATAATTTAAGCTTTGATTGTTTCCAAGGCAGATCTCAATTCAAACATTCTGAATTCTTAAACATGAGCATCTTTCACAAACCCTAAAAGAAATGGATGCCTTGATTTCTAGGATGACAAAGACTGAAAACAACTACATTCCACATCAGATTCTAATTTAATTTTATTTTTACTGAAATTCTGCATTACAGTGTATTTATCATACAGAATTACAAGAAATGAGGCGATGGAAAACTGCAGTGTAATCTACTGATTTTCAGAAAGAATTTTGATTTTTGATATTGGAGTTCAAAAATCAGTGAAAAAGCATAAAATTGCTCATTAATTTGTGAGACTAAACTACAAACTAAAGAAGAAACAGGTGAGAGTATAGCTTTGCTAAAACCAAGCTTAAATCTCACACTAAGAAAGGCTGCTATTATGTTTTTGAACTTGCAAACTATTTCCTGTATGGCTACATTAAGAAAAGAACTTCTGGTTATATTTTTGGCACATGATCTTGAGGGGGAGGTTGCCCTTTCCCTTTATGTTACCTACGCTAATTCATTCCTTCATTCTGGATGTTACTGTGAGCAGAGAAAACTGTTACAGAATAACAGTTACATAATAAAACTCATTGACAATATTCCCAAATCTTCTTCCCAACTTCTCAGTCAGGTTCCCAGTACTTAAATAACAAACGTCTGCATAGCAAGGTGTCTCACACCAGTAAGGTCCTCTTGGCAGGTTCTAGCTTAGACACAACACATCCCCAATTTCCATTCAGGCTTCCATATTCTCTGGTTGCTGAGGTCTCATGGAAAGCTTCCTACCTAGTGAAGTGCTGATCCTGTAAAATCAGTCTTGAACAGAGAAGCTTAGCTCTCAAAGATTAGAAAATGAAATTTAATTACCATTAATGTCAATCGTGGCTCGAGGCCAGAAGACCAAATTTTCATTACGTAAAACCTACTGCGAATAAGTATTATGATTCTCCAAAGTAGTCAAGAAGGCCTTTAGTGACTATGAAAGAAAAAAAAAATCTTTTTCACAGTCTTGTAAAGAAGAAGAATAAGTTAATGAAAAAAGAATAAAGTCAATAAACCCTCCACCAATCTGTGACCCCAAGTGCTCTAAGTCTTGCAGTACTGCTGAAAGGCACCCACTTGACACCCCACTGTAGCAGTTTGCACCTCCAGGCTAACAGTCAGCAGGATGAACTGCTGGTTGTTAGGCACTGGAAGATGTGTGCCCAGAAGAAGAAATTCAAAGCTTCCCCCACAATTTGAGGCAACCACTTCAATTCTCCAGCGCTCTTGTCTTGGGTGGATTCCCCACAATATTCAGACTAATGAATTTTCAAAGCCTACCAATTTTGTTAAACCAGGACTGCATGAGTAATTCATCAGCTCAATCTCATCAGCTGCTTGCTTGCTTGATGGCTGATATCAGAAGCAGTCCTATATTAAGTGAAACTTATTAAGAAAAATACCATAATAAAATAACTGTTGAATTAGATTTCCCTCTTTTCTATTCTCTCCTAAAGTCCATGCAACATCATAATAGCCATGGAGGAAATAATTTTATGTATTAACTTCACTTACAACACTCTCAGTACATAGCTGCGACCTTCATATACACAGCAGACAAAATCATTGCGCTCAGCATTACACAACAGAAGCAAGAACATAAAACATTTTCAGATGGATGCTGACGAGTAAAATATCATCTGATGTCCAAAATACAGGGAGGCCATGCAAACTGACAAAGTCTCAGTTAGAGTAGATCTTACTTTTTATATCTTTCTTTTCTTTAAGGTTTTTTTTTTTAAACTTATTTGGGGATATCTATCATGCAATAATTATATATTGAACACAGAGAAATATCAGTTTGCAATGTGAGCACATAAATTATACAGCTAAATGACATTATTTAGGGAATTGAATCAGTCTTTTAGGAAATGACAAATATAGTTTCTCAAACTTTTTTTTTGTTTTACCTCCTCAGTTCTCCAGTCTGTATTAGCCTGTAATTTTATTTCAAGTGCTGTTCATAAACTCCAGTCTCCCTTCACTCACTGTACTTTCAGTACAGTAAAAATCAAACCAAACTCATACAAGTCTACAAATTTGAGAGACCTTGTAGACAAAATTCTGGAACATTAAAAAAGCAAATGTGCCACGTTTTTTTCTAACATGAAAAAAAAGTCAATTTCAAGACTTTTTAAAAAACTATCATAAAGAAAGGGAAAATTCTGGACACAATGAATAAGCACAAGGAACTACTGAGCTTTTCGGTTCATAACTGAATCATTTTCCTTATCTTTTGCTAAAAGTCCAACATATGCAAGCAAAAAAACTGGGAAAGTACAAAGCAAAATAGATTGTCAGATATCAGCGATGGGATGTGAATCAGGCTGACCATGGGTGCTATTCTTACTTCCTTCTTAACCTACAGGTTACTTATGTAGACTAACCAAACTGAATCAATGATAAGCTCCTAAGTTTAGTTCATTTATGCACATTTCTGACCTGTGGCTGAAAAAAGATGGAGTCTGGAGCTCAGTGGTTTGTGTTTGCATAGGCAGGGTTCTTCAATATAAAAACAATTTAGAGAGCCTTTCTCAAATTCTGATTCCTACCTATATGAAGAACTTTAAAATCTTCGGACATGAAGCAAAGCCTCTCAAAAATGAGAACTATGGTGTTTTTGGATAATTTTGGATACAAGCGCTGAAAGCGTTAAGTGCTGTGCATTTCAAGAACAGGGACAGACAGTCAACAGCTGAATGGTTGCTCAACTACACTCAAACCCTGTTTGCTTCAACCTCAATTTTAGAATTAAATCAGGTGTCCACCTTTCACATCTGCTGTATTAAGTCAGCACTGAGACCAAACATCCTGGTATAAAGTATAATTTACAGATGAGACGAATTTCAGTAACTGACCAATTCAAGAGCATCCTGGCAAAAAAAATATTTTCATATAAAGTGAAGAGATGGGGGAGACAATAAAATCACAGATACTTTTACCATTAAGAAAGAACCTCTGCAACTCCATTTTATTAATGGCTAATTCTCTATCCATAGAGTACCAGGATAAATATTATCATCTTCATGAACAACTGTGAGCACAGTTATACTTAGTAATTTAAAGCCCCTTCCAGATTTCTAAGTCATGTTCCATTTTCAGAGTTCTCGACTTCACCCTCATAAAAAGAGGCATCATTATTTGAGACACTCCCAATCAGTCCAAATCAGGGGCTAGCCCCAAGAAAGCACGTTCATAATCTTAACTCTGAAATACAGGGTCATTAAAATAACTGAAAGAAAACAGTCTCATTATTTAAACAAATGTTAGAGAATACAGCAAAATAATGTGAAAGAGGTTAGTCACATTCTACATCTAAACAAGTATTTGCAGTGGAACTTTGAGCACAGTGAGACCAAAAGAAATTTACAAAATAAGAAAAAGAAAATTGTGAGAAGCAGGTTTGAGATGTGAGGCAACAAAACACTTAAATAGAACAGGGTTCCAGTGAGATTAAAGTAAATAAACAAGCATGTTAAATGGTACTTCCCTACTAAGCACCCTAATCAAGCACACGTAACCATTTCAAGCCACGTCCTTCCAATCCTATAAGCCTGATTTTTTTATTTTTTTATATTTTTAACTTCATGCACTTATTCTTCCATTAATAGAATGAGTTGAGAAAAGGAAGCAACAACACTGCTGCCATGTAAGTACAGAGTCTTGCTAGACTTCACAGATCAGGAGTACAAGGTCCCTTTTTATACCTACATAATTAAAAATCCTAAGTGGTATCCATCATTCTCTGGTCATCCAGACTGCAGATTTCAAGGGTGCTAAACAAGATGCTGGACATGCTTCTCCCCAGTGTGCTGATTACCTACAGTAACTGTCACACCTTACACGTTATTTTGACAGACAAACAAGTCTGGACTTATTGAGTACACAAGAAGAAACCACTATCCCATTACTGTGCTCTATTAACATTAGAAATAATTTTCCACAATCACACTTGAGAAACAATTTTAAGACTGATTTGTCAAAATCAAGATAATTTCATTCAAAACCAAAACATACATATACAACTACGTATGTATTCATTCTCTTATTTAAACATATGTTTTAAATGCTCTCTGAATATCATATTGGATTATCTAAGGTACTTTTGTCAAATAAATGAAATACTCATAATTTAAGTGTATGTAAACTAAGTATAAGTCTTGTATCTGCCTTTTTTGAACGGTTTTTCCTCATAAGGTAAATTGTTTCATTTAAATTCAAGGAAGAACATATGTCAACATTTTTCAGCCTCTTTCCTTTCCTACTTAGCAATATAACTACCATCAGAAGTCTGGGAGCACTAAAGAGCAACATAGCCATATTCAAAGCTTAAAAAAGCAAAGACGGGTGCAAGGCTGACACCATCTCCTTGAGCAGGAGGAACCTTGGCCTCCCAAGCCAGTTCCCACAGTACCTGGAGGCAGTTTGTCCACTGATTTAGCTGAACATGAATACAAGATGGAACGAGTTGAAGCAAGCAAGTTATTTCTCAGGGAATTAGGGGAAGCTACTCTCTTCTGCCATTATGCAAAAATATTCTGCTGAAAAGCTCTAGTTACTAAGTTTTGAAATTCACTTGGAAGTTGCCATGTGGCAGGGGATTCACCTGGTGTCAGACATGTCTGTAGGAAGAGCCACCCTAATCTGAAGAGTATTTACAAATAAATAAATAAATCACTTCACAGCTGCTAAGACAAGCCTTGTTATGTCTGGCAGCCCAATTCTCCAAAGGCTTGTTACGCAGACCATTTTCCCTGCCCATGCAGGGACTGACCAGGTCATTTCCTGCAATTGCTCCTCCTGACAATCAATTTTCTCCAACAGTGCCAGGCAACTAAATGAGAGCACAGACACTCACTCTTTCTTGAGCTTCAAACATTACCTTTAATGATGTCCAGGTAGCATAAAGATTAAGGAAGCAGTCCAAATGGAGTAATTCAAGTTAGGACAAATTCATTGCAGAACTCTGAAGGTAACGGGGCAGCAGGAGATAAAACACACAAGATGGGCAGAGTGGGCAGGTGGCTGGCTGGAAAGCTGAGCTGAGTGAAATTCAAACCAATGATAGAAATAAAAGAGCAGGAGCTGGCACTCTCATAGTCTGAGAAAACAAAGAGAAAGAAGAGGGCCAGTTCTGGAGGGTATGAAAGCAAATAAATAGCAGCAGGGCAATCAAGAGGAGAGCATGAATACAGAAGGAAAGGGGATGTGGGATTAAGTAGCAGGAGAAAGAGAAGTGAATGACAAGGTCAGAAAGTACATTTTCCAAAAAGAACTGAACTTAGGGGTCCTGAGTTTTCACATTTTTCTGTCAGTGCATAGCTGTGAAAACCGGTGGAAGTGGTTTTCATCCCCCCCTAGCAGCTAGCTGATATTACAGAGGAGAGCTTGTTACAGCTACTATTTACATATTTCAAGTGCAAATGTCTGTTCTAACCCTAACTGAGAAGAAGCTGTAACTCCGTGTGATAGAATTACATTTCAGCCTGCTTTTACATAGGAAATCACATCCAAAGCAAGCTTCTTTAAAAGGCTAACCTGTTACAAAATGAAGGACTCAACAATTCCAAAAAATACCCAAACTAAAGCTGTCTAAGCAGGATTTCGTTCACATATATACACTTCAGCAGGGGACCCCTGCTTCTGTTACTGAGCAAGAAGCTGTACATATTTCCACTGTTTTTCTTTACTTCAAGTTTGTCCCCAGCTCCGTTTCATATTCTCCGTTCAAACTCTCAAACACTGAATTTAAGAATCATTATACACACTTATATGTTAAGAAGCCTACCTTATAAGAATATTAGATTTAAAGCCTTAATGTTATATGTATATGTTTGACAGCAAGTCTTCCATATTACATTATTATTTACATACATTTTAATTCATGTTTCTATTTCAAAGAGTAACTGTCGGTACACTCTATTTTTCTTGCATTTCTGTATCTACAGATCTCATATGGAAAAACAAAAACAAAACCAACAACAACAAAAAATGGCGATTACAATATAACAGTATTCACTGACAGTATCAAATAACTGCGAAATGTAAAACAACAGGAAGAGCTCCAGTTCATACATCATCTAAAATACATGAGAGTAGCTTTCACAACGTTGCACTGCTGAGGCAAACCTACAAAGAAAATGGACAATTTCCTTTTCTTACTTCCTGCATCTCAGTATTTTTTTCCACAGGTAGCAGTGAGTTGGGATATAAAATTTTCTTTAAATTTTGTAGAAGTACAGTACTTGCAAACATTTATCACATGCCTCCCCCAGCCCCAGGAAAAAACCCCAAACCACAGAAAAATGATAAAAACAGATCCTTTGCCTCAATGAGAAATGTCATATGCCAAATGTGATATTTCAACATTTGAATGTTTGGAATTATTTCAATACTGAAAGCTGAAAGATCGTTTTAAAGAGAAAACAAACAAAGGAATACAAAAATGATGCTTTCTTCCTATCTGCTGCTTCAAATTCCCTAAAATATCATTATGGGGCTCCTACCAGGCAAATGAAGTTTATGCTGTGATCTAACAACTCTAACGAAGTGATCAGCAACAGAACAGGAATTTATTCTAAATTATGTCAATCTCAGATATGAAAGAACTATGAGGATCTTTCTTTCATGTGTCTTTTTGTGAAAAAGCATGCTTTGTATATTACAAAACATAATCAGTCTGATGTACATTCTTGACACAGTATTCTTGATCTCCTTAAAGAAATGCAGTTGCTAAACTTATTTCTTGTAACAATTCATCTTGTAGAATATCTTTTTTTTTTTTAACATCCATAACATTTGAAGTCTTAATAATGCAAAGATGAACATTCAAAGTTTGAAGCAGAAGCCAATGTTTTGTAACAATTATTTTTACTACGATGCAACTGCTGTAGCTAAACCACACCTATAGAACAAAGAGGGGCCCTGCTGGTGACTAATTTAAGTGCGACTCATCAAGGTTCTCCTCCCTCCTTTGATTTATACAGCAATCAGAAAAGACTAAGATAAACTCAACCTCTCATTGTAGCATCTCCTTTGTGTTCTGTATACAATATGCTTTTATTACCACCCCTTAAAATTTGTTTTTATCATCTGATCAAGATACCATAGTATTTTGCAGAAACAGTATCTGGTGAAGAGAGAAATGTATCAGAATGATCTCTTTTATCTGGCTGATGCATAATCAATGATCCACCCTCTACAGATGGCTATGAAAGCATCCAAAAACGCTTAGATGTGAGAGTTCATCATGTGCCACAAGATGCTTTTTTCTCATTTTTTTAATTAGATTTTTAACAGACACCCTCCTTCCTGATCACTAGTCCCTTCAGGGCTTGAGCAATTTTCAGCAATAACTAACTAGGTATATGAATGGCTGGACTGCTGACCTCATCACAACTGGCACCACGATTTTTGCAAACTAAGTACACCATCGCTGATTTTAGATGCAAGCATTCCAGAAAATAAACACATCTGTAGGCAAAAAAAAAAAAAAAAAAAAAAAAAAAAACAAAAAAAAAAAAAAAAAGCTATGACAAAAACAAAGCATCATGCAGAGTACCAGGCTCATCAGGACAGAACACATCTACCTCAAACCTCTCTCCCATAGGCACATTCCTCTGTATGTGTACTGTCACCACGTACTCAACCGCTTTCTGCTTCGGAAAGAGAAACACTGACAAAATTCACCTATCAATGTCTATCAAAACTATCAGCTACAGATTATAGAAATCTTTGTAATTTAACAAAAAGCAAAATCACCAAATGTTGAAGTACGTAAAAGTGATCCTAGACTTTGAACTGCTTCCACTTATTTCCATCTGTGATTATGCTCTTAATACTCCAGTGATATACAGAACTAAATATGTAAGTAAATAAATATTTGTATCAGATGAAGGGCTTTGAAGGAAGTCCAGCTTAACTTTATAAGAAGTCTACTGTATCCATTAAAAATATTTTCATAAATAATTCTTAGTACTTGTTGCAAACCTCATGTATAACCAAGAGGAAAATAAAAAGCAAAACGTTAATTCCAGCAGTAGATATCATGCTTTGGCTTGCTTTTCTAATCAAAAGCCATCCATATATTAATCACCTAATATGTCAAGAAACATGTTAAAGCTACCTTTTGACAAAAATTAATGACAAATGTAAACAATAAGAAAGAAAATCCAAATGACGCTGTACATAGCACTAGACTTTGTAGCTTGGTGAAAACAGTGCTCCTGGTCTTACCTGTTTTCAGGATAATTTTTTCCCCACTGACATAGCTACCAGGACATAATTCCCTATTTACTCCTTCCTTCTCTCCGTCTCTCTCTCACTAAGCACCAGCACAGACCTTCACTCTCCCACCAGAAAATGATGGCCAAATTCAGGTAATAACTGTCACCGTGCTTCTTGCAGTAGTTCTTCATTCCATAGCCACAGCAAATCAATACCTATTTAGCTCCCTTCAACATGCATCCTACACTTTCTGCCCTCACCAAAGGCAGCTATCTCATGTGTCCTTTACCTTCTCCACCACCTCCAGGAAAAGCACTTCTCATCAACTTTTTTCTCCATTTTCACAAAACATTTTTATTTCCTTTCTTATTTGTCTATCACTATAATTAAGCAAACCACTGGGCTGCTTGTTCCACTTGTTGACACTGAAATATAACATTTTCAAGTTTTTATTAAGTTACAAAAATAGACAAATTTAAATATAGGTGGAATTGATTACTTTTATTACCAAATAACATACATATAGCTTCCAAAGAATGGCAGAACCATCTACCAAAAAAACACAACAGAAAACAGTTCATTATGACTTTGAAGACGGAGAAATTGTTCTGGAAACACTCATGTCCTCCTTTTTATGACATAATAAATTACAGTATCTTATTAAAGCAAGCTTCAATATATTACATATAGGGGGAGCAATGTGCTTTTTCTACCAATCTTTAAAAAATGTTCTCGCTCCTGCTTTCGAGCACACACACCAAAATATTCAGCAGCAAGTTTCATGTTTCACAAAATAAAGGTCAAAATGCACATAATCTCAATTAATGCTTCGAGAAGCAGTGATGAATTTTATGTGCCACAGTACTCGATAAATTTTACCAAGGCACAGCTCTAAGCTAGTAATATTTTAAAATGACTTCTATAACAAAATCTTATTTCACACACAATGGAAAATAAGAGGAGTTTAAATTGTATTAACAAAGAATCACTAATAGAAGAAGTGAAAAACTGGGGAGTCTATATTTAACTTGGTGCTCAGTCATTAGAAAGGTGCCCCATAACGACCATATGTTACTCAAATATGTTATCACACCTACAATTTCATCATATGTCTCCCAAGAAATTAATTAGCTCTAACTTTTTCAACTTTGACAAAAATGTCTGCAGTAAGTCAGATTACTAGCTGTTGCAAATGCTTCAGAATTCAAAGCTTGCCTCAGCTTTTATTTAACCTTTTAATTACTATCGTTGAACAACATTTGGAAGGCAGATGTTCCTTTTTTTGCATATGTAGTTAATAATAAAAAGACTATTTTTTAAAAATTAATATTACTTTTTCAACTACAAAAATGCTACAAAGAAAATCATTTCATATAGCAAAGAACAGAAACAGCAGTTACCTTAACTGGACACTGAGTGATCTGAAAAGAATTAATTCTAATAAATATTTCACAGTGACATCCATTTGCACAAAATGTTGGGAGCTGACTCGGACTCTCAGCTGACTCAAATATACTGAGGCAATACTGAAAAATTCATCTTTCAACTGCCACCTCAGCTCACAAAACACAGCAAAAAATATGACTGATATTAACATGACTGTGATGAGAACTGATTCCATGCGCTGGAATCAATTAAAATATAAGGGGAAATGTCAGAACGACAAAGCACCAAAAAGCAATTACATATATACTAATCTAACAGCACACTCTATGCTACCATCCTAGCAGAGGAATTCAAGCTTAGCTTACAGAAAATAAACAGCCTGAGTAGCTGTCATTCCCCAACAAATCTAATTTCTTATGTTGTGACAGTTGAAAAGTACTTGCAAAAGTTATTCCAACAGCTACTTAAGTCTAGAAATTATCAAATAAATCACACATATGTAAGAAATATTAACATTGAATTATTTTAATTCAGCAACGTAAAACAATTATTTATGTTTTTACTGTAAAATACTGGGAAATTTCACTTTTGCTATCAACATAAATTAGTAAAGAATTAAAAAATAATGTCACAATCTAGACTCTATTGTTAAAAAGTATTAGTCAAATTAGGGTAGTACTTTATCATTAAATCAAAAACATGAAAACTAACAGGTTATACCAATGTTTTATTTTTTATTTCTTCGGGAACTTCTACATAAAGTCATTAATCTTGCAAAAAATTTTCAACTAAAGGTCCAATAAACAAAGAAATAATTCAACAAAAAGCATGAATCAATAATGTTTTAACAAACAGACACCTAAGGCATTTTCTTAAGGCAGTCTGACATAACATGCCACAACAGAAAGTAAGCAAGTAATTCAATACTTATTTTTTATTTTATCCCTCATGCTCAGAAGACACTTATCACTTTATCCACAGTTCAAACTACCCTTTGTTACAAGAAAAGAGTGTAAATTTAACCATGCACATACATACAAGAGCTCACACATAAAAACACTAAAATGGAACACATTTCTGAACACAACAGAGATACTTGTGCAATTCTTGAGGTTGTCTACAAGTATCACAAACCTAAGTTATCAAAGTTAAGTTAGAAGTTCAGATAAATCTTTTTAAACCTGAGAGGGAGGGGTTGGAAAAAAAACATTTAACAAATCCTTACTCCTTGCATAATTGTATCATAACTGAATTAAAATTGAAACAGGATGAACAAAAGAAGCCTTTGTATATCTTTATTTTTATTTCAATCTAACTTAAATGAGATTTTCTATATACTGGAATTGCTAAATTACTGTTGCGAATGCTGAACTTTAAACCTAATTTCCTCTTTTTTCCTAACAGAGACATCTCTGTTTTTAGTTAAGCTAAAGGTGTCACTATGCTATAGCTCTAACTTGCTCTACTACTGCATAGTTGGATATCCAAAATACAATGGGTCAGTTATAGGAAAAGGTGATCGTATCTAAATATGACTTCTACATGGTAAAAACATACAGGGATAATATGACACAACAAAATCAACTTCAAAATAAATAATTCAAAATACTTACAACACAAAAATTTATGAATGAAAATTCATGAGCACAGTTGTATTATAAAAACAGTGGAAAAAAAAATTATACATTAAAAATGAAAAGGAGAAAAAGTGCTGTCTAGACAAACTGCTTAAAGTCAGCAAACCACAGCTACAGCCTACCCCATAAGTCATTCAATCCTACATAGATAATTCTCCATAGTTTTTCTGTATCTTCTGCATCAAAACCAAACCAAAATGTAAGCTTTATCTTTGTTTATTAAAAAAAAAATAGAAAATATTAAATTGTTGTTGTGGTGCCTGAGGGAAACTATAGGTCAGCCAACACATGCTCCTGTTTTCTTTTTGAGCTAGCTTCTGTGACAGAACTGTATTTTTTGTAAGGCAGCACAGCGAAACAGCAAAAGAGGTAAATTACAGGAGTGTTTTGCCAGAAAGCCAAGCCAACAAGAGAACAGAGAAATTAGGTGTTCAAGTAACAACTTCATTTCCTTGCCCCACAGCTTTCCAATCCTGCAGTTGATATCATCTATGTGTGACAGAGCCATACCCATCTCCCATCCGTCCTACAAAATCTGTGAGAGCAGACACCTATGTGAAGAAGGCACAAGAGGATTGATCACTCTCAGCAGAGAGAGCAGAAGCTACACAGAGCTCACTGGCAGGAGCACAAGCGGCCATGGGCCAGGGACACACAGGAGCATCTGGCAGTTCTTGCCCCAGTACCATGCACAGGCTGTGCCACGCACCCCACACAGCAAGGCCTGTGCCAGCAATGGCCTGAAGGGAACTGCCTTCACCACCAAAGGCCAGGCTGACCAGACCACCTGCAGGTTTGCACCCCAGCATAAGCAGAACACTAATTTCTAAAAGCATTCATTCTATTTGTTGCACTGCAGTGAAAAGAAAGTCTCCACTCTAAAAAGCACACTGGGATTATTTCTCACGGAAATATAAAACCACCTTCACAATATCATTCTAATAGCCAGTGTGCAAACACTGTGGTGCAGGCATAACGACAGCCCTTCCTGTCCTCCGCCAACAGGTGCCGACTGACGTCTCCTTAGGAACCTTCTAAAAAAGCAGATGACACTCCACTGATAGAAACCATACGTACCTTCAAAAGAAATCATTACACAGGCATCTTTTACATCCTTAAAAGTGCTTTGAAGGTAACACAGACGTAGCTGTGTTACATTAAAACACATGTATCTTTTTAACATTTTTTTAAATGAAATCCTATGCACCATCTACCTATTCTTAAAATTGAAAATTTTAACTTCTACTGTCATCACCGGTTTCCCATTTTTGAGGTGCAATGAACACTAAAGTAAATCGCTTTTGATTCAGACTGCCATAAGCACATGTAAATGTAGACCAAATATATGATCTCCACAGGTTCCAGCTGCCAAACGAACCATGTATTCAAAATGGTAGCACAACATTTTATCCGGTATTTGCAAGCAACAGTCTTTGTACTTCTGCATCAGTGATGCTGTGACAGCCATTAATACATATTGTCCAACTTTTCAGTTGCTCAAGACTTTTTTCATATTAGTCATTTTTATTAACATCCACATTTGAATTCCTTATGAACACATGTTTAAAATACATTTTCAACTGATACGCTCTTACATAATATCCGGTCCCTAGGCAGACCTCACGTCTTCTTTATTTTTTATTCTTTGAACAAGTTCTTTCCCCACAAATACCAATCCAGCAACCTTTCTTGCCCTCCCACAAGACACATGAATCTGAAGACATACCAGAAAGGGAAGTACCAATCCATTATAGGCAACACTTCAAAAAAACATCTTTTACCTCATTCTGCAAACCAAGATCCCTGATTGCAAAAACGAGTAGGATTTATCTTCATTCCTTTGAACCTCAATCTATGAAACCCAAGAAACTCCCCACAAGATCCCATGCAGTGATGATAAACATACCAAATGATGGTCCACAAAAGAATTCCATGCACCAAAAGAGAGTCAACAGGACCCAAGTAATGACCCCAGTCACACAGAACCAAGCACGTCACACATCTATCCATACAGACACAGGAAGCCCAGTGCCTCTCACACATGCCCAGCTGTAATACAGTAACATCCAGCAAATGTGAGCATTCAACAAAGATGACCCCACAGTGTTCCAAGGGCTGGGCAGATGTCAGCATGGCCAGCACAGCAGGAAACCAGGCTCAGGGTGCTCCACAGCTCTCCCAGCTTCAGAGGCAGAATGAGACATTTCACAAAAAAAAAATAAAAAATAGTTTCTGAAACTGTCCCAGTTAAACTCTCCAGATGTAATTTCTTTTGTAGCAATTAGACTTTGCTTGTTATTTCATATCCTAATCAAAACAACACAGACGAAAATAATTTGCTTACTGAAGACACTTTTTTTTCCTTAAAATCCGCCTTCCCATCCCCTTCCTCTGCCGCGTGGTGTGCTATCTCAATAGCTCGTGACATCACCAGGCAGCTGTGCCCGTTCACCCTGCACAACCGCTGCACCACAGCCCCAGCCCAGACAGAGCGGTTGGAGTCCAATTACAATGCTTAAGATAGCAGAATGGATATTTCTAATGATAAACACAAACCCAAACATATAGACTTCCACAAGAGCAATGGATAATTTTTTAATCTTTTTCATCTAAAAATATCCTAATGTTCCTACATATTTTGGCAAAAACAATTAATACCACTCGATAAAATGCTTTTCTATTTTGCCCCTGCATTCTTCTGTTCTAGAAGTATGCTTCACATCAAGAATTTTATCATCAGCTCATGAGGTGGGCTGAATTAGAGTAACAGCATTTCTGGACACCAGACCAACATGATGCTGTGAGATTCCTTTGTGGACATAAGTAAGTAATAAAGTATCATCTTCATATTCAAAAAAATGTTTTATGTTAGGCATTCATATTCAACAAATTACGCATGCAAATTGCCATTTAAATTTGTAATAGCTATAAGCACATGGCTTCTGTGAGCAACCTATGCAAGCTAACACTACATTAACTAGCAATAGCACTAGAGGGAATGGCCTCAAGTTGTGCCAGGGAGGTTAAGGTTGAACGCTAGGAAAAACTTATTCTCTGAAAGAGCGCTCAGGAACTGGAACAGGCTGCCCAGGGAGGTGATGGAGTCACCAGCCCTGGAGGTGCTCAAGAAATGTTTAGATGTGATAATAAGGGACATGGTTTAGTAAGAAATATTTGTGACAGGTGGACGGTTTGACTGGAATATCTTGGAGGTCTTTTCCAACCTTGATTGTTTGATGGAGACACTAAGTACCATTTCAGGGACTCCAATACTGTAACAGATAGCTCAGTGTCTAAACGTCAGACTTCCACAAAGGTAACATACCCAGAAAAGGAACAGTAACTTTAGAAAACAGAAATCCATATTCTTAAGGATGTATAATTCTGCTGTCTGTATTTGAACATCCTGGCCGTTACAGATGCTGGGAGAAGAAACGGGAACACAGAATGCACTAATGGAGACAGCCGTCACTAATACTGACAGAGTAAGAACAGGAGCACAGTAGAACAGCAAACGGGCCTCTCCACTGTGCTGTTCTCCTCCTCATGCCCCAGTCAGGCACTGTGCAGGTTGCCCAACAAGCACGAAGTCCAGGCCTGCTCCAAGCAGGATGCTCCAGCCATGGGAGAAAGGCACATAGCACGCTCCTGCAGGGCAGCCTGCACGGGACTGAAGGCAGAGCTGTGCTCATCTGCAAGGCCAAGGCCTTCGTCAAGACCTCTAGGTTTCTAAGTCACACTACACTCAGTCTTCAAGAGTATCTACTTAAACTGCAGTGTCCTGTTAGCCTGGAATCTATAATTTTAAGGAGAAAGTAATCCTACAAATAAGGCTGTAACAGACCAGAGCAATACACTGGCAGTGATTCAAATGCATCTCAGCAGTGCTCCGCACAGACATCAAAGACCCTTACAGGCAAGAACTGAAGAACATAAGCATTCAATTACATGATACAGTAACATTGCAGAGTTGGACTGTACCACTTAGAGGCACTCATATTTTTATCTATGTAATGTTTCAGTGTACACATAAACTACTCTCAGGTATTTAAACACAACTCCTGTCTCACAGTTATGGTTTAACGTGGCAGGTGGCTGAGCACCACACAGTTGCTGGCTCACTAACCACCACCTTACCTTCCCAACTGGATGGGGAAGAGAACGGGGGGGAAAAAAAACAAAGTAGAACTCCAGGTTGAGATAAAACTAATTACTGAGATAGAGAAAAGGAAAGGGATAATAGTCATGATTTTATATATATAAATATGAATGTATATAACAAGTGATGCAACAGCAATTGTTCACCAGTGAGTTTAAGAGTAAGATGAACTCCCACCCCCTTCAAAACTCTCCTTCCACATGACGTCATGTGGTACAGAATATCCCTTTGGCCAGTTTAAGTCAGCTGTCTTGATTTTGTGCCCACCCATCTCCTTGGACCTCCCCAACCAGCTCTTCACTAAGAAACCAGAATGGCCTTGGTTCTATACAGCACTGCTCAGTAACAACCATAAGCATCTGTGTTATCAACATTGCTCTTCTCCTAGAACTAAAACACAGCATCGTCCCAGGCACTCCGAAAAATACAATTCTGTCCCAGATGAAACTAAGACATACACAGACTCAAAGTCTGGGCCTCAATAATAGATTTTTAAAATGTATCAATTTTTAAAATGTATTAACTACAGACCTAAAGGAGTTTTAAACAGTTAAGGCAAAAATTGTTACTACAAATTTTATTCACAACTACTCCAGTTTCACCATCTTACACTATTTCAGTGGTGTTTTACGTACCAATGCACTTACCTACAGCAAAATTCTGTAAAGTCACACTGCAAGAAGAAACTATTAAGAGTAACTCAAGGTTTCTCTGGATCTTGAAAAGTTATTTATGAAAAAGACAAACCGTATATTATAGAAAGAAGAAACCATAGCATCAATTAAACTGCTGAAAGAAATGACAAGTGGGCCATTGGACACTTATCCAATAAAGACAGCTTGATTTTGAAACAAATATATTAAAACTATTAACAATATCACCTAAGCCTGCAGTTCCGTTCCTTCTTTGCCCATGTTACAAGCTTCTTGGAAAGGCACTTCAAAATTCAAAAGTAGGTTTCAGAAAGCTGATTCACATTCCCAAAACATCTGACCCATTTGGAAAAGTGGAATTTAGCAGATTATGGAATCTTTGTTGTGCCTGGCACCATGAACAATGCATTAGGCTATATCCATAGGTAATAACGAAACAGACAAACTTTTTTCCAGGCTACTCACAGCAAGCAACAACAGGTTTCGCACTGTTTAAGAGAGGATATAAGAACAAAGAATGGAAAAGGAATTCTACATTTTAAACAGAACGAAGCAAAAAATCTCTGCTGGCTGCTTTCTCAAATTAAAAAAAAAAAAATAACAAAACCCTAAAAAGGAACAAATAATGATCAGCTGTTGGAAAAATAGCTTTAATGAGCACATGTAGCATCACATTAAAACACCCAATTTGCTTAATAAGTAGGGAATATGAGACTCAAACTACAAAAGAGTGTGAAATGCTGCACTGCAACAAAAACTGTACCAAAAGAGGACAGAGTGCACTGATTTTAAGAATTCTATACAGAAACATATCGCAATTCCATAGAAAAAGTATACTGAACATCATATTTTCATACAGCTCTGCACCACACTCCCCATTTCCAAAATAATTCAAGTCCTGTAACACAAGAGTTTACCTACATATCATGTTCAGAAATCCTCAACAGTGGAGATCAGGGAAAGCTAAGGGGTAGCAAGAAGGGAAATGAAAACAAACATCTATCAGAAACAGTCTTCTCTGTTGAGTACACATTTCTAGCTATTCATATATTAGGACAGCTGTAATTGGCAAGTTCTCTACGGGTTTTGGAGCTTCTTTAGTCAATGCCTGAACACAGAAAAGGAGTACTGGCATGATGGATCCTCCTTCAGGGGCTATAATCACAAATATTCCTATGGATATCCAAGAGCTGAAGATGAGAACTTAATGACAAAAATGACTACCTTACAGGAAAAGAGTTTGTTTTAAACAAATACTCTGCATTTAGATTTAACTTGCTGTGCAAAAACCCTGCTAATGTAACTGGTTTGTTCAAGAAACACATCAGTCCTGCGGGAAACACCCGTTCTTACTAGGGCAGGACCAGGAGGAATTCTTCCTCATTGAGGAAATCACGCAGAGCTGTAAGGACATTATCTCTTCTTCAGCAGCCTTAGATCTCTGGTTGTGCTGTCACCAACTGCTAAGTGGAGCAAGGTGAACTGCTGCATGAAAGCAAGCAGACACGTGTATCTCTGTGCTCCTAGGAATTATCATGCTGAGACTCAGAACTATGAGATGTGTGACAGAGATACACGTCAGTGAGAAGGCCAGGTAGAAGTTTCCCAAAAAAGAGAGAGGTAAAGGTTCAGGATGCACTCAGGAAATGTGTAGCACACTAACAGTCTGGCACATGGACATACTACGTTGCCCCTGTTGTATTTTGTTATGGATAAGAGAAAGAAAAGGAGGGGGACACCTCAGAAATGTATTCCCCATACTCTCACACTGACAAAGACATTTGTACCAAATCAACAGCCAAGGTGACCACAGCATCAGGAAGGCTTTCCTGGAACATCAAGTTCACTTCCAAAACTAATGCAGTACTGTACCACAGAGACCTTTTTGCAAACAAACAGAAGGTAAATCACCATTTTTTCTTCAAAATTAATACTAGTGCAAATTTGAAAGGAGAACGATCAAGTTTAAATAAATGCACTGCAAAGAATATCTCACTTAAGTCCAGCCCAACCTTCAGAAGCCTCACACAACGTATGAATCTACCAAAAATACCTTATAGAAGGGGTCACAAGCAACGACTATCTGATCACCAAAACATAAGCTCTACGGCGATCACTGGTCAAAGATTTCATACATCTTCTTGGGTAGCTTCATCACATCCAATTATTCAGAATATCACTGTATTTATTTTCCGTGATCACTATATTTATTTCCCTCAGATGAAACTGGTGTTCCTTATAGAAGCAAACAGAAACTGTCTTTTTTCAAAAAGTAAAAAGCCACAGATGCATACACTTCTTATTTTAAAAGGTCACTGTTTTCTCTGAAAAAATACAAAAGGCCACCAGAACACTGCAACAGTAACAAAAGATGTAAAAATAATTAAAAAAACTATTTCCAACTCTCTTCATAGTACACTGAAACAAACAAACAAAAAAAGCCAGAGGCAAATGATATGATATGCTAATAAAAGATGAGATTACAATAACACTACCAAAGTTAACAGAAGTCAACAGATCAAAAAAAGAAATATTTGAATATTATTCATCTAACCTCCCAGAAGGAGGTCATATTCTAGATTACTGAAATGCTACCACTAATTAGAAGTCAATGTAAGTGCAAAAAAGCTTCATGCCTCAGATTTTTTTTTCCCCAGAAGTTTTTAAGTGATGCAAGGAAGAATAACCCTCTACTTCTTATTTCTTAGAATTCTGTTACAGATCATTTATTTAGGTATAAAGAAAAACCCACATGAAATCTATCTTTAGCATTCGTGTTGGTTTTATTTTTTATAAAACAGACAAGTACATCTCAAAAAACAGAAAGAAAAAGCAGACTTTGAAGTATGGCTGCAATAATGATATAAACGAGACAAGTATAACAGACAAATATAATTATGCTATATATGAACACAGATATTGTCTGTAAATCAAGGGGAAACAGCTAAACACAAGGAATTATTCCTCTCTAACAAGCAATGAAAAAAAGCTCTTAAATATTACCATTTACAATTGATGAGCACACTACCAAATTAGAAAAAGAAAAAAAAAGAGCTACACTGAAAAGGACAAATGAGAACAAACTATAAAGTTGGTGTTTGATTGTTTGTAGAAAATATGAAGTTTGAAATGCAGTTAAAATAACTAGTGAGGCTTAGTCTGGAACAGGGAATATGGCAGGGAATAGGAGGGAGGCGGAATATAATGTTCTTAAAATATGCGAGAGTCTCATAAGGAGGACAGTGATTAATTGTACTTCACATCTACAGATGGCAGTACAAAAATTGATCAGCAGGGAAATTTAGATTACATACTGTTAGAAAGTTGATCCAAATGAAGTTTGTTAAGTTGTAGAACAACTCAGTGTCAGAGGGTTGCTGGAGCTTTCAAGAACACCACAGTGCATGGACTTTTTTTGTTTCTCTCTCTGCATCAAAACAGGGGGCAGACAACTAGCACTCAGAATCTCTTCCAACGCTACATTTTTAGGTCCAATAAAATATATTAATACATAATCTATGTTGGCAGCCTTGTTGAAAACACAGGCCAAGATTTTTGAAGTTAACTAGTTATTTGCAACATAAGTACAGTTGTACTAGTTCAATGAGCTCAGTGAGGTTAATGAGGAAGTGATGCACTTTCCCACTTTCTTATGGAGAAATGCACAGTCATACACTGACCTGCATCTGCCCATTTGTTTTACAAACGTTTTTTATACACATTAAAAACTATTTCATCATCATAATCACAACCTTGATTAACAGTCACACAGCACTTGCAAACATCACAAATGTACAGATTATCTAAATATTAAGAAAAGTAGGTTTCGAGGAAGATGTCTATTTTGTTCTTAATTGGACATAAATTACACTTCTTATTCCGCTCAGTTTTCCCAGGGAAAATAACAAACATCTCATATTCCACCTGAATCCTCAATGAGACCAACTGGAGTTGCTCTGCACAAAGGAAGAATCTGCATCACAACTCTTCAAGCTTGGGAACAGAAACAGCCACAGGAAGCAATGAATTTGGTTTGAACTATAAAACCTGGTTTCTAAACTGAACTAAAATAAAAAGATTATCGAGGTATCTCCTCTCCTTCTCCAATCCAATGCTCTAGTGTCCCAGTTTGGGAAAAAGTCAACTCTACTATCTCCTTGCTGTTGTCCATTATTGTTACTCATCTCAACCTTAACTACAGGTAATGTTTTCTGGGAGCCTAGATCAAGAAGATTCAGTACACCCAAAGGAGCTGAAAAAAATGCCAGTCTTCCTTCAGTCAGTTCCCAAACAACTTCTCAAATCAGCTACAAAAGGAAAAAAGTTGAGACAGGGACAAGGACAAAATAACACAGGCATGCTGACCAAACACAGCAGAAAAACAAAGGCTGAAGCATTCCAATTTTATTACAGAACTAACTCTGGCATAAACTCAGCAAAGCTGTACCCTGGAAACCCACACATGCTCACCCATGCAAACCAGACCTCTAAAGCAGAGAATCTCTCATTCAGATCATCAGCCTAGCAAGCCATCTTTGACCTAATCACTACTCTGTGTGTCATTTGGTTGTGATTTATATTGAAATGGGGGGAGGAAGTCTTCTTTCTGTCTTCGGCAAAATCCATTGAGAGTCGTCCCTCACCCAACACAAGACCCTTGAACATGGACAAGCAGTCCACCCTTCCTTTACAGATGAAAATTCTGTAAATATTGTTTCAAAATTCTGCAAGGAAAATGAATAAAGAAAATACATAATTTGCATAAACAACCACTTCCTCAATAACTGGAATTGAGTATTTTTCAAAGGAAGGTGTTTACAATGTTTTGTCTTTTGTTGCTATTTTGTCTAGTGCAATCCTACAGAGTTCTTAAAAACCCTGTTTCTTCAAGGTGTGTTTTTAATCTTCTACTCCTGAAAAACACTATGTCAATACTTTTAATGATCATCCTATAATTGTTCTCTTCAAACAAACCTTGAACGAACAATACAAAGCTACTTCTGCCAACTCAATGACCACAGGTCAGAGCATGTAGTAATCAGGTATTTTTAGCACTTGAGTATTTTTCATTGTTATGTACTGTTTGGCAAAAAGCTTTAGTGGTGAGCACAGGACAACTGTGTTTCCAAACACCAGTCAACACATAACATGAAGCAGTACACCACACAATGTTTTTTTATTTCTTTTACTCCAGAGATCTAAAAGCACGTAAAATGTAATAAAATACTTTCAGAACTACAAACTGAATATAAAAGAAGAAAAATTATAAACACTCAAAAAAGCAAAGAGACGTGAAAGCTAAAGAAAAAAAAGTTACGGAAAAATAAACTGAGAACATCCCTGAATAAAACACAACCAAAGGTTGCTCTGAATTTGCCAGAATGAGCACCTTCTGATAAAGTTTAGTTAAGCAGTTTTACCTGCAGTACTAACTGCATTTAATTACACGACAGATCAGCAGTAAAGTCTATAAAACTGACTAAGTAGAAAATCTTGACCAAACAGGTTGTAAAGCACAGCCAACAGCAACATGTGTTACCTCCCGCTAATGAGAGGAAGGTATGTAAAGCTTTGTTCTATCAACTCTGAATGTGCAGAACTAATAAAAACTATCTGTAAACATTTTTTTAAATAAAAGAAAAAACTAAATATATTTCTAGCATGCTGAACCTTTAAGAGCAGCTGAATTGCATTTGCAGGCATTTCTCACCTTTATGAGGCATTAAGGAATATATTCAGTGTAACATTCATTATATTTTAAGTGGAAGAAACAGAAATGCTGTAGCTATCAGTACACGTTTGAAAATGTTTGAAAAGCTATTCACTTTGCCTAAACTCGTTACTCTGCAAAGTGGAACTCGATGATTCTTGGCTCTCTACTTAAGCTCATAAAATGGGATTTCTCTGTATTTAAAATGCATACATTTTAAAATTGTTTCTGGTAAATCTTAAGCTCCAAAAGCATTATGAAATGCCACGATTTCAAATTCTCAGCATACAGAAGGTGAAAGCATTTTTCAAATTTTTCACAGGAAGCATCTCTACCCATATGTCAGGTTGGGTGTTAGTGGGTTGACTCAGTGAGGTTAAAAAAAAAAAAAAAAGAAAGAAAGAAACCAAATTTTAAAAAGCTATATCGCACATACTTGTTGGGAAGCACCTCCCTGTTACCAAGAACAGAGTTTTCCCTTTTACCTGATAAATCATAACGAAGGTGAAAGAAAAACAAAACAAACAAATAAACAAACAGCAATCAGCAACAAAGCAAAGCAATCTACCAACTCCAATACAGTATTGAATACCTACTCCTGAGGTGTTTCCAGTACAATTTTTTCTAACATTAGAGGTAATACTAGTGCAAGTCAAAAGATAGTTCAGCAGAGAGTTTCTACTTCATGACCTTCAGGAAAGCGACAAACAGTTCTACCACACAGAAACAAGCTAAGAGCAATGTTCTCAGAGAAAAGGAAATTGATAGTGTTATCATTAATGTAGGTTAGTTGGATAAAAAAATTTTGAATTTTTATCCACATAATTCAGAATGCTCTCTCTCAAATTAAACCAACCAGGAGCAACCAAACGCATAAAGATTTGCTAACTTCTCTTGTCACACCTAAAGCCATATACAAATTCTATAATAAATGAAAATACATAACAATTAAGTACTGTACATGATCTGTACTTTTAAATTCTGATATTCGTTTATTAAGCATCCCTTTTGTCTGCGTGCTTCACAGAAAACAACACAAAACCTTCAGCTTATGCACACTGAAAAAAATAAAAGCAAACTAGAAAATAAACTAAAGGTCCCCTGTCACTTTTCCTGCACCTTGTGAGGTCTCACTTTTTTACTTTTTAATACCTGAAGTGTTCAATGAAGAGATTCTTTTCAGTTGGTGCTTTTTCCTTGTTCCTCCAGCTGCCCAATGGCATGCTTTCCATGACAGATGCTCTGGCTTCATTCTTAACATATGTTCCAGATGATAATTCCATCTTCTTTTCTGGATAACTTTAGAGCCAAGGGGTTTTTGAGCTGTCTAATGAATCTTGGCATCTGTTATAAATTCATTCCATTTAATACGTAGTATTTTTCTAAGGCATTTGCTTTCAAAGGCATTTAGATGTCTGTACCTTTGTTAGATTTCCAGCTTTCACATCCATATGTTGAGATGGAAAGAAATATCTGAGTTGAAGTTTCACACTCCGGTCTTTAAAGCATGGATTTTTTCATGACCACAACCTATTTAGCTGGTAAATGAAACTGCTGCCTTGCCAATTTGTAACAGTAGTCATGTACTGGAATCCCCAAATGACAGGCACCTTATTACCAAGATAAATTTATTTCCTTCTTTTATTCCTTTACTTTTCAATGTAGCATTTGAGCTGAGAGTTACTAGAGTTTAATTATATTTGTTTAGATTTTTTCTGGTAATCATATAATACCATTTTATAAATAACGGTGAAGAAAAAGAGTGCTTTTCTATTTCACTTCATCTTCCAGTCACTGAAGGACAAGTGCACGCTGGTGTACCTCACAAGTTACTGCAATTACCACGCAATTTTTCTGTTATGGAAACTTCCTGTGATGTTATATTTAATTAAAAATTACAAATTTCTCCAATATACATATTCAATATGTATTTTTCAGAAACACTATGGTCACTATTTTTTTTTTCTTTTTTGATGTTACTGTATCTAGCAATGGTTATTTGATTTTCATACCAAGGATACTCACATTCCCAGCCCAATCAACTCATCTTTCAAATAGGTCTCCATGCTCTATACGCTTCCAACTAGTATCATTTGCTCTCTGTCAGGCCCACCAGCTGCTCAGAACCCTGCAAAAATAGTAACATTCACCTGCAGCTCCTTCAACCAAGTCCACACAACTGTGGCCAAGCAAAAGGCATAGCAAAACTAATGACAGACTTCTATACTGAGAATAATGTAATGGTAGTTGCAGTAGAAACCAAAAGAAAATAATTTGTAAAATATTCTTCTTCTGATTATCATTTCAAACCAGAAGCAGAATCTTTAACTACAGTAGAAGCTGAAATCACTACTGAATATTTCCCTTTCACAAAGGAAAGCTCTGCACAACATAACATGAGCAAAAAAGGCCATTTTTTTGGTGACTGCGCTCACAACAGATTTAGAAAGTTCTCCAGATCTGTTCTACTCTCACAGTCTGCTCCACAACCCAGGCTCCACAGCACCTCACAGTAATTTATAGTGAAAAGGCACACCAACACCGCTAAAACTGAGAAAAAGATCCACTTCTCATAGTGAATGAGGTCTTAAAGGATCTACCATCTTTAAACACAGTCATATCTTTCTGATTTTAACTCCATAAGTCTTTATGTAAACTAAAAGCATTTATATTTATGGCGATGGTGCATTTTTAAACACCATTCTCTTCTTGCATGGTACGTTCTAAACAGCACTTAAAAATGTGTTCTTCAAGCACTGGATTACGATGCATCAATATTTTATAGTAGTCAGCAATCGCTGGTATTTATCTATTTTGAGGGAAGATTAAAATGTTAACAAGTCGATTCATTTCTTGCTTTGTATTTAAATATATATATATATGTACACCCGAAGTCAAGAAGTATGAACAGATTTTCAAGAAACTCTAAAGAAAACAAGATATTTGGAGCATTTTTAAATATGTTGTTTGGCAAAACAAAGAGGCTGTGGTAAGCCATTCTTTTTCTACACTGTGCATCTGATCACTTAAAACTTTCTTCTGTGCTACAGCTGTGAATATACTGACATCAACAATCTACCAGTCACGGCTGAGTTTTAGGAAACAAAGTGAACTGAAAGAAAGAAAAGGCTATTAATATCCTACACCTCCAATATAGGATCACAATTTACTACAAAAATACAAACACTTATTGTGAGGCCATTTACAAGTGACAATGTTTGTTACTGATTATAAAGACCTGCGACTTTCTCTCCGGTAAAACTCACTATATTACAAAGATATCTTCCTTTGATAAGGAAAGGTCAGACAGATCATGGACAATCAGATGGCAATCATGCCACTTCACAATAAAAACAGTATTTCCCTCCTCCTTATTCTACCCAGCTCTGGTGTTGTGACTTGATAACTCTTATGGGAAAATTCATTACCATAAGCGAACATATTAAATTCAGATCAAACCAATAGCTAAATAAGAATATAATATTACAATATGTTTAAAAAAAAAAAAAAGCCACTCAAAAAATGTTTATATTAAAATTTTTATAATGTGATCTTTAAGTGGGTCAAATTTTTCTACCAAAGGTAATATAATTATTTGCATATGTACTACAGATTATTTAAACCTTCACCATCAATACATTCGACATTATCAATACACTCTACATTTGTGGAATTCTCTGTTCATGACATTTTGGAGTCAGGCACAAGGAAAAACAACTCACTTAGACTCACACATAAATACGCATTACACAGCTATTACATATCACAAATAACGCACTATGACCACAACAACAACAACTCCCTGTCTCCTCTAGAGAAAGGTCAGTTGGATCAAGTGTGGGAAAAGTTTGTCAGCATAAGACCCTATGTATCAACAGCAGTTCCACTTACAATCCTATGCACATGGTGTAAATTAAATGTGTAAAGCTTTGACTGTGATGGAAAAACATCCAAAGGGATCCTAAATACAAATGTTTACAACACAAACAGAGTATTTTTAATGATTACATCATGCATGAAGATCTTGAACTTCCTCCAAATTTTGCTATATAACCAAACAAAACCAGAAGAAGGTTTAGGAAGAATGAATTTCAGCCAAAATGTACTTTTACAGGAATTTTAAGAAAAGTAGCAGCTGCACTGCAGAATATCGCAAACTCTACAAAAACTCAAGAGGCCTGAGAATTAGTACTATCTCAAGTCTCACTAATAGTCTACCAACACAGAACATGTATCATGAAGTCAGAAAACAGAAAGCATAGTTTACAAGTCAAGTAATACCCAGAAGCCAACAAATTGAGACCTCTCAGAAGGGTATCCTTCTGTTGCAAGGGTGGCTTTTTAGTTAAAATATTCTTTTTTAGAAAGCTCTCAAACTCTAAATCAGAGAGGATTACAAAGCTACTGTATCACTTGGATTAAGGCACTATTTAATTTTCCAACATTAGCTAAGTCATCACTCCATTACAAGTTACTGTTTGTTCAAAAACTTTAAACCCATGGGAATTAACCACCTGGTAGCATTTGTTAATTAAATCAAGTTTGGGATCAGCAAAGACATTAAATCACTGGTTCTCTTCTACATATGAATTACAGAGAAAACAATCTCAAAATACAAAACAATTGTGCTGTAGCTTGGTTGTAGTCACAGCCTAATTTTTAGATGCAGTTCTGTAGCCAATTTACTCTAGGGAAAGGTGCGGACCATCAGTACACAGGACTTGCTCTGCCCCTCCACACCTCCAGTCCCTCATTCCCATTTGCACTAGCACTACTATTCATGCAGCTACATGGTGAGTCAGATCAGGGAAACGATCCATCTGAAAGTTAGCAGAGAAAATAAAAACAGATTAGTTTTCAGCCAGATAAATTTCCTGGCGTGATTCACCCCATGACCATTATAAACGCAAGTGCCAACACAACAGTGCAAGGAAAGGACATGACACTTCCCCCATTTCAGCAACAGCTTCCACTTAATACAAGTTCCAAGTAAACATGGAACTGCTTTATCAGGGGCAAGTTCACAGGATCCTAATTAAAATTCAGTAGTTGCTGCTGTTTCTCAAGATAAGAATAAAGTTGTTCAGAAAAGTTTCTGATGAAATAGTCGGCACCCATAAGCAGGCATGATAATATACAAGAGAGTAGTGTTCAAAGTAGTGAATTCTAGTTTTAAAGAAAAGCAATCTATGCTGTACAAAACCACACTGTTTTGTAATCGTTTTCATCCACATAAAAGTTAGACCATTGATACATCCGCAGTTTCATTTGGTCAGAAGAGTGTAGCAGAGATGTCACCACGTTCCTACAGAATCCTCTCCTGGGGACTGCTCTCTGGGAGTTTCTTCCATTCTCTCTGGAAGATATCTGGCAGAAACACCGAACCTTAAGAACTGGTAAGAGACTGCTGGCTTGTTTGGGGTTTTTTGCATCTAATTATAAACGCTACCCTTTGTACACTCCTTAGAGATTTCACCTCTTCCTCTGCAAAATGTCAGGAAAAGAAACAAAGCAAAACAAAATCATTGCTACTTCTTCATGCTAACTTCAACTAGACTCATTCTACTTTCTATATAAGCATGAATACAGCAACGTGAAGCACTCGAAGTTTCATGAGGACTATTAGATTCACGTTCAGGAACCCCCTGAGGTGAAGTAGCAGTACTTCCATTTTACCTGAGGGAAACTGTGGCTTAGAAAAATTAAAATCTGTAACACTGAGTGGCAAATTTAAAATATCATTGGCTCAATTCTTCACATAATTTACCACCTTATGCACCCTTTCTTCATTAGATAGTTGTCCTTGAGTTTACTGCAGCCAAAAGCACAAAGGGCTTGTATAAAGTAGCTACAAGACCACTCTCCAGATTCTTATGAGTGCTCTTTCTCATTATCTCAGGCTAGTTAGTACCTCTCTGTGAAAACCCTTCTGGTTCTGGTAACTTTCTGAGCACGACAATGTTGGTAAGAGAAAATCAGTAGGAAGTGAATAAAATTTTTACAATTCAACTGTTCAAACATAACAGAGGATTAAATAATTTGGACTTTCAATGTAGAAATGTTGACAGTAAATGAAATCGGGGACTTTCTAATTTCACAAAGTTAATACGCTATCACATTGTAATTAAATACCCTTGCAAAGACAATCGCCCACAACTTCTCAAAAGGGAACTTCAGAATCTGACTTGAAAAGGGACAAAGGTCTTCTTATCAGTGTGCTGACACTCAATACACTCATCTCCTATTTTCCTGTTAGTCTTAAGAAAGTACTTTTAGAATAAAGTGCATTAATAAATTCAGAATTTATGGTAAACTATAGACATGAGTTGCAATGATCTGATTACAAAGTACTGATTCATAAAAAGTAAGCTATCACTGCCCTGATTTGCAAGGAGAGTAATCAACAGTATACCTATGACACAGCTAAAGGTGGTACTGAAGAGGGCTGGAAAAAATGAGAGTTAAGGTACGTCCGCTTTACAGATAAGGAGTATACATCTGAAGCCAATCTCTCAATTATGAACAAGCTTTGGCTTACACTGTGACAGTGCCTAATACGTTCCTACCGCTACCAGGCATCTAGCCTACAGGAACAGGCATGACAATGAGTCCAAACCAAAGCACTGCAAACACGTACAGTTTGAACATCAAAATCTAAGGACCAGCCACTCCATTCATCACATTCACAGAACCATACAGAATCAGAGCATGGCTGAGGTGCGAAGGGAGGTAGAGGTAATCTGGTCCAAGTCACTGCTCAGTCAGGTAGCTCCTGAACATGTTCAGGCAGCTTTTGTCTATCTTCTGTTCTGCTGTGTTATGTGCTAATTGAGACCTACCCCAAGACCTAGGAAATCCTTCCTACACGAGTCGAGTAAGGCCAGAACAACACTGTTTTACCTGCCCTTTGGGAAAGACCGGTCAGCAGTCAGTATGTTTAAGCACTGCCACCAACTTCTTTCCAAATTTTCTGGGGAAGAAAACCTCTCACTTTGCCAATAGGTTGCACAGATGTTCACGAAGGGTCAAGAACTTGTTTGGAAGAACAAAAGGTAATCATGACAGCTCTTGAGTGGTTACAAAACCTTCTTCTCCATCTTTCATTCATTCTCTCAATCATCACCAGAAGTAAGCCACCAGAGAAGGGATAATAACAGGGATTCTCTTTGGGTCTTGAGGCTCTCAATCAAGTAAACAAATATCTGAAAATCAACAGCACCAAGGTCAGACATGCTGATACTCCCAAGAATGTTACACGCTAATAAAATCCTATTAACACAAACAGGATAACACCCTTCTCCCTCTGAACGTATTATGGTATCTTCTACCCAACACAGCTGTGATGGGAATAAATGTATTCAATCAAAGAAAGCACACTGAACATTGCTGTCTACAATACAGCTCCAGACAAATGTCACTTTTATCGATCGAATCACAATTATACAAACATTTAGAACAGAGAAAAGGCCATATTAACAGCATAAATTGAAACAAAAATAGATATCAATCAGGTACATCTTAACTACACTAGCATTCAGCAAAGACAATGAACAGAAAATACTGACTGTTCAAAGTACCTTGTGCTTCATGACCGTGTCTCAGAGTTCAGATACTATAGATACTGCCTTTACCTGTAGATAATAATCCAAGGTGGAGGGCTGCTAAAGCAACATTCACGAATTTACTACCTAAACAGTACCTGGAATAAAGAGTTATTTAGTAAACGGAATAGCTCACACCCATCTTATATACAAGAAGTTTCAGACTTTCACATGGTTCTGATCTTCTGTCTGGGAAAAGTGTTAGAAAGATTATGATTATTCCCAAAAAGAAGAACTTGGCACTCAAATGAAAAGTGAATGGGTCAGGAAGAGGGTATGGAAGGCCCCTTTCCTGTGCCAGCCGAGTAGATGCAGGAAAACCACCTCTGTGTACACAACTCTGTTCAGAGTGGATGCGAAAGCTAACTAACTACGGCAAACAACTTTACGGAGCTATTCCTGAACTGACTGAATGATGTAAATCTCTGGAAACACATAAAATACTGTAGCTTAGATGTATAAACATTTCTATAACAAAGTTTTTATTGTCATTTGTTCTCTTTCTTTGGTCAGTTCCTCCAGCTGACATTCACTGACTCTAAAACTTCTAGCAGCACAGGAACTTTAATAACTTACTTAGTTTCAAGCAGTTCATCAGTGATGACTTTACCTTAAACTACTATTTACTAAGACAATTAGAAAATAACTTAAAACTTCTCTTTTCTGCAGCAGATGTTCAAGGCAGTCTATTTAAATTTGTCTTTGTTAGAGGTGTGTTAAACTACTCAAATAATTCAGACAATCTGCAAACAAGATTTCTGACAGGTTGTGAATTAACAGTCAATTAGTACCATAACTTCTGAGATCATTTTTTCAATCAAGGCATTCCTGCCCCCACCCCCCCCAAAAAAAAAAAAAAACAAACCAAAAGTAAG
>VXAB01012030.1:236967-253057 GCA_013399175.1 Odontophorus gujanensis
CCTCTTTAAATCATTTTTTCAACCAAGGCCTCCCTTCCCCCCCCCCCCCCAAAAAAAAAAAAAAACATACCACAAGTGAGCATTTCCAAAATTAACATCTTTTTGGGTTTGTTTCCACTGCAAAACCCAATGTCGATTACAACACAGATAAAACAACAAAACATTTTCCACATGTTTATTTCTTGAAATCCCATGCTATCTGCATCATGTCTTGAACTACAGAAATGAGAACAAACCAGCAGTTGAATTAATCTCATCATAAAAAAAAAAAAAAAATCTCAACTCTATAAACTCAATGAGGCTAGAAATATTTATTTCTACTTCACATGAGTCTGCTCTGGATACCAAGATGTTATGAAAAGTTATGTATTTCCATAAATAAATTTCTGAGTGAAAAAAAAAATACAGTATTTGAAATGATATGCTTGCTGCAGGAGTTACAGAAAAGCTTCATAACATCTGTTCTTTTTAACCTCCATCTCATTATACCAAATGCCTTAAGTTATCACAGTTAAGTTAGAGCTGCTTTATCCTCCAGTTCCCTCTCTATAAAACTCGCACGTACTTCTGTACTGTACAAGTGTCGTGAGATAAAAAGAGGACAAGAAGCACAAAGATTAATGTCACCCCGCATGCAAGTCAGATACATTATCTATTCATCTGCATAAAAAAATACAATAATAAAGCAAGGCAAACACAGCCACAACAAACAGCATTAGGTCATCCAATACACCAGAACACAGGTCTGGTAAGTGAAGTACAGAATACAGACTTAGACAACATCTTATTTTGTTTTTAAATAATGATTTAGCCATTTTGTTATGTAGCCCACATTAGGATTTCCTCAAATGGAAATCCTTTACTCTTTCAACACACACACTCACACATTACCTGACATTTCAATTTAAAAGTGGGTCTTTTTAAAAGTTATCATCTGTGTCAATTTTTCCACTGTCCCAAATGATCTTTTAATAACATGGTAACATAGACATTAAAAACTTTCCCTATGTTTAAACTAATTGAAATCTTGTGCACAGGTTATATATAAAGAAATTAGGTTGCAATTAAGCATAGTTATTAATGATTGTTAAATCTAATTGTCGCAACTATTATAGACCACAGACAAGGTCAACTCTACAACACATGAAACTAGCTTTAAAGAAAAAGAAACAAACCACCTGAATTATCTGCATAAAAACCTCTTTTATAATGATATGCTCCAATCACACTAAGCATGTTCATCCACTTGAAAAAACAGCTGTTTCCAAACTGATATATTCAGAATATGTCCCCACTCTGTAAGACATTCAATTTGCATTCAGTAAAATTAAAAAGACTAAATCTTACAATAATTTGAAAAGACACTCTGCAAAAACATTGTGCTTATAAGCAAATCCAAAATGTAAATCCAGCAATTACTGCAGAGTCCTTATACTAACTGCATAAATACTAAATATGTATTTTAACTTCTGCGAATCAGTAGCAAGGTTTACATCAGTCTATTTCAGGTTCTCAATCAAGATCATGTCCCTTTCACCTACATGCATTAGAAAAAGTTGGTGCCACCTGAAAAAGGACACTGACAAAAGAAGACAACACAAGCCTTTTCTGGTTACAGTAATAATTGCAGAACAGAGGGAAGAAAACGATTATCCTTTCTGAAACAAAACACGTGAACCGGTACACTGCAAGACTGACTTTCCAGCAGCACAGGAACACAAGGCTATGAGATGCTTGGTTCTAAGCACTAGATCTGAGGCAGCAAGTCACAGACAACTGTAAGATTGTATGCACAAAATGCATTCCCACTGCTCTTTTGACTGAGTAGAGGCTACTAAGCACCACATCCGAAAACCATTCATGTCATTTGGATCTTGCTCAGACAAGTTCTGATGTCTGACAGGGTAAGTCTGCATTAGTACTTTAATTCAGATAAGGAGAGCACTTTAGCAACAAATCTTCCTATCACTCTGGCTAATGCACTCGAACAAAGCAGTCCTGGAGTGCACAAATCTGGTTTCTTTCAGATGAAAGTCAACCAGGAGATATACTCTGCAGCTCTACCACAGCTACAATGGGGCAGACAGAAACCAGACTAAAGTGCACCCACACTTCACTTGCAAATGCTGCAAGTGCAGGTAGGTACAAGGTCCTCATCACCAAGTACTTCTGTCTCTGGATCTGCTCTCACTGGACCACATCACTTGCACAGGCAGGCCCAGCCCCTGTGCCTCAGGGTCTCCTTCCACATATTTCATGCGCCCTGACCATCACTGAAGTTAACTGAGCTTCTCAGGCTTTGCTCCTCTTGGCTACCATATACCGTCTGAAAATTTCACCTCTGCCAGTATGAGCGTTCAGGTACAACAGCTCACCTTCCCTCAGTATCATCTACTCTCATCACAATGAAACACCTACTTGTAAAGACTACTCAAACCCAAGTATGATCACCTTTAATTAAGTAAACTTAATTTTGGCATTTCTTTGAGTGCTGAGTGATTTTAAAATAGGAATACTTCAATAGCTTGGTCATTTAAACATACACAGCACAACAACAAAGTGTGAAGCCAAACATGTAGAATCACACTTACTCTGTGCTCAAGAGCAGGCGTAAAGACTTGCAAAGGTACAACTGTCAGCCCTCTACTCTTCACTTGGATACAGTGGGAAGGATAATTAAGCAAACATTTTCTCAGTGAATTTCTCAGCCATTAAGAACTACAATATGCTGCACTAACATAACAGGAACTATCACTCCTCCCATCTCATTCCAACAGTCAGTTCCCTTAACTCCCTTTTTTTACAGTCTGTTTCATTAGTTTGCTCCTCAGAACTCTGCTTCATCTCAGTTCTACCATCATCCTCACACTTCTCGACTGGGTTCTGAATCGCAGCAAGAGATCGCTCTGATTTTGTTCCCCATACCACAAATTTCCCTGACTGCCAAAGGCAACAATTTTTAAAAGCTCTAGGACTTATTCACACGACCAAGTAAATTGCCATAACAAAAGCAGATCAGTCAACTGAAGACTCAGTGCCCAGGCCCCTACTTTCACGGTGTATAGAGTTTATGAGTTCTATTTCGAGTTAAATTCAGTCTGGTGCCTCAGAAGGAATGCTGCACCATCCATATAGCTCATGGTTGACGAGAGGACCAGCTGTAAGCTCTTGGATTGTACGGTTGAGCTGGAAGGTTAGAGGCTGGAATCCACACAGTGCAAACCTGGAGAGGAGATGTCATGTCTAGTTTCCTCCAGGAGGAACATAGCATGTGTATATTGAACTGCCCTCTGAACTGAACAAGTAATTGTCAAGTGGGAACCACCAGAGAACTCACTTTAAAACCTGTAAGTGCACTAAAGCTTGAAGAAGTGCTACTTTACCCAGTCCCATGATGCTTCTTGGTACAGAGAGAGAATATTCAGCTGGCCTAGTGTCTACTGAGCACAGACAAATTCTAACTTTCAGAACTTAGATTAAGTTTAGCACAACTTTTCCTTGGCAACAATAGAAAAAAATGCTTAGCAACTCTGATTCCAAAGCAAATTCTGGGTAGAATCAGTAATTACATGAAACAAGCATTGAAGTAAATGGTTACAAATTTTTGACATCGAAAAACCCCACTTCGCTCTTCCTGTTTTCAGAAACAAGAAACTGTAATCCACCAACACCCGGAACAATTCAGACACAGAAAATTAAGAAAATACTCAAAAACAACTTAAACTTACAAATAACTAGAGAAAGAAGGAAAAAAACAATCATACATTTGCTGAGAGTTCACGAAAATGAGGAAAAATGAATGTCATAAAATGTTTTTAATTAGAAAACAAAACAATAAAACTAACATCAAAATGTGAAATTCAGTAGGCTTTCCTTTAATTAATAGACAGCAGAATGAGAAGGAGAACCTTTATTTTAAGCTTCAGATTTCCAAATGTTCACAGACTTCATAATGGGCTTTAATAAGAATGATCTATCACCCCGATCATATTCTGATATGCTTGAAATTGCATGAAATAAACAGAAAAATGAAATCAGGTATCCAAATAGAGCAGGTAAGAAGATGGTAAGGAAGAACAATTTAAAATTTTAAATAAGTCCTGCCTTACAAAATTTGGTTTGTTATACACATATACTCCAAAACAGGAAGCAGGTCTTAAGCTTCATGTCATTTAGCTAATTTTCATCTTCAATACCCGTAATGAAATGCTGCAATACAATTATGCAGGAGTAATTACAGAATAATAAACTTTTTTTCCACAATTCTCTTGGCTTCTTTAACATTTATGTCAATCTACAATAAGAAAGCCAATAATGATCTTTGTCTTTGCACACTGCTAATGAAACAAAGCATTTCTATGTAAATTAAAGAGCAATTTTGTTCATACTATTCACATCTAAATCCTTCTGGGATGGAATCAGTATACATCCCCTTTTAATACAGATCTCCTTCTCTCAGCAAGAGAGATGATCATCTTTCGTAAATAATCATGTGCACAACCCCAAGCAAAGCAGCACAAGTGACAGAAGATTTCATGCAAAGTTCATGAATGCCAGCTGTTTCCAGAGGTTTCCCCATTCAAAGCCTGACATACAGTAACCTTCCCAAAATTCCAAATCACACAGTGACAGATCATAAAATGACATCTCAAGAATTTACAGGAACTGAGTGTAACAGAAAGTACTGCTTTAGACTGGTTTATAATTAGGAACATACTCTTTAATCATGTGGCTTCCAGGTTTGCAGAGCAATTAAGTATACACTGAGCTTTACACAGATAATACATTGATTTTAAGAGGAGAGTTTGAGTATATAATATCAGCAGAGCCACATTTTGGCATCCATTGAGTTTTACACAAAGTACTGCATCCACAACAATTTCTACACAACCTCTAACTGTGCACCTCTATTCCTACTTACAGCTGCCACCACTGCATACTTAATCTGATACAGGAGTGACAGGAGCTGCTGCAGCAAGGTTAAGTGGAAATTACCAAGACCAGCTTCCTCACTGTCACAGTTACCCACATAAACAGGGGCAATTCTGAGGGTTAAGCATTAACAAGACCCAGGTCTTAATGGCCATTAATTCCATATGGTCAGATTAGCTTGCTGCAGAGTAGAAGATAAATCAAGAATGCTCACAGTATAACTGTACAATGCCACTGCGCAGACTGCTACAAACCAGAACTCTGCATTAATAGGTAGAACTTACCCCTCTTCTGAACCCAGCCTTCCTTCACAATGGTAACATCGCTCATGATGGCTCCACTCTGAACCCCCGACTCAAAAGAGTATTTATTTGAGTTATCAGCTTGTCTGTTTGGCTTCTCTTCTGCTGCTCTTCCCAGTTTCTATTGATGAGTCACCCTGGAAGGAAACATCAGAGAAAAAAAATTAAGTCTTTTTTGTTTTTCTCATTTGACAGCCAACAAAAAACTCTTTGTTGATGTCTTCCTCTGACTGAGCTCGTATTAAAAAGTTAGCATTTTGTCATTTAATTAACAACACAATCAGATTTCTATAGTTTCACAGCACATTTCTCATGAACGCCTTTTCATGAACACCCATCTAGCAGAAGCCAAGTGTGTTACATTTTAAGTTATGTGGCACTATTATGAAATGCACACAATAGAATTTCTTGTACTAATGCACAGGATGCTGTTAAATGAAAGCCAGTACTTCCACACAGGTCCAACTTTGAAGTCACACTATCTTTAACCATTCCCCTGTTTGTTAGAATCCATGTCACAGGTAAGTGATTCTATTATTAAGACTACACTGATCATATCAAAAGCACAAGGAAATGGAATGAAAGGTTCTGTAAAAAGCACTTAAAACTAAAGCCTTACGATGATAATCATATCCATTAATGCTTAACTGTTAAAATCTGTATTAAGCCATTCACTTACATTCAACTACTTTTTTAAATGCTTGAATTAAAATTAAATAGTAAAGGCTGCAGAAATGCAATGAAAGCAGGAACAGCATTATAACTATATGATACCTGGTACGAATCCCTTAAGTTTTTAAAAACCAGCATCATCTACAAGTAAATGAATAGAGAAACAATTTTCTAGGAGCACAAATTAACCCAGAAAAGCCACTGCTCAGTTTATGAAAAGCAGAGCACATTCTCTCGGGGCTTTCACACAGGCAGTGCCAGGAGTGCCTGCTCTCTCCCTTCAAAGCCTGGCTCACAGGGGCAGAAAGGAGGCTAGCCCTGCAACAGGACATGCCACTCCCAGAAGGCACAGCCCCCCTTCCAAACACCTCACTCCCAGACTACCAGCTAAGTGCAAAGAAGAGATAACAGCACTGTAACCAAACAGGAAGAGAAGTCAGAGGGAAGATGTTTCCTTTTGCCAGCAGACTGCCTCTCCCCTCCATCCTTCGAAATGAACAGAAACACCCAAATAATATAAATCTAGAAAAGGGTGGGATGACAAGAAAAAGGAATTTCTGCAGTGGTGGAGGAACACCCTTCTCTAGTTGTACACACAAGAGCACACCTTTGCACACTGCTGGCATGAAATAAGAAGAGAACAACCAGTTTAATACTACAAAATGCAGCACAGCCACAGTCATTCAGTTTATTTACCAAGGCACGTAAACGTGTGATGGAAACAAATACTACTGTCCTAGAAGCAACTGTGCAAGGAACGAGCAGAGAATGAAGTGGGAAATAAACTGTTCTAATCCAGGCAAGTACTGTGTAAAAACTGACCATTATACACATGCAGTTTTTACTTCTTATTTATCATTTGAAACTTGTATTTGCAGCACTCAGCAATGAATGGAAGGCTGCTACTATATGGATGCTGCGCTGCGCAAAATAAAACTTGCTATGAATATTTTTTTCAAGCAGTAACAACGCAGTACAGCACAGGTCAGAAATACTGAGGTGTACCCATTTTGAAGATCTGCTTCCATTAATTTTCTCACAAACATGCTGAAATCCAGCTGCTTGAAATCAAAAACTGCAGTGCTGAATCCATGAGTAGCACAAAGTTTAAATAGCACAGAAGGCAGAGCTTCAGTGCTCCACAGCACTGGCAGATGCAACGCCCAGGCTGATGCAGGAGATGCGCAGCCCTGTGCACCAACAGCACACTGGCTGTGTCCAAAGGGATGCCGGACAGCTCCACTGATATGACTGCTCCCTGCTTTAGGACTTGCATAGATTTAGGAATTGAAAAGAAATGTTACCTACAAGGTTCTGGAAGGACAGGAGACAGTTTCACTACTGTTAATTCACATCTTTAGCTTTAACTGTTAACACTTGGTATTACGAACAAGAGCACAACCTGCCTTTCCACAGCCTTCTACTTCACTACTCTGAGACTTTTTTCTCTGGGTCACACACTATCAGAGATTTTGTTTGTGCACTTCAGCCCAGTGATAAGCAAGTCTGCCAGCTGTGCCATGGCACAGATCTGAAAGAGCGAGGCACGTGACTGACACAGGTCCCAGCTCCTCTGTTCTGGCTGATGGCAGCACAGTACCAGCTCCTCCACAGACACACACACACCTTCACAAAACCTGGGCTGAGTGTCAAAAAACAGCAACATACAAACAGTTGCAGTGCCATTCACATGTAAGCACATCCAGATCCCAATGCCTGACTTCAGTATGACCTTCCTACTAGACTTTCCCTACATTCTTTAAGACATGATCTTTCCAACTATAAGAACAAAATAAGTAAAGTATTTAGCTTGGGGCAGCATGTGCTGCCATTTGTTTTACCCTTCCAGCCACTTCAGTGCATCTCCCAATGTCATCGTGCTCTTATGAAAAGTGCAATCATTTGTTTTTATTGGTAGAGATCGAGCTGTAAGGAATGAACTTCTGCACTAAGTAGCCATGATCTCGTCTGCCCACAAACTGATGAAGTCCACGATTTCAGCAGAGACCTGGTTTTAATGAACTAATTTATGCCTAAAGTTCCCTATTTACCACCAATCACGATTAAACTAGTATTATTCAATCAAAATCTGAACTGTGACTGATTTTTATGTCAGCCAGTGCCCCAATAACCACAAACACACACCTGCAGGATTGCATCCTACTACTCCCATAAACTGCTACATTGAGTTTCAAAGAAAAGAAAACAAAATACAAAAATTGGATAAATATGGTGACAAAACAAACTGAATTATCTCCAGTTTAGCTTCACGGTATTACCAGGAACAACTTAAGTAAAATTATCAACTGTTGTATGCAGACATAATGGTTATAATGATCGTTCCCTTAACTAGTAATTGAAAGTCAATCTGAATTACATAGGAAGCTGTAGAAGACAAATCGGAGCATTAAGAGACTAATGAAAATAAAGGTTACGCATTCACACTGCACTTTCAAGAAACCATTTATAAGCATCTTTAGCATTACCCCTTATTAAATTCCTTTTAGACTTTCTAAAAGCTGTATTCTCTTACTCGGAAACTCATCCAGCAAAGGTCTAGAAGAACAGATTCATGAAAATTAACTATTATAATGACAAAAGTAAACTTAATGAAAAATAAACATACGAACACCTTCTCCCTGAAGATGTACTGGTGCATTTCTATAGACATTAGTGAGTTGCCTACAACATATGGAACAAGAACTCTCGTATGAAAACAGCATTCCATCAATAGTTCAGCTATTTCAAGAAAGGCTACAGAAACATTCATACTGCACAGCTAGAACTGCAATACTTGTTATCCACCAATTCTGCTCTCCTGATGAAGAGCTGTTATAAATTCCAGTTTCCCCTGTTGCTACAGGATGAACCCGCAGAAATGGGGGGAATAAATGTTTAAGAACTGAAGCTATTTTGCACTCCAGTTGCTTCTACAGGAAAAAAACTTAACTTGCACTTTTACCTATGTTCTATCAACTGAAGAACAGGTTGGATTGTTTAGTGGGTTTTTTTTTCCCCCAACTTTATCAAACAAAACTCTTAGAAGATACATTTCCAAGAACCTTTTATCTTGCAGACTGTATCAGTCATGCATACACATAAAAAAATAAAAAAAAGAACTTACTGTCTGCATGTTTTATGGTGCAGGTATGACAATTCACTCCATCATGATCAGTTAGGTTATGAAATGCCCATCATTTTTAGCATCTGGTAAAAAATGACAAATTTTTCCCTTTCTTCCCTGGGAAACTATTAAGCTACTTTTACTCTGTCACATGAAACAATTCAGCACACTTCTACACAGCTACTGCTTTACTTCTAAGTTCCTAGCAGCTAGGACTGAAAGGACATCTTCCTTAACAAAAGTCAAGCAGAAATTCCGCATGTGGCAGATCCTACTGGGACCCAAGGTTTTCCCAAGCTGTGGTGAAAATACAGCACCTTTTCCTCCCAAACAGAAAGGAGCAAGAACAGTGATTCAGGTCTATACTTAACGACTACTATGTGAGTAATCATCAAGACTCATACGAGCAGACAACACTCTTGGAATCTGGGCATCTTCCCATTTCCCCAGTGACAAGAGACAGCTGAGTACAGAAGACAGTGCCCATAAATTCAGTGCAAATTGTATGATTCAGGTCTCTGTTGTAAGAACTTTCATAAACACAAGCTTCTACTTTCAACAATTTTGGAGCTGAGAATAAACAGATACTCTCACATTTACCAACTTAAGCTACCACAGGGAATACCAACAGGATCAGCTTCACCTCATCCAATGACTATCCCTACATCTGTTTGTACCACTCGCACCCCCTCTCATAAAGTATAAGAGAATTAGTGTTTTCCCTTTATACAAGTAACCATTTGTTTAACACAACACTAGGTGGGGGGGAATCAAGAAGTGAATCTTTCTGATTCACTCTGCCTGACTCACTGAGATTCCCTGGTCTTCTGAGTAACCAGAGCCAAATCTCATCTTTACCTCATTTCTCAGAAAGGTACACTGAAAAATCATGCGCTTGCACAGACAAAACATAACACAAAAAAGCAGCTTGATCTTCCTCTAGTGTAGTGACTGTCACCACCACCCATGTTTGTTTCTCTGCTTCGGGGGCATTTTTTCTCTTCCAGCAGATAGCGTTCTTAAGAGGTTTTCTCAGAACTAAGTTTGAATGCTCCTACACAACCAAACAGACTGTAGTAGTCTCCAGTAGTCACTGTAAACACAGAGCAAGAAATTTAAAAGATAAGGATCTAAACTAAGAAAAGAGTTCTCTTTAGGATTTGATGCAGAGACCCAAGATTCATTTCTATGAAAAATGCATGCATATCCTCTTCCCCTACCCAAGTTGTCACTTAAAACTCCAGACAAACAATTAGAGAATATATTGCACAGCGTCAAAAAAATCACACAAAAGATTATGCTGCAGAACAGAGATTACCACAAAAACTCCTAAATTAAATTAACCTGTATTACTAACGGGAAGAATGACACCCGATTCAGTGATTTCTCTAAAAGACATCAAGTGTTTCTACAGGCTCCTATGAACTATACATCCTGGAATTTCAGTTACACTACAGCCCTCTTTACAGCCTCAGGAGGACTGACTGATTTAAATACTGCCATTGCCTAGACTGAGAAAAAGGAACCTGCAGGCAGACACTATTTGTTCAACTTATTAGAACTAACTTAAAAACAAACGAAACTAAACAAACACAAGCCCGAAGAAAACATTCTCTGGTTTTAATTTAAAGCAAAAACAAAAACAAACAGAATAGAAGAGAATACATTTTAAATTTACAAAGTCTTAACTGCATGCACAATTAGGAAACTTAAACATGCCTTTAAATAATCTCATAGCATAAATGATAGTACTTAAATTTTAAAACAAACATTTAAAAAATGACCAAGATATCTCCATGATTGGCATTCCAAAAAAATTTTTTTAATATATTTCACACTAAAAGTCTCAGTGTTGTTAAGAATATTGGCATCAACAATTTATTCCTGACACATTTAATTCATCAGCCTTGACTTGGAATTAGGAGGAGGATAACACAGAAACGTCAATTTTTATACTTTGTGGTAAGGAAGAACAACCTACTTCAGAAAAAATAAGTAGGTTTTTCTCAAGCACATTTACACGTATGCTTTGTGCCTTAATTGAAAATATTCTGTGTTCTGTTTTTACTTCTAGTATGACAAAAAGCTGCACATAACTCATAAATGCTTGGATGAGCCTGGTTAAGAGATTACAGACACAGTGAAGCATTAATGCACAAGTTATGTATTTTATTTAGATTTTGTAACCGAGTAATTTTATCTGTAAAGAAACTACAATTCTGCATTCCTTTCTGTGTTATAATGACAAAATAAGCTATTTTAAGGGACAAAGGTACAATTAAAGTAAGGTGAACAAACCCACCCCTGTCTTTGTTTATCGAGGTATAAAGGAAGTTTCTAAAAGTAACTAAATTGTTTCTCTGGAATCCCACGTGAAACATTAACAACTCATTGTTTTGCATTGTTTTTATTGACAAGAATGCTTTAAATCCTTTTCTCCCCTCCAGTCACAGAAAACAATAACTGAAAACTGTCAGAAGGAGAGTGAGAAAATGTACGAGAAAGGTATGAGACTACAGGTCTGAAATCCAACCACAAAATATGTTTAAAGCAGAAAACATGAAAGGAGGGTTAAAGTTAAGCATCAAGAGAAAGACAATGAGGTGGGTGAGGAGTGTTTTGAAACTTAAATCGAGGATTAGTTAGATATCATAACTACGATAACCATATTGCACTCAACACTTTGGTATAAATGTAATGAACTGCACTTGCTGAGGATGAACACAGGAATACTATTTCTTGTCTTTTTAAGCCAAAGTTCCTTTGCCCTTTGAAAAAAAATAGTTCCGTAACGATTCTAGCAACCAAGTAAAACCAAACTCAAATTTCACGTTTTGAAAACAAACTACAATTGGATTTCTGTCTACAACACTCCAAAACAGGTTGTTCACTTTCCAAAAGTTCACAGAATTCAAAAGTGACTGCTCATTCGGAGGTATTTTAACGGGTATCTTTAAGAGAAACACAATAGCTTCACTGAACTCCCAGGTTTAATTGTGAGCAGGACAGTACACCTTCTGGAGACCAACATCATAGAGGGTGCACAGCACCAAGCATGCTGCTGAAGTCACAAGCACTGAAGATAACAAAAGCCAGAAGTACGTGAAGTGCTACGGGCAACAAGGAAAGGAAAGCACTGAATTAAAAATATGCTCTCAAACTATTAATATTCAAGATGGAAAAAGTTCAGTGATATGTCTAGCAAGAGACTTTTTTTTTCCAAACTCTTAAATTAGGATTTATTTATTACGTGGATACTGTACAAATTAACTACTGAATTCGTTTGCATAAATAGGGCTGAACTTTGTGATTCTTTCCCACAGAACCATCAAAACCGCTGAATCCATTAACTGTTTAATTCCATCCTTGTAACATGACCACAACTTAATCATGCTCCAAATCTCAACCTAAAACTTTAGGACCACTTGTTTGTCATTGTACAGCATTATTCTCATCAACTTGAGATCTGAATTTCCCAAGTACAGAAGGAATTCTCCACAGTCTTAAATGAAGAATGTGCATTTTTCACAAAAATGTGCATAAGCAGCAATATACAAGGATGATGCTGTCTTTGCTAGAAAGACTTTTCCAAACAATATATGAAGAGACAGATTAAGTGAAACTCACACATTTAACCTTAATTCTCTGCCTCCAAGTATACCAACACATATAGGAAAAGGTATAATAACTTGAAGAAAAGCGCACTAGGCAATTCAGAGAGATCACCTATCTCAAGAAGCACACTAAATGCTTAGAGAAAAAATAACTGGTTTTGCTGGTAGAAATTGTTCTGAAAGATGGTTGAGACTCAGCTGAGAAATTCTGCACTTTGTGATGTTAAGTCAGCTGCATGAGAGGTTTTCGACTGCTGGGCACTGACATTCCACACCTAACAAAAATCCAGGGGCAAGACCTTCATTGATCTCAGCAAAACTGAATCAGGCTGTTCACCCCTGCCCCTGCTGCAGGATGCATTCAAATACCTTTACCACACACTCAGCACAGCAACGTCTGACAAATAGCACTGTCATTCAGCCCTGCATAGGAGATACTGAGGTCCTAGCTGCATTCTTAAGGAGCTGAAAAAAAACCACTGCTCTTTAGTCCAGATATTCCAGAAAAATTTACAGGTGACAGCTTGTTCTTAACACCATTTTCAATCAATAGGACTTGCATCTAGACACTTGCATAAAAAACACACAGAAGAATTGGCCCAGATGAACTGAAGATACACAAAGTTATTTAAATGTAGTCACTAACATCAAAAATCTAAGAAACATTTTAAGTGACCAAAAGTAACTGTCTTCACATGCACAGGATAAAAATGCTTACTCCCCCTGACAAGAATATTTTATGACAAAAAGGACCAATTCCAAATCCATCACACACATCAAGACCACACTACTTCTGTTGCTGATCTACTATCTCAAGCTGACCTAGAGCTAGAGGACAAGGACAAAACACCCAACAATCTATTGCTGCATTCTCCAATTTCTGCAGGACCTGTATGAGTTATAAATGGAACTTGTTTTAGTTGTGTAAGTTTTCTCTTCGTACAGTCAGCCCTGAATCTTTTTCATACAACCAGTCCAGAAGAAAACGCAAACCAAAATTTTAAGGATGATTTTACACTATGCAAAACACTAAAACATGAACTTCCCCATTCAGTCTTTTATCATTTGCCTCCAGTTTGATTCATTCCTCCAGTTCAGCAGATTTTTTAAATGCTTTGAACCAGTTCTTCTATTTACCATGTAACTTCACCTTATGAAACAGCCTCTTCTCTACCAAGGCCACTTGTTGCACAGAGACCAACTGGTGCCACAGCTCTACCAAGGACAGTCTGTGGCACCAGGCACACTAACACCACACACTAAACACAGTAAGCAGTGCTGTGCTCCCAGAGGTGAGGCTATACCAGGAGCAGCCCCATCCCCGCCACAACATTTTCCCTAGGTACATCCCCACGGAGCGAGAATCGGAGGCGGCACGGGTTAACCTAATATTCTACAGTAATTTTAATAAGTTCTTAAATTAGATATCTTTTCTTCTAAAAACAGTACTTAAATCAATAAGTGGTTGGTAAACTTCATACAAATACTGTCAAATAAAACTCACAAATGACACTCTTTTTGAGCCATTACTGCCCCTGACAAAGGGAGCAGCACACACATTGAACGTAACATTTATTTTCTTAGAGGGGTTTCAGGCACATGACACCAGTTCACATGGGACCACCAACACTCCACGGGACATGCAGTTACAGCCTCGAATATTGCTGCTGAAGCAGCTCCATTTACACGCTGAGACGGAAGTTCAGCACAACAAAGCATTTGCTCACTGTAGATCAGTGTTTGTCCACCCACCAGCGCTGGGTACAGTCAGCAGCAAGCCAAAGCCACCAGAGGTACAAGGTTACCACACAGCTGAAGTAACAGTAGGCTGCTACATAAAGGCCCACTTCTGCCTCACCAACAGCACTCACCAACATGAAGCGACAATCAATGCTTCACATAGAAACTCTGCATTCTTTGCATCAATAATGGCACAGAAATTTTGTATGCATTTTAATGCAAATCACTGTAGCAACGGTGCCAAACCATCTGAAACAACTGGGTATTTCAAACTTACATAGTTCTTCAGTTTTCAGTTCTTTACCTTTATTAACAAACTTCTGGGGTAAAGAAATGACTGTGTGATATACCTCTTGCAGATGGGAAAATGCACAAAGAATATGAGAGAGCAACCAGTGGCAGATGTTCCCAAGCTGCCTGCAGGCCCCCCAGTTCCTGCAGGAGTCTCAGGCACACACTGTGCCGAAGTGAAGCTCCAGCCTCTGGTAACACCTTGCACAGAGAAGCAGAGCTCCACTGGTTTTGAGGTTAGGCTAAAGAGAAAACTTCACACTATCCCTTCCTCAAAGCTTCTGTCCTGGCATTAAAATGCCAACACCATTACCTAACATGAGCTACTGCCTCTTCAGACTTGACACTGCAGGAGCTGAAGCTCATGCATCTCTCAGATTTCTCAGAGACAGCCCGTTGCACAGCAGTATTTTATTTAACAATGTATCATCTTCCTCCAAACTACAAACAAATAAGGGAGTGAGGCATTGAAACACTGGTTTCTATGAAGCTGGCGTTCTACAAGGGCAGCGATAGGGCAGGAGGTCATCGCTGAACTGGCTGCCTCAGTGGGACAGTCCCACCACAAGCACCCCACACTTACACACCCACCCCAGCACTCCCACTGGAGAAATGGGAGCCACTAGATATGGCACAGAGCTCTCTAGGAAACAGAGTTTTCCCTCTCTCTGCCGTTTACCTCAGCTCTCATTTGAACTTGACTTAGTGGCCAGCCAAAATATACAGACGTGGGCTATAATTAGCAATCCAATCCAATTAAAGATATTGGGGTCAACTTAAAAGACTCCTATGGAAAAATAAATAAATAAACAAATAAATAAATAACACCCCTACAAACAGGCTCCCCTTCAGCAGCACATTTGTTTAAAACAACAGGCAAGCTTTCCTCCCTATCTCACTCTATCCATACTGCTATGCAACAGCCTGCAGGAGCACCAGCTCACACAGACACCTGTCTGAGATTCCATGCCTCCTGACCTGGGAAATAAGGGCTTCCATATGCAAAAGGATGGGGACACGTGTCTGCCCGTTTATGAAGTTTTAACAAGCACCAAGCAGGCAGCCAAGACAGAAGAGATGGCTGCAAGTTCTTTCCGTGCTGAGAAGAGCTGGAGATGCGGGTACCTGGCGCATCCCAGCCCCGAGCATAACACTCCTTCAGCAGAAGCTCAGTGAGTCAGGCCCTAGGCACATCGTCATAACAACAAAGACGGGATCGCGCCGCCGTATCCAAGCAGCGGTCAACCAATAATTACGGAATAAAACCAGAATTAAGGTCAAGAGGGATGCAATCGGTCACTACTCCCTTTCAGCTGCACAGCAACAAGAGTTCGGGGCTATCTTGTAGCATCCGCCAACCATCCCGCGGCGGGGGCTGTGCCGGGGCCGCCCCGCGCTCCCCCCCAGCCCCGAGG
>VXAB01012030.1:261524-324188 GCA_013399175.1 Odontophorus gujanensis
TTTTCTTTTTCTTTTCTTTTTCTTTTCTTTTTCTTTTCTTTACACTGAACACTATGTAGTAATCTAGAGATAGATATTAGCTGTTAAGTGTAGATTAACATAAAAAAAAGTTCCATGAGTGTTACAACTAAAGAAGTTGAGATTCCAGTTCTCTCCAATTTCCCATACTGTTGCATTTCTTGAATCCAGCTGCCTTGCAGATTCCTAAAATCTCTCTTCTTCATGAATGTGCTGAGTCCTTCCTACATGTCCAAAACTATGGTAATTCTTAAAAGTTCTCAACCACACTCCCTTAAATTTCCTGGCAGTACCCAGTGCAACTCCTAACTAGCTGCTGGGCAGAACCAGTAAGCTGTTTCCGACTGTGTGGCCACCTTGCACATTGTAGCCCAGCTAGTAGCCATGTATAGGTAGCCATTGAGTTCATATTTAAGAGTTTGCCAGATAGAAATGAGAGCCTTCTCACTCAATGTCAAGTTCTTGTGAAAATTTTAGGAATTGACTATCTTTGAGGCTTTCACCTCTCTTCTAAATGTAGTTGGAATAAAGAGTACAAATAAAACTTTATTGGAAGAGAAAGGACAAACAGGTAGATGGACATTAAGACAGACACTATGAGAATGTCCATAGTTACCTAGCAGAAAAGTTGCCCTTTTGAAACTGTTTAAATGTACTAAATGTCATTTTACTCACAAATCAAGTCCGGCCTTCTCTGAGTTAAACAAGACAGCTCGCTTTACTGCACACAGCAATGCTATGATGGTTTCTGAAAAAAAAAAAAATTAAAAAAAANGATGGGTGACTCATATAAAAGGAGCCCCAGAGTGCTATGTCCAGCTAGTGCTCACCTTTTAAATGCTGCTGAAATAATTAAAAGGAATTTTAAAATATACGCTCTGTTGTTGGCATTTTACTTTACAGTGAAAGACTGTAGTCTGATCTCTTTCACAAAGGAAGAGTTAAGATGGCAGTATGATTTTGTAGTAGGTAAAATGTGTTTTCTGTGTAAGAAGTTATGGTAGAGTAATTTGAGTACTCTAAGGAGTACTCTGTAATTCAACATAAAATGCAAAGGTCCTTTTTATGGGTCTCTGAGCGGATCTGAATTAAAAAATAAATAAATAAAAAATGAAAACTGAATGTAGAAAACAAAAATAAATTACAATGTTAGAAGTGAGGATTAATAAATCTTGAAACAAAATTAAACTGTAATAATTTAAGCAACAAGTGCTGGATTCTCTGTTACATTAGATCCCTGTTAAAGACACTCGTCTAGAAAACCTGAAATTATTGTCTTGATTAAGAAATAAGGAATTTGCTAAAGTTTGCACTAACTTGACAGCCAAGATTTGCTAATCACAGCATTATTTTTCAGTCCTAAAATCTGAACTTTTGAGGACTGTCTTCTTTTTCTTTTCTTTTCTTNAGCAGAAAAGTTGCCCTTTTGAAACTGTTTAAATGTACTAAATGTCATTTTACTCACAAATCAAGTCCGGCCTTCTCTGAGTTAAACAAGACAGCTCGCTTTACTGCACACAGCAATGCTATGATGGTTTCTGAAAAAAAAAAAAATTAAAAAAAAACATTATAGAAGAGCATTATATTTAGAACTCGGAGAATATTTAGGGAGTCAAAATCTGATTGCCAACCTTGATCCACAAATCTAAAATGCACATATGGTTGATATTTTCCTATTACATAGCATGTATTTCTGGAAGCCTCATCACTTTTGTCCCTTTTTGATCTGAAAAACATTTTTGGCACAGCCTTAAGATGAAATTTCGAATGAACGTAAGGCATTTATCTCCCTTTGCTAGCCAACAGGGCCGGCTATCAGTAGGCGGTCTGGCTGCACTACTTCCTTATGAATCAGTATTACAGAATTGTAATTATAGTAAAATCTTTTTACTTTGTAACAAAAAAAAAATAGATATTGTGTGTTGAGAAAGTTGCTTTGTACCATATTTTTCATTACAGTTATCTATTTGACAGTGATTTTTTAATCACAGCTAATTATAAATGATTCATCAGAATGTTTAAAACCCTATGGAAATATTTAAATAACTCATGGCTCATAATGCACTGTAGTGCTTTACAATATTATACTCATCTTAAAATTAAGGAGTAAATACATTTAACACTACCGTTGTTCTTATCATCCTGAAGTATATCATAAGATGATTCCTTTAAATTGTCTACAAAATACAGTACTAACTGTGCTCACCTGGAATGTAACTTCATAGGATTTCTATCTTTTATGTTGTTCTCAAGCAGTTTATTGCTTTCTATCCTTCTTTTGGGCAAGCCAATTTTATGCACAAGGACTGCCACTGCCATAGCTTTTAATTTCTTGCTTTCCAGTTGTGAACAAAGGTAACGAAGCCTTCCAAAGGTACTAAAGGCCAAGTTTTAATTCTCTGCCCAGTGAAAGATCTAATTTTTTTTCAGCTGTCCTAGTCAGTGCAACTGTTGGTAGGTTTGTTTGTTTTACAAGGGTTGTAGTTAAGAATTACTATAATAATTCTAGAGTCTGGACATAGGGTAATGAACAATCATGGGAATAAAATGAAAAAGAATTTTAGGTCTCCACCCTTGATTAAACTTCCCAAGTGCACATTTAGAAGGCTAAGTTACGATACTAGTTAGAAAGCTGACTTCCTGAAGGTTTCTAGGTTGTTAAAAGAGTTCTGCTCTGAATCACCTTCTACAAGAACCTACCTGTCTCCATTAACTTTGTGGGTGGTCTTAGTGGATTTGCCTTCTAATTCAGAAATGCAATTTAGATGTCTAAAGTTACAAAAGGTGATTATTTGCCTTACTTCTACTTGTCAATTCCACAGCAATTTCATCATTTTCTAAGGAAAAATGTGATAGTAGAGAATGCTGGCACAGAAAGAAAAATGGTTCAGTGCTGAGCTAATTACCATCTTGATTTGGTTCTTGGATAATATTTCACAAAAATAAATGTCCTTTTTTTCCTATAGTGCAAAAGAAAAATGTTTGTTGTGAGGGAAGAGACAAATCTGGTCAATAAACTACTGTCTGTGTAGGTTAAAAGAAGACTCTTTAAACTTAATTCCTTTCAGTATTTCCCAGTGTGTGTGAGATTATTATTATTTAAGAAATGTGTACTCCATAATCTTGCAGTAACTGAATGGGAAGACATCAGAAACTGGTAATGGCAGTAAACAATTATTGCAAAAGTTCACAAGATGAAAGGCAGATTTTTCATAAAATTTTAATTTGTGGAAACAGTAGAATTTATATGAAAATATGTTCAGCTCTGACAGGTAATTATTTAAGTCAACACTGTAGCTTTATTTTTCCCTTGGAGGAGGTAAGGAAGTATTTCTTTGACTTGCTACAAATTTTCATAAAGAAATGTAATGTACTTTTTTGGCAGGGACACTTCTGTGTTCCTGCCAAATCTGATTGGATTTGTCTAATGGATTCAAAAACTATTAAAAAGAACTGAAAAATGAACAGAACATGATAACATGAGATAACTTGATAACCTTAGGAAATCAGGCTAACATCTATGGAATGTTTATGCTTTCAAGTTTAAAAAACAGTGGTACATCAGAGTACTTCAGAGTGCCTCTTTATAGGTGTAAGCACTATGGTCTTCTCTGTATCTGGCTTCTCAGTGAGTAAATGAAATATAGACATAAGGTTCTGCAGCTTCAGCACATCTGGTAACAATATTTTTAATTTCCTAGGAGTTGAGCAGCACAAGCTTTACAAGCAACATTCAGTATCTTTTTATCTTCCAGTGGAAATCTGTTTTACTTTATAAACAAGAAAGTAAATTATAACCTTAGAAGATTTATCCAGGAGAGCACAAAAAGTAGATGTAACTGTTGCTGCTGGCCTTATAAAAATGCAGGTACAAACACCTGAGCTTTGTCTTAATACTCTCAAATAATACTGACTTAAATATTTATCTTGCAACTCAGGAAACTGAATTGCATCATCACCTAAGTATAATCTTAGAGAGATATATCATCAGAGAGAGGTAATTCTCAAGTGTCAAACACCAAGTCCAACTCTTAGCTTACCTGCAATAGAAGATTCATATGGAAGTCATATGAATGAATCTGCAATAGGACATCAACACTCCTCTGTGGCAGTTTTGCAATCATTTTACTCCATACCATCATTATGATTCTAATGAAATTGATGATCTTACTTCTTTTTAAATAACACTATAACGTCCCTGACTTGAAAGGGAGTAATTATTTGGTTGATTCCATCTCCTGTCTATTAACTGTTGTGCTCCTGAAGATACAGAGAGGGATAATTTTACTGTATTTTGATCACTCTTTTGAAGCTGTAGGTATTTTTGAACCTTTCTACATGAACAAAACTATGTTTCATTTTTCAAATTTGGTAGTCCTTCATAAAGGCCATCAGCTGGAGAAGGTGACATCACAAGTACTCATAAGGGTGGTACATTTCTTTTGGAATCGATAAAATCAACAGGAAGAATATTCTGAAAGTTCAGTTTCAAGCTCACTTGTTTAGGTTATGTGTGCTTGCAAGAAGTCTTTGGTGCAGTCTTAGTATTTTAGTCTTAACTCTCTATTTGAGAACCCATTTCATGAATGTATCATGTAAGTTTCTCTTGCTGTCTTTGAAAATCTAATGATTCTTGTTTTCAGTGTTTCCAATTATAATGAATGTTTTTTTAATTGCACTTTGGCCTGGTTCTGCTTACTCTCATAATGAACTCTTGCATCTTCCAGTCCAGAAATATCTTTCCACTTTGTTAACTGCTCCTCTTGATGAAGTACCTAGAGAATTGCTAGTTGATTAAATTCATTCTTCCTTTATACAGTCTCTCAAATCAGATGTCCAAAACACTAATTAAAGAAAAAAACTCCTGAAGAAATAATTTGAGAGTTTGGTTGTTGGTTTTTGGTTTTTTTGTTTTTACATTTTCTACCTGTATAAAATTCATTTTGGTGAAAACTCTCATTAATTCATGATTATAATTTATACTCTTCTTTTCTTATACTATAATGCTGGTAAAATAATCTTCTTATTACTTTGTAATTTAAAGTATCTCCTGACATTTTGACGTTGACGTAATGCATTGTCTTTGGTAGTTATGATTCTTGTTAGTTCAAGAATTATTATTTGTCTGTTTGTATGTGATCTTAATAAAATTTAGAAAGCATGGCAAGGAAGAAGGAATTCTAAATAAATTACCTCTCAGGGATTATGGTAGGGAGACTTCACTAATAAATTCTCCCTGAAAATTGTGGTACTGGAGTAGTACAAATTTAATTTATATTGTGTTATTCATTTTAATTAGGGTAGTAGATAAGAAAAATCAAATTAAAAGTATGTTAAAAAAAAAAGCCATTTAATTATCTGTAAAAAAGACAACAATGGTGCAGCAGACTAAGCTTTGCTTAAAATCCTGACCATTATTCCTAACCTCTTATATAGGGAATATGTCATGGATATGCAAACTGGTAGCTCAGTCAACTTTCACATTCAGCTCTTGGACTATTCATTAAGGCTGCTAGAATGTCAGGTTGTTACATCTTTAGGTACACATCTCTGCAGTAAGACAACCTGACCAGGTTTCAATTTGGACAGTTATTTTCTTCACAGTATCTGATATGATGCTATGTTTTGGTTTCAGAAGAAAAGCAGTGTTGATAACCCACTGATGTTTTAGCTGTTGCTGAGCAGTGCTGTACAGAGCCAACCAAGAGTGTTTCAGTTTCCTCATCTTTTACTGTCCTGCCAGTGAAGGACTTGGGGGCACAGGGAGCTGAGAGAGACAGAACCAGGACAACTAAGCTGAACGGGCCAGAGACATTCCATACCATATGGCATCATTTAAAAAAAAAATAAGTGAGACTGAGAAGAGTTGGCCAGGGGGCAGCTGCTGCTCAGGGACTGACTGGGTATCAGCAGGTGGTGAGCATTTGTGTTATGCATTTGTGTTATTTGTTTTATAAATAAATATATATTAATTATCATTATTTCTCTCTTCTATCTTAGTAAATAGTTTTTATCTCAATCTGTGGGTTTTACCTTTTTTTCTTTCCAATTCTCTCCCCCATCCGACTGGGAGAGGGGGGAGTGACCAAAAGGCAGTGTGGTGCTGAGCTGCCTACTCAGTTAAACTACCACACAGTCACAACTTGCAGGATATGCATTATATGTTGAACAACTCGTGCTTTCAACACTTGAACTGGTGTTTCTCAGCATGAACTCCTTCAGATCAGAGCTGTTGTATAGAAATATACATGTAATCTCTGCTGTCTTGAACTTACATTATGCTACAACAACTTTGGACAATAAATTCAGAAGTAAATAATATTCACTTCACCATTCTTGTATAAAAAAGTAAGCGCTAATGGGTAAAATAAGTTCAATGCCTCAGTTTTCAGGACAGATCCTAATGACTTTTTTTCCAAGTACAAAAACCACTGACAAGTTAAAAATTTGTTAGGGGACATGTGAATAGTGGAAAAGAGAAAGAACATCAGTGTTTATTAATAAATTGACATACTGATAGCTTAGGGCTCAGCAAGAATTTTCTATTATTCAGGTTGTCTGGAAAATTTCAGCAACCTTGTTTTCCAGCAAATCAACATCTGTAAGAAACTCTTCCCAAATATTTTCATTCACAAGGATGATATTTTATTTTCCTCGTATTGCTGAACTTCTATTTTCTGATATTTTATGATCTGTGGACTGCAAAATCTGAATGTGTGTGTTTATATGTATTTAAATCAAAGTTCTCTTTTCCAAGATTGATTCTGCTCATTTGGAGTTTAAATATAAACTAATATAAGATTACTAATTTTAATTAGTAATAAAATATTCCCGAGTCCAGTCCCATGTTTCAGGACCTTGGAGAGCACACAAGATTCTAAAATGAACTAAGGAAATGGGCAAAACACACAAAAAGACAAAAAAGACTATATTTCTATAAATAGTTATATTTTAATCAGATTATTCATAATCTCTGAGGTCTTCAAATATTTTGAGTTCTGTCTGTTGAAAGAAAAGCTGTAAATTACCTACTTTGGGAGTATCATACATGACATCATATTTTGCATATTCAAGATAATCTGCTGATTTCAGCTGTTCCAGCAATTAAAGTAAATTTGGAATGATTTCTACATAAGAATTTTTTTATACTTCTCAGTTTGATGTGAAGAGCACAGATCTTACATGATCTGATTTTGAAATAAAGATAGGTCCAACTTAATTTTGATAAAACTACATCACTGGTTTTACAGAAAGATTTTAATTCTATGAAGGAAATATACTCAGTAAATAATAAATCAACAGGCCTGCCTATTGAGACAGATCTGTGCTAGTTTGGTCTTCTTTTCAGAAATGGCCAAGAAGACATCTGTATTTACATAGGCACATTATTTTATATCTGTTGCAGTCTGTCTTTTCATTCTTATGTAACAATCATTTTACTAAATGAACAATGGGAAAAATTTCTGAAAACATTAGCCAGAGTCTAGACTTTTCTGTTTGCTTCTACTGTTGTAAAACTTGTTGCAGACTGAAAATAGGCTGGTAGAGGGTAAAAGCAGCAGCACTTACTCTACAGCTAAGAGTTAAAATGTCTTGTTTTGGTAGTTTCTCAGCTGACTGAAGAATGTCTCCGGTGTAGTCTCAAGATGTTTAGTGCTATTTAAGATGCCATTTTTGAGATAGACACAGAACATGCAGGACACCTGTACTTTTCTGGAGTGGCAGCATACTGGGGCATCTCAAAGAACATAGGTTTCTATGGTATCTGGATAGCATCATTAAATGTTCACAGTAAACAGATACTCCCTCCTTCCCTCCTTCCTTCCTTCCCTCCTTGCTTCTTTTTCCGAGGTAACATGTATTTTTTTTTACACTTGCACAAATTCTTAGATTTTTATTTTGACTGGGACAGTGGAAGATGATGTCCTATGGTTTGGTCCAAGATCCAGATAGCAAACTCGCAATCCTGGGCAGACCAGAACCAGAAATCAATCCAGGATTAGATAGCTAAATCAGAAAACCTCAGCTCATAATAAGTTTATGAAGCAAAGTTCAGTTAGTCAAGATAGATAAACTACAGGTCATATCATAGTCATATGTACACACACACCGTCAGAGAGAAACTGAGACTAAAGCCAGATGCAGGATTAAACAGAAAAGCAAGAGATCTGAAAGATGGCTCTGTAAAACCTATAACTTTAGGCAAGGAGTAGAGAACTAGGGAGGGTAGAGAGTCGAGACTTGTATAGACTAGAGGTAGTGAGTAATATTTACACCTGTCATATGAAGTCATGCATTTCCCCTGACCATTTGGGAAACATCCTCCAAGAACATCAGAAAGCATCCAAAGAATGGGCAAAGTAAGCTGAAAGACTTTCTACCTGAAAACGGATTTATTTATTTTTTTGCCAATTATTTTCTCTTCAATTAATGGTTGCAATAACAAGCCAAGTGAAATCCTAATGGAGACAACTGTCATCTAGGGGATAGTGACTGAGACTGTACAGACAGCAGCCAATGGCTGCTTGTAGGATGATTCAGTCCCAGGTGCTGAGGGGGTGATTCATCCTCAGTTGGGCAGTGACTCATTACAACTCAGTACCAGTTTGACTCCGACCCTTAAACATGTATACATAGATACTTAGCATCATATGTTGGTGGAATGTGTTGGAATGTTCTCTAAAAGATAATAAATGGGTATCAAATATAAACAATACCCAGACAATCTCCTCAAGTTGTGTGGAGAAGGGTGCTACACACTGAAGTGTATATGAAGAACTATCCTGAAAGAATTAGTGCAAGTGAGAAAAAAAGGGGGTAAATAAAGTTCTGTTTCATTTCAACCAAACTAAGTTTTGAATGGTAAACTGATAAAAGAATGGAAAGTGTAACAGAACTGTTTCAAATTCACAGTAATACAGAAAGCCAGTTACATTCCATCAAAAAGGATTAAAAAGGTATGTGTTGAAATTTGAAAATCATCATATTTAGAAGTTTAAATGGCCATTTGATTCTCTGAAACTACACTTTGAATTTGTTCTCCTGTGATAGTCTATGAACTAAAGGTGTGCTGGAAATAACAATTAAAGACATCTAAGAAAGAGCTGTGTCTCTATGTTAATTACTATTCTTCTGTCTCATTATATAGCAATCCAAATAATGAGATGGGTCTCTTACTCAGTAGTGACTGTTTTAAAATGTCACCCATCCTATTTCCCTGAAACTCAAGGTGACACAGTCATAAGTGATTAAGTGGACAGATTTTGTTTCATGATTTGTGTTTAGATGCCTGCCTTTCCTTTATAAACAGCGTAACATTGCTTGATTTCCCTATTGACCTGCCTCTGGTGCATTCCATTTCTTCACCTTTTTATGTTAGTTCAATGCTCCTATGTAGCATATTTTAAATGTATTAAATTATTTTTACTCATTATTGTTTTACAGAATGTACATCTCTTTCTATGGAATCAAGAAAAATATCAACATCTTCCCAGCTAGTATATAATCTATACATTTTTAGGTATGCGTGTATATTTATAAATGCTCCTAAAATTTTATGCACAAATGAATCCATTTGCAAAGCAGTGTTAAAAGTGGTATGTCTGAGGACAGTTCTGAAAGTAATGCCTCCTATTTTATTGTGTTGGCCCATGACTTGAGGTGGATGTTTGCAGTAAGGTAGAAAAGTTGAACTTTCCAACCAATATTCCCTTACATTTTGTTGCTCTGTGACAGATGGCAACAGAGGGGTAGTCTGACAAAATGGTGCCTCACATGGAAGTGCATATGAAGCAAAGGTGTGGAACCGTATTTATCCATGTGGAATAAATTGCACCCATTGGCATTCACTGAAGCTTGCTGAAAGTTGATGGAGGCCAATCAATGGATGCGAGTGCAGTGAGGCAGTGGGTGGTGCATTTCAGCAGTTGTGAAAGCAACAGTAGATCACCTACACTGCTGCAGAATTTTATGAGTGTGGCATGCAGGTTCTTGATCATCACTAGTGAAAATGCACAGCGGCTGGTGGTGATTATATTGAAAAACAGTGTTTTGTAGTTGAGAATTTTCCCTACCAAATAATGTTAACGTGCCTTTTATATCTGTTGTAGTTTCCATGGAAATAAAGAGGAGTATTACATTCGGAGCAACCTACATATATATACATTGTATGTTTTCATACATTCAGGTTAGCATGGAGTAGAACAGGGCAGCTGAGATCTTGTTGACATCTTAATGAAGATTTATTTTTAATCAAGAAAAATAGTGTGGTGTATTTTATGATAGTCTTCCAATGAAGCTGTAGCAGAAAACTGAGGATGAAACAACACATTCAGACACCACTGGTAGGAAATAGGGATAAGAGAGAAACCCGCCGTACCTTCGTAGTTTAACTGAAAAACCATTCAGTTTTAGTAACTTGTAATCCTCTAAGTAGCTGAATTTTAGTATAAACTCCTCTGTGAATGTGTGAATTTTGGATGAAAGCTATTGCTTATGCCTCCATTTAAGTTTTCTTTAAACTTACCTGCATGAATACAATGTTCGTAAAAAATACTCGTCTTTATGTATCATACATCTGAAAAAAAAAAAAAAAATTAGGGCTACCATTCCTAGCATTATTCAAATAAAACCCCATGCTTTTTGAATTTCTACCTACAGATGTGTTACTCTTCAGGGTACGGTCATTTATTCACAAGTGGGGAAATGGAAAGTTGTGTGTGCATGTCTCTGAAGGCTGATTCTTTAGTGCTGGATGATGTTGGTTATTCTGCAGCAGAACAGACACTCCTTTCTACAGGCTGTCAGTGAGCTGGAATGTGAGAGCAGTGCATGGGGTTAATTTAATAAGTACATTGTAAAGTACATTGTTTGGTGTAGGCTTATGGACTGAAAATGGATTTCAAACAGTGCATGTGTCAGGCTCTTTCTACAGAGCAGGCTTCATCTCTAACTACATGCCTGTTATAAATATGTTCTCTTTAGCTCAGCTCCCAGGAGTACCAATTTTGCCCAGTGTTGGTGAAAGGAGAGCAGTGCCCTGGTCTGCCAGTATCATGTCCTCAACATGGGGGTCCCTTGCCTGTTTCCCCTCTCCCTGGAGGTATCACCTCACAGCTGCTAAGAGGAAAGCAGATAAAGCTCTCCAGCTTTATTTAGCCAGATACATCCCCTAGGACTCACCTGGCTATCACAAGTATGTGTATGTTGATGATCTTGGTTATCATCCCCATGCTCATCCTCACCTTGCTTAATGGTAAAAGCAGGGATATGGATCTTCCCATTGATGACCACCTGTAGGATTTCACCTCCCACCCAGCCTGCTTCAGCTGCTCACCAATGCCCATCCTTCCTCCTGTGCCCGAAATGACCCTCTTTTTCTCATTCCTCATCCTTTAGTCCTATCAGCTCTTTCCTATCCAGATGTGTAAATCCTTATCTTCCAGAAAATAATGTGAATGCCTCTGGTTTGTCTAATCCCTTCAAATAATCCCTCCTTTAGGGGATTCAACTCTACTGGGCTGAAACAATAATAAGACTACAGAGTTTTCTCCATTTTCTGTCAAGAGTAAGATGTGCTTGGTTTACTCAGCAGTGCTGGCACAGCTTTCTGAGTCATTCATGTCATGTGATAATTGTTACAATACCTAGAATGCTGATGGACTAATTTTTGCTCTTTCTATTTATTTTTTTTCCTTGCAGAATTCATGAATTTGGAGAACTTGAGATTTTTCTCCTATTAAATCTTATCTTTATGATGACTTATTCAATATCATGTTTCCAAAGAGACTCTCAAAACAGGATCAGTCAGAGTATAAGCGGGCCTGAAGCTCAAACTACTAGGAGAGCATAGCAATTTTCAGAATGTTTTTATTTATGGATTGCTCCTTCTTCCACTTACCCTTCAGTGAATGCCAAACCCTGCATGGTTCCATGAGATGCCCCAAATTTAAAGGCATTGCATCAATCCATTCATACTTATACTGCTTAGAAATTTCTCAGCATTGTCTGTAGCAGGCCTAAGGCAAAGCAGGAACTTTGACACCATTGCTATTAGTACTAGAAATAAATTTGAAATATTCCTTTAAAATGACAATGGCATGATGCAAACAACTGTCATAGAAGGTAAGAAAAAACATGCTGCCACAGATTAACAAAATATGTGAATATAGATGTACTGAATTCCTTTTAATCTATTATTCGTTCACTCTGTTATTAATCCTCTCTCAGACTGAACGTCTTGAGAAATCTTATTTAATATTGTAACAGTTATGCAGTAATAACCAAGATGCTTTCCAGTGGGTTGAAATTGTCAGGATAGTTACAGCCTGCATGCTGTAGCGAGTGAAAGGAGCTGGTGCTTAAGCTCTCTCTTTCACAGATGTGCTTTCCCACAGACTACAAAAGATAGCTTCGCATCTTGGACATTTATCACCCGGAAGAGGTTTGCTCGGGATGTCACTCTAATCCTGGTCTGGAACTGCTCTGGAGACCTGTAGCCATTGTAATCCTTAATGTCTACAAGGCGCATGCAGTGGAGCCTAAGCTGCAATAGCAAACACACATTACCCTGAAGCATTCACAGTCTTTTGTTTTTGTTTTTTTTTTTAAAGAGGGAGTTTTCTTTTGGACTGAACCTGGTCAGCTCTGGTTTGCTTACAGGGGTAAAACTGCAGTGGTGTAAAATACAGACACCCAAATACAACCCTAAATGTTTTTAGCATTTTAGTCCTTATTATCCCTCTTCTGGTATAAGTAGTCCCACTTGGAAATAAGATAATTGCACACCTTAAATGTTTAATTGAGAAAAGCTTGTGTTATGCTTTGATGATGCATTTTTAAGTGCATCTGCAAATTTTCTTACTACTTTCAAGTCATAAATTGACTTCTAAAATTGCATGCGAATTTGACTGTTTCCATTTTTTTCACTATTAAACTATTTGATATTATTCTGCTACTTTGCATACAGTTAATTATAAAAAGAAAATTATTACACAGAGGAAAAAAAGAGTAATGAAGAAATGTAAGTCATAAAAGAAAGATTACTAGGGTACATCAGTTACCAACACCTCAAGACTGATATTATAAAATGATTCATAGAATCACAGAATGATTTGGGTTGGAAGGCACCTCAAAGCCTACCTAACCCCAGCCCCTTGCCATGGGCAGGGCTGCCACCCACCAGCTCAGGCTGCCCAGGGCCCCATCCAACCCAGCCTTGAGTGCTTCCAGGGTTGGGGCACCCACAGTTTCTCTGGGCAGCAGTGCCAGGGCCTCACCGCCCTCTTGAGTATAGAATTTCCCCCTAACATCTAACAGAAATCTCCCCTCTTTTAGTTTAAAACCATTCCCCCTTGTCCTATCACTATCTGCCCCTGTAAAAAGTCAGTCTCTCTCCTTTTAATAAGCCCAGTTTAAGTAATGGATGATCATAATGAGGTCTCCCTGGAGCCTTCTCTTCTCCAAGTTATATCAGAGTTAGCTCTGATATAACTTATACTATCAGTTTCAAATTCAGAATGACACATTGGTTTACTTATTTTTTTGTTTGTTATTTTATTTTTTCTAAAATCTGGGGTAAACCTAGTCTATCTATCAGTAGACTACGTCAGATCTCAGCGAGGTCAGATGAAAGAGTGGGATTCTCAGGGGTAGTTACATATAAACTCCCTCTTGAGAATCCGGTGTTCCAAAGACTTCAAATTCTAGATCTTCCTAACAGAATTTCTAATTGTTTCAAGGCTTTACTCTGTAGTACAGATTTTCATGGAAGAAAGTGTCTATAAGAAAATTAACCACCTAAACAGACTATTGATGGTCTGGGCCTCTGTTCAATATCTCCTTCATTAAGCCCCTTATTGCCTTGTGGAAAAGTTCAAGAGTTTACTGGGACTGAGGTAATCACTTCTGGATGGGAATCCTGTGCAAGACAGATGGCCATTGCTCATCATCATGTTAGTAAGAAGCCTAATACTCCTGGTCTTCAGCTGTTAATATTAGTGTATTTGGAGTAATTCTAGCATTAGGCATCAACTGTGATTTCCCCTATATTTTTATACATGACAACTTATAATAATGTACTGAATTTCAGAATATAAAGTATATTGCAAATGTTCTTGCCTCGGCAAGTGAAAGAAATAAGTGGAGGCACTACAAATCATCACAAATTAAGATGAAAAACTAAAAATACTGTCCTTTCAACAAAACATGATACCTCAGAAATAATTTCTGTGTGACTGAGGTATTGCCAGTAGTTTTAAAGTTATTTATCTAAAAAAAATCTCACAGGTTTACACTAATTTCTTCCTTATTCCAAGCTATTTATAGCGTATTCATAAAACCGTTGTTGTCTTATATACCCACCTTTTCACAAAAAGATGAAGTAAATTGATGTTTCTTATTTTGTGGCACAACATTTCAAACTTGTACATAATTGTTTACAGTCTTGACAAGCTCTAAAAATGCTTCTGCACAAGTAGTTTGAAACAATAAGCCTATCTCTGTTCAATCTGTTCTTCAGAATCAACAAGAACGGTTCAACAAAGTGTAAGAGTTTACATTTAGCTTAAGAAAGACAACATGCTTACTCTTGCTTCTGACAACAACGTGAAAAACATTTTAGTATGCTAAAATGAAGTTTTAGGAAGAAAGAAAAATAACAAGTGGAAACTTAACGCGATGCAGTGAGAAAGCCACAAGCCCATAGAGTAAAGGTCGGGCTTTGTAAAAATCTTTTGAGTGCCATCCTGCTCATTTGCACTTGTTATACACGTAAGAAAATGGCCTAATTATTTTAGGTATCTTCTGTGTTGTTGTTGGTTTTTTTTTTTTTGCAGGTTGTCCAGAAGTGAAAGAAAATTACAAATGACTTTGTACATGCTGGCTGCAGATTACTGGTGCTCACAAAGAGAGGATTATTACTTTACGTGGAGAATGGGGTTATTCTGTTGATAATGCACTACAGTAACCTCTGTTCATTCCTTTCATTCCTTTGAAGAAGCTCAAAATATGATCACGCACCATCACAACCCCTGCCAAGAGACACAGACTATAACAGCCACAGGCATCCCACACCTGCTGCCTGCTAAGCCTTTCACTGATCAGCAGTGTGGAGTGGCCCTTACAGACGAAGGCTCGAGCAATCTCTTTCCTGGCTCAGGCCACCTTCTGGAAGTTCACCACGTCTCTCTCCATTTTAGCCCTTTAAGACCATTCAGTCACTTGAGGAAATGTCTTTATTACTGATGTGCTGAGGGCTCTGCTCTGATTTTTCTTCCTTTAAAATTCAGGATGTAGTGGTAAATGCACAAACATTTTCCTTGATTAAGGAAGAGAAAATATATCTTCAAAGTTAAAGGAGGTATTTTTATATTTATAGAATGCGATGGCAACAAATATTTCTCCTGCTGTAGATGGTGCTCATTTCAATGACTAGGTACACATGATAAATTATTTTTTGACCTTACAAATAATACATGTCTTAGTAATGCAATTTGACATCACCCTTAGTTCCACTCACAGTTCTTTTTGCTCACACAAAATTCCCAGTGACTCATACTGGATGTTTGTTTTCCCTTTTGAATTAGTACTTCATTTCCCCCCCCCAAAAAAAAGAAAAGAAAAGAAACTGTTTTGAAGACCTTGATAATCAAGCCCTTGTGATTAGACCTCATGCCCATACAATGGAATTATAATGGGGCAAATGTGCAGCATATGTAGGTCAGCACAACTCTGCTGATATCCACACTGTCATTTTAAGAAGGTAAAAGTATGCTGTAGCTGCAAAGTCAAACAATCACAGTTAGAAAATAGGAACACTCATGAAACTTTGATTTGTCCCCTTGTAGTGCGATTCAGACTCTGAATAGAAATCTGTTAACCTCACCGTTTCTTCTACAGTGCTCTAACAATGGATTCTAATGATTTTTCTTTGCAATACACATATGACAACAAGCAGTTTAGTTACATTCATACTATAGAGGCAACCTGAGACAAGAAAATTCAGGCCAAAACCTCTTCCTGCCCATTTCTGGGCTTCCATCTTCAAACAAGGTATACAGTATCATTGATCATCATATTTTTTGCCAGCCCACCGCTATGCTCAAAACAGAGGTGTCATTTATGTTCAGACTCCAAGAGGACAGTGACTATTGATAAATTACAACATCATTGACATTTTGTGGAAAACAACATATATTCAGAAACATTTAAAGGGAATATGTATTTGTAAAACAAAGGTAATACAGCCCACTTTCTGAATAGAGTCACTTCAATGATTTTCCTTTTGTTGCCGTTCATGTTACAAGAGGCAGTGGAGACTATGCTTTCATATTAATATCTTTGTAAAAATAGTGAAAAACAGAGAGAAGCAAAATATTGTATCTCAAATACATATGACAAAAATAGAAAAAATTCAATGTATTTAAAATAGCAGTCATATTAAATATAGTGATAACTCTGCACTTCTGAACCAATTTTTCTTTCATTTAGGAAAAAAAATCATCTCCATCTTATACAAACAGTATGAGTCCTGTATACTGACAAACCCCACCAATAAAGTAATCAAGAACTTTAAACTCCATTTGACTTGTACTGGCCTTCTGCAAGGCCACAGCTTTCTTTTACAGTGTATAATTATACGCAGTGTCAGTGTTTCAGCCTTTAGGAATGTCTTTGGTGATGAACAGTTTTGGTGCCAGAATCTTTCTTGATCTTTCATGGGCTTTGTTATCACATAGCCAACGTAATTCAGAAGATAACATCCTTGCTATAGATCTGCAAGAAATCATGTAGTTGAATGGATTAAGGAATTCAATAAACGTTCCTGCCTGTGCCCTTTTTAGTGAATCACATCTCTGATTCGCTGTGTAAATGGGTGAGAGTCAGCACTCATACTGTGAATATGTGTTTCCATACACTTTCTCTTAGTTGCAGGTAGGTGAAGAACTTAAACTCGTTTCAGAGTTGCACCTTCAGAGACACCCTTCCCCATAGTGCTGGCATGTCAGAAGAAACGGTTCAGGTGTGGTTCCCAATCTGCAATGTAAGCGCTGGCAGACAGCCCCTTCTCACCACCACACTTGTTCTTTACTGCCGCTTTCTCTCACAGCTTGACTCAAACACACATCTCAGTACTGTCACCACAACAAGGCCAGCACACACCTAGAAACATAAAGAGTTTTAATCAGGACAGCATATTCCCTATGCCAGTAGTTTCCCTCTGCTCTATTGGCCATGTTCTGTAACTCACACTCAGTGCTGCGTTACCCTTCTTAAATCCAGTGGAGCCAATAAATTACTGCTTGTGGGAGTGCAGACCCAGGCATGCGGTCCTGGAGGACTGACAGCAAGGCAGGTAATTGAGTGGTATCAGTACAGTAATGCTTTCATCACTTTCATCTTTTGAAAGTACTTCATCCCAAAGAAAGGTGTTGCTGCCCAGATGAACATCTGATCCACTGCCAGATTTGAGTGCTCCTTGCTCACACCTGGTGCCATGGGAGCTGCAGCAGGGCCTGATTCCAGCCAAATTCTGGCGCCAGCAGGGCCCCTGGCTGGATCAGGTCACGGGGTCAGCTATGGAGGGCAGTGCACAACACTCAGTGTAAACCAAGCAGCACAGGAGATGCTAATGGCCCCTGTAGTACTGGAAGGCACTGTACTGAGCCACATGTGAGCAAACAGCAAGAGTGCAAATAAATATAAGCTCTTTTGTGCTTTCTTCTGGTTTGCCAATTACATCTTTTCAAATAACAGTCTTTGAGAAGACCCTTCTCCAAGCCACTTTCTGTTTTTTTTTCTGCAGTGAAACTGTACTTCTATTCTAATGTGACTTGCTGTGATTCTAAAACAGAAGAGTCACCAAGTCATCATCATTGTAAAATCAAACAGAAAGAAAAGACAGCCAGTGAGGGTGCTAGTTCTTATTTTCACACAAAACAGCTAGAGTGCTTTGCAAGGAAGAGGAATAATCTGGCAAGGCAGACTGATAGTCTGGCAAAAGCAGGAAAAGCTCTCCTCATCCATTTGTAAGGGAACTGAATAAAAGCTACATGAGAAAATATCTGTCCAAGAGTTCAGCGCAGCTGTGATAATGCCCCACAAAGCTCTACATGGTAAAAAGCTTCAGCTATTACTTTTCGAAGGAGATAAATTGCTTCTGCACTTACTATTGTGTTTTTGTTTTAATTTATATCAGCTTCAGGTAATGAAAAGTATAGACAAATAAATAAATATATTTAAATTAAACCAGATGTTTCATGCCCATAAATTGATTTATACATGGATTTAAAAGGCTTTATTAATTTTTTTTTTAAAAAAGGATTTAAAATAAATTGGGTGTCAGAAGGGAGCTATTGGGTTTGGCGAAGACTGTGTATTACACAGCCTAGGGAATCCAAACCCTAGCAAGTATGTACTAAACACAGATGTGGACTAGCATTTCTTGAGTGCTGAGAAAGATAACCAAAAATTATTTGTCTGCACTTTATATTTAAGGCAAATTTTAAAACTATCCACAATGAAAAGCTTTACATAACAACAACAAAAAAAAAAACACCTTCTGCTATTTCCAAATAAGAAAATCTAAAACCAGAGAGCAGAGCACTCAGGAAAGTGTGCTCTAAAGTGCTCACTATGTGCAAATTATTATAGCTGTACAGGAACACACAAATAAGATAGAGAAGGTTTAACATAGAACATAGATAAGTTTAATGTTATTCCATATATTTAAACTGGAAGTAATAATGACTGTAGGCAAAATGAACAAAAAATCTTGTGACATACTAAGACACCATATTTGAAAATACTTTATGTTAACAAAGCCAGATGAAGTGCACAGGGAGACTTCTACTGAAGGAAATTTCATTTTATTGATGCACAAATCAGTGGCAAAATAAATATAGTAATAGTTTTAACGTAACACATCCATTTAACTATCAATAGCATTAATGCAACAATATTACACCATTCTAGTTGTATTTATTAAGTTTGGTATAAACAGTGGAATTAAATGAGAGTGGTTAGAGGAAGTTTTCTGTTCCACACGACATAGCGAAAGACAATTAGGGAAAGAAAGCAAACTTTTCATTAGATAGACTGAGCAGATGCTTGCACAGAGTATGAGACTTCTTGCGCTGTCTTCTTTCTTTTTTACAGATGGGCTGCAAACAAAGTTAGAATTGAATAAACTGACATGGTTTTAATCAGGTGTTATACTTCCTCATCAGCGTCTGTCCTGGCACCCAACAGCTCTAGTGCTGATGGATTTTTAGGGAAAAGATTTTCAAGGGTAAAAGTGCATTTTTCAACATACAAGAAATTAGTGGAAGCTTCACGTTGGCTGTAAGAGGACTGACAAAGCCAGCTAGCATTTTTTAGTTTGCAACCTCAAAGAAGCAGGAGATTTCGTTACAATTAATGATCCCCAAGTGACTGCATGCAAAGCAGAGGAACCTGTTTTGACCCTTAGCTTGAGAGAAGGAGGACTCATCGCTTACAGCTCCACTTCTTTCAGCAACCTTCCAACAACAGTTCTGTTCTGAAATCATTTCAATCTCTTTCAGTGTTGCACTTTAGCTGTATTTGACATAAAATACCAAGTACCGTGACTGAGGTTTACTCATGCTTGCAAATGTCGCATTTATTTGCATTGACTGAATTCCCCTGGGCATCTCTTATTTTGTCTGTAGCGGGACAAAGTACGGCCATAAATATTCATGCCACTGAAAGGTACACCAAGAGTGAAAAGGAGTACATGAGACCCCTAACAGCCCCATCCAAGTGTTTCAAGAGCTTTTGGTTGTACCATCCCTCAGGGTGAAAAAGATAATTCAGTCTTTTGTTTCTTGGTTGCTGCCTAACAAGACTGCCAACAGGAGCATGCCAGTGATGGTGATTTGCTTTAGCACGTGGACATTTGTCCAATAGAAGTGCTGTGAAATCATCAGTGAATTTTACATAAGCCACTGAACAGTCATCAGTGAGTAGGAAAAGGATGCTGCGACATGATCAGTAAATAAGTAGGTGAAATTCTGTCTTGTCTGCAGAGATGTTGGAAGTGAAATCTGCTGCACAGCTTGCGGGTTTATATGAACAGTTTGCTAATTAGAGTTGTATAAAATGACAATTTTTCAAGAAAATTTCCACCCTTCATAGCAGCCCAGCATGAAATCTGATATTTTTTCAAAACAAATGAACTACTCCCATAAAAAGTTTCTACAGGCAATCCAGTGCCACCACTTGCTGCTGTAAGTTTTACAGTATCACCTAGATGTTTCTTTCTGCACAGATATTTGTCAGTTTTTGGCACCTTTCAGCTGCTTTCCTCAGCTGTCCCCTTTCTATTCCTGTTGCCCACCAGAATAATGAAAAAAACATCAAGAGAGCTCGCACAAATTCACTCGATTTTTAAGCTAGAAGTAATGACATCTGTTACATCTGCTAAATGGCTTGCAAAAAAACCCTAAAAATGCTGAAGTGGATTCATTCTTTTCAAGAGTCTGAGTGTTTGCTGCTGCAAGAAATATCTTCTGCAGTCACACCCATTGGGCTGTTCATGTGCAGACTTTGCTGTGGAAATTCCTTTTTTGGGAAATTCTGCGGGAGGATTTTAAAGAGGATTCTTCAGTCTTTCTTACTGCCACCCAGATGAAACCAGAAAAGCTCAAAACAGCTGAGAAAGAACAGGAACACTGCAAGATTTTTCAAAACAAACTCAATTCCTATTACATCTCTTTTCCATTGCTCTTCTGAACTCTGCCAACTGCAAATTTCCCCTGTGGGGGCAGCCAGAGTGGGAGAGTCTCCCAATGAAGCATCCCTCTTCAGAGGGAGAGCTGCCAAGAGTGGATATGGGATGAGGGCCGTTCCTGACCTTTGGCCAGTCCCAAGATTAGGCCAGCCAGAAAAGCTAATTGTGATGGAGCACATGGCCAGTTTGCAAACCTTCCCTCTCAGTCAGCCTAGAGAGTTCCTGTGTTGATAGAATGGAAAAGAAAGTATTTTTAATTCTCTGTACTTCAATTCTTACATTTACTTTAAAATATATTACTAAACAACAAGAAGCAGAAGAAGAAAACAAAGAATGTGATTTATGCCCAGTTAAATTACATTTTTGGCTTTAATTGGAACTGGACTGTGCTGCCTACAAACATGGTAGTAAAGAGACAATCATTTGTGGGTGTGTGAATGTGTGCATATTCACAGTAGTGTTATTGGTAGTGGTGGCAAGGAGCAAAGTGAGTGTTTTTAAATAGCCCATGCTCCGCCATGCCAGGTTTTAACATGTAGCCTTCTCAGTCACTTTCTCTTTCCTTTTTAAGCATACAAGCTGGAGTGGGAGCTGCTCAGTATTCTCAGGCTTTTATATATATACATACACACACTAACCTACATTTGCTAGCTAGGTGGCAAGTGGAGTGACTAAAGGGTCAGCTGTGCTGACTGGGACAAGGAGCAGGAGACCTGTGTAATTCAAGAAGACTTGAAAGGGGAGGAAGCGATGGCCTTCAGGGAAAAACTGAATACTTTTCTTCAGGACAGAACTGAAAGCTGACAGTATCCCCAGGGCTCTGCCACAACCCTTTCCCTCAAAGAAAGGGCTGGTTCTCTATCTCTCTGGCCTCCAAAACCTCTCATGTGGTTTTGTGAAATGTCGGGAGAATGGACAGTATGAAACAATGTGGGGTGACAAGTCTCTGTTCTGCTTTTCTCTTAGGTGACAGGTCCTAGGAGCCTGGCAAGAATGACCACTGGGATGGTGCTGGTGGGACTCCCTGTACCACTGAGGACAACCACAGCAGAAGACACTGAACACATCCCAGTGCTCTGTAGCAAACACAGAACCAGTGGTAAGCACTGGAAAGCCAGTAAGGGGCCAACAGAGCGAAAAGAGAGAAGTCATGCCTATGCTCTGGGCTATGAATACATCTCCTGGATGATTGCAACAAGTAGAGTGTGTTATGGGAAGAGGCAAAAAATAGCTCAAAGGACCTAGCCAAGCTGACCTGGAGAAAAAGGCACTTTTTATGACCAGGACAAAATCTTTTCATTTCAGCTGCTGAGGCAGGCAGCCTTGGAAATGCTTCCTAAGGATGGCTCCATAAGTCCTGCTGGGATGAGATGAAGCACTTGCTTTGCCCTAGAGCAGCAGGTGGACAGGAAAGCCTCCACAGAGGAGTGTGAGACTGAGAAAGCATTATTTAGTTATTACTGTCAGCACCGTAATGCAGACTGTGTTTGGCAACAGCAGCAGCCAGAGTGAAGACCAGGGACCCATTGCTGTAAACACTGCAAAAAAAATACTGAGTTAGCTCCTGTCTCAAGGGATTCACTGCACAGGCAAAGACCAACCCAGGCAGGTAGCAGCAGATCATAAGGGAAGAGGTGGCAGATCAGGGGATGGAGTCCTCCAGTTGCATGATCTGGGACTTCAAGGGATTTCTGAAGTCATGAATCACAGATTTCAATGGAAGTTTTCTCTGAGAAACTGCAGGAGATATTCCTTCTTTAGAAACCTGTCCTAAACCAGACACAGAAAATGTTTCTCTTATTTTCTCTCTGTTTTCTCCATATTTTTTGATCCCTTTGAAGAAAGGAACAAACAGACCAGAGACGACTGCACTTCGGAGCCCTTGTGCACAGTGACCTGTGAGTCTCAAGGATCCTGTGAGATGACATTTGTCCTGACAGCTGAGGGATGAGCCCTGTGAGGTCTGCAGCACCATCCTATTACTGTCCCTAGACAGGAATATAAAACCTGGGCTTGTGTTCTTGACACAGGAGTGATCTTTATTTCAAGGAATATGACAGTAGCAACTTTTGACTTCAATTCCTGACTTGGAGCACTAAATTCCAGAGGATTCTGTGCACCCAGAAGTCTCAGCACCTTCAGAGAACACGGCATGATCTTTCAAGACGTGGCCAAGGATTCAACCTGGGATAGTCCTTTAAGTAAGAGATGAATCCAAATAAACAGCAACCCATGAACTTGGCTTTCAGATGGAATGTCAATAGTGAGGCACAGGCATGGAGAACCCATCACCCAAAGGAAAGCTGCCCCAATGGGGTGAGGCTGGTTGTGGAGGACCATGTAGCTGCAGAGCAACTGCCTCTCACATGCAGGACACCATGTGGAGCTCAGACCTTTAGTAAAGTCCTAATAAATACTCCTGGTTGATACACATCCAGAGCTTCATTCTTCTCTATCGACTGCAGCTTAACCTACTCATTGCAGCTAAACTGGAATCCAATGAGCCTCTCCTAGTCTGTAGGGCTGGAAGAGGAGACTGGGACCAGGTCTCTCTAGGTCAGCATATCAACATATGGGTCATTTTTATGGCAACCACAGAGATTATTTACAGCCTGCATACCATGACCCTTCTCTTTTTCTGCTCATTTCTCTGCAGTGATGTCCTCTACAGGAAAAAAAATCTTGTCAGTAAGACAGAATTGGTACCATCACGCGCGATTTAATAAGATCAACATAATTTTGACCAAATACGGGATGACAAACAAAGTTCTGTTTATGGCTAGATAGATGTAAAGCAGTTGTAGCGGTGATTTAGAATTGATTCAATCTAAGCACATCTCAAAAAATTGTGAAATAGAATCTACCAGCTAAAACTAATGAGCACAAAACTACATTGATTTGGCCCAGGCTGGACAAATAGAACATCTGGCATATTTGGCACCGATGACACAGCTGGCATTGTTGGACCCGTTTCTGCAGAAGGTACAGATGCAGAAATGGGAGAATTGGTACAAACAGTGCAGATGGAACAGTTGGAACAGATGACAGTGGGCAGAGCTGGCGATGCTGGCACAGGTGTCATAACCTCAACAGCTGGCACAAGTTGTGACAATCCTGGGATTTCTTAGTGCAAGGCACATGTTCATTTTGGCTTTAGCTGCAGAGAGATAAGAGCATTTTATAATTAGTAAATGTGCCATTTAAAAAAGAACTTTTTTTCCCATCCTTAAGGACATCCACCTCCAACTGTTACAGCCTGGAATGTGGAGCATTTTTGCAAATTACAATTTCCCAGAGAAAGCCACAATTGATAAATACAGATTTAATATAAGGTAATTAGACATTTTTATTCTCATATAGATAATAATCATGAATAGGATTTCTTCGTAAGAGGTTGGATAAAAAACATGGTCAGATCTGTAGCCTGATCATGGAGATTAAAGCAAGCTTTGTCTTAAAGCCAAGGCTTGTTTACCACCAAATTGGTGGGCTATATTTTACGAAAGAGCAACGCTTCACAATAAAACAGAGTTTGACAGAAAACACCAGAAAGAGAAGAGCGCTGGATGAGCACTATAGAAACAGTTAACTCTTTGGAAAAATGAACTGTACCTCGGGCAAGAATGGAAAAATGGAGAAACCATGATACTGCCTTTTCTTTAGCAACGTGGCTTTGTGAAACATTATTGAAAATATCACCATTCAGAATCTGATTTTCATCTGAGAGAGCAGATACCTTGCTCTCCTTCAAGCTTCTGCTCTACGAGTGGCTGTAATGAGGCAGAGTCCTCTGATTCTGATGAAAAGATAAGCAATGAAATGAAGTTGCTTGCCAGGGATTTAAAACAGAAATTAATTCCTTCTTTTATTTAGGTTGTTAAATGCTGTGGAGAGCAGCCAGGAAGCAAATTTTGCTGAACTCTGGGGCCTGATCCTGCAAAACCTTATTCATGGATGTCCTCAATAGAAGCATAAGCCTGCAATGGAAGTGCTTGCAGGATTCGGCTTCTCTTTTCAGAAGACTTACACCCTGCAGAGAGCTTACTTGTTGGATATATTTCTGAATGCACCTTTTATCATGCTGCTTGCACAAAACCAGTTTTCACCAACCAGATTTCACCACACAAAGAGACTGTTGGTTGGTATTTTTAGTAAAGTGAATTCAGAGGAATAAAGGGTTTTAAATAAAAGGGCAAGACCCAGGACAAACTAACAAAAATACTGAACTGAAAAATATTTAACAGCTTGAAGACCCACAAATGTATATGTACTGCCATGGCTGGACAGGTTTTTCATACTCAGCCATTTTCAGTAAGCCTTTGTCCTCTGTTTAGTCCTGTGCTCTCCTACCTTTTGCAAAGCTTCCTCCTCCTAGTGTGCAAAGCCACTAGTTAGTCCAGTGTGCTTTATATCAGGCAATAACTACAGTTTAAGCTCTCGTTAAACAAAAAGGAAATACTCAGGAATAGGGAAAGAGAATCTGTATTGCTCATCTATCATCCCAGCCATGTTCCAAGTCATGGAGACATTGTAAGCATAACTCAAATATTCTGTTTCTCCATTTCCCGCTGGCAAGATGTGGATATGTATTGGTGTTAGCAGACTGCTATGAAACTGAGGCTGCAAGCATCCACAAAATTAGGGATGGGTCCCTTACATGTACATTTACTGTTTACTCGGGTTGATAGAGATAGGACAAGGGGGAATGGTTTTGAATTAAGACAGGGGAGATACAGGTTAGATGTTAGGAGGAATTTTTTTACTTAGAGGGTGGTGACACTGAAACAGGTTGCCCAGAGAGGTTGTGGATGCCCCATCCCTGGAGGCATTCGAGGCAAGGCTGAATGTGGCTGTGGGCAGCCTGGTCTAGTGGTTGGCAACCCTGCCCACAGCAGGGGGGATTGAAACTAGATGATCTTTGAGGTCCTTTTCAACCCGGGCCATTCTATGATTCTATGATTCTATGATGTAGCTGCAGTAACTTTTATTTTCCGGGTTGAGCTGGTGAGCTGACCCTTGCAATTTACACCAGGTATGGTCCTTCTGAGCAAAGTGTGGATCATCACTGTGGCTCTTCTGGTTTCTGGATGTGGCTGGACAGCCAGCACCACATCCCTATTCTCCCTGGAGCCCAGTGACACAGCAATCAATTCCAAGTTGCTGTAGCATGCCAGCCACCAGTGCCTCGCCTTGAGGTAGGCCTGCCTGAATGCCAACCGGGACACCTGGGTATTGGGCTGAGGAGTTTCTCCAGCTGCTGACCCACTGCTCACTTGGCTTCATAAGAAGTAATAAATGAAAAGAAGAAATAAACATGTGGTTTCCTGTGTTTTGTGAGTGCATTGCTATCTGCCTTTTACTTAATAGCTGTCTGCATGCCCAGAGCTCTATTACCTACTGATGTCTCATGAAAACATTCCTCCTTTGCTTCTGGCTACAACACTTCATGACATGCTTTAAACCTCCCTTCAAACAGTTGTTGTACATTCTGGCTTGCTGCTGTCCCCAGAGAAGTAGCGCCAGGCTCTGATACTCCAGCTGAGGTGGCAACTGGGGGTCGGCCACTAATCCTCTCCTCTGCCAGCAGACACACCCCACCAACGCTCCTGCTGACCTTGGGATGAGATTCCTTCTCCTCATGTGTTTGACAGGGAAATGTAATTGTCTACTCGTGGAGAAAAGGTGGTGGTGGAAGCCCATTCTCCCTCTGCAGTGTCCCTTAATGTTGTATGACGGCCATTTGACTGCTGTATTGGGTGTCACATTTTTATTTTCTCTTCCCAGATTTCTAATTTGAGTTGGTCGCATTCTGAAGAGACCAAAGCCTATTCATAAAATTAACTTCTCTGCACCACTTTCATACTGCTTAAACCTTTAAAATAAAAGTCACTTGAGATTTAATTAGTGTACGACCAGTGCCACCTCTCTGCATATAGACCATACTGGAAAGAAAGCTTGTTAAAATCATTTTTAAGATGCTGCTCAGTCATCATGGCTCAAAATTTTCTCCCAACACATGCTGACTGATGATCAGTACCCCAGCAGATATAAATCATGGCATCTTCTCCAAAGTCAACACAACTCTGCTGATTGCCTTATTGAGGATCTGGCCCTGTATATTGTGGAGGCAACATCTCCATGAAATTGATTTTGGAAGCAGAAGTGCAATTTTTCTAATACGATTAAAGCACACAGTGTTGTGACAGCAGGTACAGGTTGGACATCAAGTTAGCAAATAATGAATAATGGCCCTTTGTAAGCTCTGGCACCAGCCTTTGGGATCTCTTTCTTTACCCAGCCCACATGCTGCCCTCTGTGTATGCATGCTCTCCCAGTACCCACGCAAATCTGGATGTTTGGGTACCATCACAAGTACTGGTTAAGGATCACAAAATCTGCTCCTCCACAGACTTCGTGTGTAAACTGGAGAATGTCCTCCATCCCTACAGATATTTATGGTGGGACAACCTGGGAAAACTTCCAAATACCTGAGCCTGGCTGTGTGCCCCAACTTACTGACTACAGGGCATCAGTACCCATTCATCCTCTTGCCTTTGCTGAACTTTTTCAAATCAGAAGCCTGGGCAGAGTAGTCATAAGGAGCCATGGTGTGTCTGGTCTTGGCTGCCTGAGCAACCAAGGAGATCAGCTTTTCATTTCCCAGAAAACCTCATGTGTAACTACAGTAAAACCAATGAAATAGCCCTGTGCCCTTATCAATTGACAGTGCCACTTCACTGCTTTTGTCTTTCATGCCATTATCGCACTAAGCCTCAAAGCCAGAATAAAAAGAACAGCATCTTCTTTACAGCCTGTGAAATGCCCAGAGCCTAAGAGTTGTGGCATTCACAGTAAGTGTATCTATCCCCACTAAAATTTTTTGACCGGAGAGGCAACAGTTTTTGCTGTGATTTCATTCTTTACTTCAAATGGATTCCTATACTGATGAATTTAATCTAACTTTCTAAAAGAGTCTTTAACCTGATTTTTCTTCAATGAAATAATATTTTCCTTCAGTAGATTTTTTTATTATCAGAGCCACTATTTATAAGACCAAAGTCTTCAATTTATGTTACAGGGAAGAGAAATTTGGATTATTTCTCACATGATTCATGCATTTAGTGGGCAATATTGGTGGAAAGTATACAGTTGGGCTAGATGATCTTAGAGGTCTTTTCCAACCTTAATGATTCTACAATTCTATGATTCTATGATTTAGCAGTGTAACTTCTTTGCTACATCAGAAAACTGTCAATTTTTGTCCCCAGTTTTTTGTGTAGATCTTGAATTTAAATACTGGTAATGTTATTGTAGGCTTACACCCAAAACTCAGTTAAGCCAATGGACAACTCTGCCTAGATTCTGAATCAGAGCACTTCCAAGATTACCTCTACCCCGATCATTTACCTGGATCACTCTAGGTGCTTAGACTATACACTGGCTATCTTCTCAAGACCCTGGGTAGTAACAAGAGAAGGTGATTCATCCCTTCAAGTCCAACACTAACCCAGACTATTTGTACTTTTGTTCAGTGGTACCTCTGGCTTCCTCCTTGAAAACCTTATGTTAAATTATTAGGAACGAATCCCTGTGCCCCAAAATACAATTTCCTGCTCCATATGGCAGGTGCACTTCCACCACAAATGCCCAAATTCTTCAAGTCCCTTGATGACCATGTTCACTGCACGGTTCATATTTGATTCAGAGAAGCAGGTCTCCTGCTCTTTCTATGTCCTGAGTAATCAATTAAGTCTATTAGCAAAGTACATGTGCGTGTGAGCAACCTCAGCAAATGATTTGCATCACAAGCGCTAGCACTACGCAAATAGACAGAAAACAAACACTGATGCCATCACTAACACAGTGCAAATTTAACTCCATAAATTGTCTCCAAGACTTCAGTGGTGATGTTTACTAAGCAAAGTACTGTTCTGCATGGTACCAGAATATGGCCCTAAGTGCTTTCCTGGAACAGGGCCTAATACCTGTACATTCGCCTTGGAAGACAAAATAAGTAATGATGTACAGGGCTGGGTGAGAGTCATCTCATTACATTGTCTGCTTTTCTTGGCTACTGCAGTTTTCTGATGTTGCTGTGTCTGAAAGAGGACAACAGCTCTGCAGATACTGTCTTTTGGATTTACTAGGCTTTGTAAACTCCAGAATTACACATTTTCCAATCTAGACTGGACCTTTCTTTCTGATCCAAATATAAAATCTCATTATTGAGTCCATCCATGTACCCAAGACCACGTTTTGGCACTTCAGAGGTCTAATTGCATTCCATAGGAGCTGCAGTCACTTTGGGAAACGTAGGTTAAGTTTTATGTCTGCAGAACCCTGTATTTCATTTCTGTTCATGAGCCTAGTTAGGACTTGCACAGCCTCTCCTCTCTGGGCTCAGCAAAGGAGCCTTCAAGGGAGGAAATAGGACTTCCACTTACTAGTGCAAGTGACAGCACAGGGTGGAGTATGATAAAAGCCTACACTGCTTGTTTTGTCTCACTGCGATATTCTTTTCTTTGCTTTCTGGTACCCAGCACACCAGGATCTTGGATGAAGTACAGTTTATTGAGATTTCTGGCACTGGTATTGCTGAATTATGTTTAATTCAGCTCCACAGCTACAAACCCTCAGTGCTGCAGGGCTACACATCAGGCTTCACTGCCTTCCAGTAGGTTTCTGTACTCTTTGGTCTTTTCATCTGCAACATAACCTCAAAAGCAGTTGATGCTCAGATACAGTGTAAATTACTATAAAAATCTCTTTGGGCTACTCATCTTCTGTGTTTCAGTAGCTGTTCGTACAGTGGAATCACTTCTTACCTGTAAGTGGTCTTGGTTATTCTTGTACATATGTTGTACTAAAAGTAGTGCCTTCTATTTATTTCTGCGGAAACTACAATAAATACAAAGAGCACAATAACACTGACAGAGCAAATTTTCATCTAAAAATTTTTTTTTTTACATAGTGACCACCATTAGCTGTGCATTTTCACCACCAAGAACCAAATCCTGCATGCTGCATATGTGAAAATCTGTACCAGTGGAGATGACCAACTGTCACTGTCGCTGATGCTAAAATGCACCACCCACTGCCTCACTGTGTTCACATTCAGTGTTCAGTCCCCATCGGTGTTCATCAAGAGTTAATAAATAGTCAATGGGTGCACTATTTTCAGTATGAAGGAATTCAGTGATACACCTTAGTTTCATATGCACTTCCATGTCAGACACCATTCATCAGACTACTCCTCTGCTGCCATCTGTCACACGACAACGACATGTAATGGAATACTGGTGGAAGATTCAACCTCTTCTGCCATACCACCAACACCTGCCTCTGATCTTGTGGCCCAACATAATAAAATAGGAGGCATTACTTTCAGAGCAGCCATTGTACTTTTAAATAACCCCAGCCTGAAGTAGGGTCCTGCTTTTTGGGCGTCACTTTTGTGATGCATATTGAAATTCTCATCAGCGTTAGTAGTAGCATGCTACTGAAGCGGAAATGAGCTCTATGTCCCATCAGAAAAAAAAAAAGAAAATGTAACCAACTATTTCCTGTAGCTGCCATGCCATCATAACCATGATCAGCAAAAAAGAGTAGGTTTCCTGGAAGAGAAAATTGGAAAAAGTCAGTTGGGTACTGATAGGACCAAAAAGAATCTGTCAGAAGGGGCCAAGGAAATCTCTCACTGGACTGACAGAAAATAGCTGGAGGGAGAGGGGATTAAAACAAAACCGGCTTTCTAACAAAAAGTGTTACACAGGGTAAAGTCATAGGCTTGGGACAGCCAGTGTGTTATATCAACTTTTTCAGGGTTGCTCTCTGAAATCAATGAGATGTCTCTATTTCACAGGACTGAGACTAGAAGTTGGCAGTTTAAGAAACCAAAGGTTAAAGGGAAGCAAGCATTTGGAAGAGATGGAGAAAGGACAGCTGTCTCCTACGTGGGAGGTTACCAACACATAAAAATGTTTCGTGAAGGGTCACAACACCAGCAACTGACGGGGCAGATCCTCCTAATCCCTGTCAGCAGCTGGCCGGCACGGCCGCACGTAGTATCTTGAACCACCGGCAGTCAGCGCCGAGGCCAGGCCTGCTGGCATGGCAGCCCGTGGAATTCAGGCGGAGCTGGTGGGCTGCCGTGGGTCTGAGGAAATGTTCATCCCTGCAGCCTGAAGGCCAGCAACTATCCTTATCCAGGCAAGTTGCTCCCACGAGCTTTCACAAGGAGTAAAGATGGCAGCACTTGGCTTTGTCATACCTTCTGGTAATTATGTAAACAGACCGTCTCATTTACTTTTATCAAAACCACCCACTACTCAGTGACTGTGCCAGTCTCAGAGAGGCAATTCATGAGACTGGAGGACAAATGAAAGGACGGGGCTGCATTTGTTACTCAGGTGTCTCCTTCCTTCCCTCACGCCCATTCTGCATCACCTGCTCATTGTGTGTGGCATCTGGTCACATCTGCTGCCCGGCAATAGCCTCAACTTGTACCACCGTAAGGTGCAAGTAGCTAGAATAAAGCTCAGCAAGGCTGATATGGTTGTTGCTGAAGAAAAGCCAGCACAAAACCCAATGACTTGTTGAGGCAATTCTGTATCCATAGCCAATGCCTGCTGGTAGGGAGGCTTTTATTGGGCTGTCACATCTACGGCAGTTCAGAAGCGGTATCAGATATTGCCACAAGCAATTCCCTTGATATAAAAAAAATTGGGGTGCATATTTTTGTAACGTTAATACATAATACATAAAGTGGTTGAAATTCATATCAGTTGGCACTCTGTACAGGAGTTTTGTTTTGGCTGATATATACAGCATATTGGGGAGGAGGAAATTTGCTTTCTTTGCAAACATGATGACTTTCTACAAATTAGAATTCTTCCTCTCCTGTTGAATATTGCGGGGGCTTTTCACAATTGAGTGGAACAAATTTAGGGCTGTAAGTAATTGAGAGTTGGCTGCTTGCACACAGGAAGAAAGGAAGACAAACAAAATGTCACGGGGATTATTTTTATCTCTGTAAAGTGTGTGAAATTAATTTATGAAAGCTACATTTTTGCCCTTTTGAAAGTATACATACACAAGTTAGGAGCCTGGGTGGTTCTCTCCAGGCTACCAGGAAAGCAAAACATGTACTGTATATCTGCCCTTTAATCTAGCAGATCTTTATTTGCAGATCTGGCTGTGTATAATGTTTCTGTATCTGTGCTTCTGCCAAGTGCAGGACCAGATTTGATTCTTAGATATGCTGGTTCAAAGCTGCAGGTATCTCATTGGCTTCAGCAGATGCTGCTGAAGGAGAAGAGGCGAAGTGGGCGTCCTCTCAGTTTAACCCCAATCTTTTCTGTCTATATGGAGTTTTGCTGCCTAAGTATTATTTCATGCTTGGTTGGACAGATGGGAAGAAATGAGGTAACATTCCTGGGAGCTTAACTCTGTCTTCCTGAACAGGGGCTCATTCCTGGTGTAAGACTACTCATTGGACCTAGCCACTCCACTCTCATAAGGATGTGAAAGTAGGATTGCTGTCAGCTCCATGTCAGCCCACTGTGTTACACAGTATTACCCACAGTAATATGCAGTATTAAATCATCCCAGCAAAGGTCACTGGAGGACCTTTACTTCAGGCATCGATCAGAGTAAAGCAACCCAAAGTAGCAGACACAAGTCCAGACTACCTAAAGTGAAGTTGACATTGGCTATTTAGAGCTTCAAGAGAAGGAAAGTGTTCTAAAAGCCAGTGTTCATGCCACAAAACCCAGAAATGGTGAATATGGATGGTACCGAGGAGGTTAGAAAGATGCTGGGATCACCAAGCTTCTTTCTGTCCTCTTTGGAGATCACCCCAAGCCAGTGTACAGTTCTAAACACTTCTTCAAGGATTACCCTGGAAATAATAAAGCTTTTAAGAACAAATACAACCAAGTCTATCAATGGAGAGATTTTAGTTTATTTATTTATTTATTTATTTATTTATTTAATGGAAGGTTCTTTGGCACAGGGGAGGAGCTGGAAACAGGGTTGCATTTTTACGTGAAGCTCAAGTGTGAATATGAAACTATTTCTACAGTCAGGAGCAGGAGTTTTTTATTCACTGCTTTTTAGCATGGGCATCCATCAGAGACCAAAAACATAGTCTGGATTAAGTTGATGGACGTTTTGGTCAACTGGAGTTCATTTTACAGAGGTTATCACATGCGCTCCTCTAGAGAAGAAAATTTAAGCTGCACTGCAAAAGAAGTTCCATCATCACACCCCTCTTCTTCCTCTTTCTTGGCTTGTCTGTTTAGAAATTGAAGGAAGGAGCAAAAGATGGACCCAACTGCAGTCCAGTTACAGTTGCTCAGGAAAGAGAAAGAGATGGTAGTCACCAAGGTGCTAGAGAAAGGTATTAGTTCTCTGTACATCCCATAAACTGCTGTTGCTAACAGAGTAAGAAGCTCAGAGGAATAGGGATGGGGATGAGGATGAGATCAGGTCAAGAAGAACCACTAAGCCTGCGTATTTGAGGTGGCAAAGACATGTTACTCTAAATGGTATCCTTTCAGTGGATAGAGGGAGGCTATAAGAAAGTAGAGTAGAGACACTTCAGCAGGGCCTGTTGTGATACGACAACGGGAAAAATGAAAAGAGGAGAGATTAGATTGGACAAAAGGAAGATTTTTACAATAAGGGTGGTGAGGCACTGGCACAGGCTGCCCAGAGAGGTGGTGGATCCCTGGAGACATTCAAGGTCAGGCTGGACAGGGCAACCTCTGAGCAACCTGATGAAGATGTAGGTGTTTCTGTTCACATCAGGGAGTTGAACTAGATGACCATTTAGGATCCCTTCCAACTCAAACAACTCTGTGGTTCTATGGTGAACTTCAGATCCCCTCAATTATTCTACCTAGCACTCCCTCAATAGGCAAATCTGGTAAGACCAGCCAAGCTGTTTTTCCAAATAACTCAGTATGTCAGAAAATTGCCCATTAGGAAGTCAGTATGACCGTTCATTCATGCCTGTGTCAGAAAGCTTTCTTACCCTCAACAATTCAAGATAATAAAAGAACAGCTTAAAAAGTGCTTTTAAGGCTGCTGTTGGAAAACTACTTCTTCACCACTGTTGTCAGGAGTTTGATCACATTTCCTAAGTCTTTTGCACATTCCTTCCACCACCTGTAAAGTAAACCAAACAATACTTGCCCATCAGCTGTATCAGTAGACACAAGAAAAAGATGAAAATTGCAACATAAATCCAAACCCTCATGTGAAAGCTCTGTAAATATTAGCAATTACTGTCTAAAAAGATTAAACAAAAAATGTAATCCAGGCACTAACAGGGATAAATCTATCTGGGCATGGAGATAATGAAAACTTTATTGGGATTTTCTAAGTATAGCTAAAATACGGGTTTCTTAATTATCTAGTCTAAAAAGGAATAAGAATGCAGGAAGGTCTTGCCAGAAACAGCCACCCACTACTGAAGAGTGTATTGCTTCAGGGGATCAGATGAGGATGTTGGGTGCCCTGGGGGCATTTTTGCATGCCACAGCATTTGATCAACAAAGGTTGTAAATGTTCTTTTATTAAATGATAACAACAGAAAGTGATCTAGACAACAGGAGTGTGATAACGAGTACAGATATCTGTATTTATTTATTTTTTATATTTGTTACTTCTTTTACATTCATTTTGGAGAGCAAGTGTTTGAGAAAGCCTGTAAAATAAAACGGACTTCATGGCGTGGGTTCTGAACCACAATTTAGATTTTGGCTACTTGTAAGTGTATCAGTGAACTGTCTCTTCACTCCTTCTTTCAGCTACAGACATCTCCAAAACTTACTTGGGAAGAGATGTTTCTTCAATCAGGTAACCTACTATTAGAACTGTGTTTCCAAATATAATATCCCTGTTGTCTTAATTACGTTACTATGGTGGCCAATTAGGAATGACATGGAAAAGCTTTTGGAGGTTTGCCACATCCAATTCCCTGCCTTGAGTGTGGAGCAAGTTGGTTGCTAATTACAACAAAGTTTTTTTTCTTCTGGATGTCCTGCCCCTTCCAGACAGATTCTATGATGACTACGACGTCAGAGTTTCAGTGAGACATGATCTTTCTCTTTCTCTTGATATCACACATTCATTCCAAGGTGAAACACTCCTTAGCAGAGTGTATTCTAGATTTTGCCAGTGCTGTCTTGTTCCTAACAATAATAACCAAAACTGAAGTACTGAAAGGACTCACATAGATAAGACTAACTTAATAGGATCTTTTTTTTTTTTCAGATAAAAAATGTAAGTGAATTTACCATGAATGTGCCTGTTTCACTCTGATCTGGCTCTTCTGTATTCCACATCCCAAATACGGTCCCTTTTTTACCTGCAAAACCTCTGTCTGGTTCCAGGTCTCTACTGAATTCCAGTTGCTGTGTGTTCTAAAGTGCAAAGTTTTCTCTTGCTCATACAAAGGTTACATACACAGGAAAATACATGGACTGATACATTCTCCTGGATCTAGGTTGCATGTTGATGAGTTAAATCACAAGAAAATTTGAGGCCACAGACCATGATTTTGCAAACACTGTGCTTCTGGAGACACTACTACCTCTGGAAAACTAGTCACCGCTAGGAGCTGGGGTTGTCCCAAGGGACTTTGATGCAATTAGTCACATCAACTGAAAACACTTTTACCATTGATCCATGCTCACTTACTGGTAGGAGACAATTAGGAGCACCATTTTTCCACTCCTGAAGAATGAAGAATGGAAACAGCCAGAGGGCACTGGTGAAACAGTTGACCAAACTGCCATTTGCAAGGTAAGTGTGCAGCTGTAGTCCCCTCCGGTTTGTAACTTAAACTTTAGTAGGCATACAGCTCTCCAGAAATGGAAGATTTGTTAGTTGTCTCAAAGCCAATATTAGTGCTATTTCTTGCATGAAAACAGTGGGGATGACTGGGACTCAGTTCAACATTTACAACTCACCACCAGTACAAAGACCTCTCAAAAGAACCTGAGGAGTTTTGTCTGGTAATAACACTAATACAGGGACTTTAAAAAATGTCCATCATCACTGGAAGTGCATTAAACTGAAAATCTGGATTTTTTTTTTTAAATAAAGATGTTACCAAAGCTACTACAGAGTAGGCAACGTATGAAGAGTTTTTTGTTTGACTGTTTGTTTGCTTTCAAGTACTGTTTATTTACTTACAGTTTCAACTATGTCCTTCAGAATACCTAACGTAATGTGTTTCTGACAGAGCCCAGATCTGTTATTTTAGGGCAGCTATGTCAGAATGAAAGGAAATTAAAAAACAAAAACAAAACCAAAAACTTTGCAGTGCTTTACATTTAAAAACTGCTGGCATGACATGCACTAATTCATTAAAACGAAAAAAATCTCATTCATCAAAACAATTCATTTTTTGTTTGAACAGCCTGAATAAACAATTTCTTACTGATTTAATCCTGGCGTCCTTTCCAGCAACAAGTGGCTCCAGTTCATGTACAAGCACCACAGTGTCCTTAAGTATCAAGAATGAATTGGGTACATAAAGGACATTCAGTAATCACCTCTGCATGATTGCCCAGCATTCCGACTCTCCTTTTTCTCTCTCCTTTTTCGACTATTTTTCTACTGTAGCAAATACTGTTAAAATCTTGAGTTTATCAGAACATTCTGAGAAACATCTGGATTGGATACTATATTTACTTTCTCCTGTCAGTGATGGGCTGACATGGCATGAAGTGTTGTCCTGAATCAGCAGTAGATTGTGTACTTTGAAAAAAGGTCACAGAACAGTATTGGAATAGCGAGCAGCCACTTTGAAGTGTGTTTACTGCAGAGTTCACTATTGTGAAAAAAAAGAGAAAAACAAGATATTGTCAGTACTTTCAAATATACACATTTATTTGGTTATCGTTTCCATTTTCAATCAACCATTTAGCATAAATAGGAAATCTCCCTGCATCATGATGAAGGCTACATGCTAATATCCAAGAGCCACATAGGGTGGAGCAAAGAAAGAAATACATTTAAAAATATAAATATTATACTAGAGAAGAAATACTTTAAAACATATAAATATTATATTAGAAGTTGCTTGGTTCTTCTCTGAATCAGATTCCTCTTTCCCAGGGTCAGTGGTTGTCAGCATTCAAACTGAGAAAAACCATCTCTTGCATAAATGGTTATCCATCTGCACACACTGAACTTCTGAACGAGGTCCTCAGCTCTGTGTTATTTGGCTTCCTAGCTCATCACACAATCTTTCAGTATAGTTCCACTTTGAAACTGCTAGGAAAAAATGGCACCATCTTATACTTGGTATCTGTTTCTTATATTGATAAAAGCATGCCACTGTTTTTGTGATAAAAATGCCAGTTTTCACTGTTTTTTCATGCAGGAAAGTTATGAAGATCTACAGCTTTTAACCTGGGCTGTTTCCCTTTTGATCCACCAGCCATATTGCCATCGACCCTCAAATTCCACCTAACAATGCCTAATTCTGCCTGAGGAATACACACAAACTATTCCACGATGGGTGGAACTAAAACAGGGAGAAGCCAGCAGGCTTTATTTACTTGATTAATGGTACCTACAATGAAATGGGAGCCAGCAGGCCCCAAAATGGAAAGTCAGATTAATTCAGCTAATGAGAGCTGTGAAAAAAACCTGTCCTTTTCCATACTCTATACTACTTTTCAGGCATGACAATTAAAATATGATTTTTTTTTAATCTTGTCAAATATATTTTATCAATATGTATAGATACAAGGGTTTTTCATATCCATCTTGCAAGTCAATTTTCACCAGAAGAGCCTACATGGCAACTGACTGGTAGGAAGTGCCTGGTAGAAATGTAAAACTTTGTGTGTCATATGGAGCTTAATTCTGCCCTCACAAGTAAGGTTACAATTTCAAGAATTAAAATCATTTTCCTACATAATGATCAGAATAAAGAAGACTCTTTTCTAAAACTTTACCAAAGGTTTGTGTTGCAAGTGTCCTTGAAAACAACGTGACCTTGAGAGGAGCAGTTAGCACTTGTATTGGTCAGTAATTCCAACTAAAATTCTCATCCTGTCCTGTTCTACCATGAACAAATTAGAAAAACAAGTGGCTCCAAGCTTAGATATCCTCCTCCTCTTTCAAGTGAGCACAAAAAAATGAACAGATTCTGGCATTTGCCAGGTGATTTACAGAAAATTCAATCAACACATGAGCGTTTCCAGAGATTTTTAAAAACATTTATTTTAGTATGTTCAAATAAAAGCCCGGGCAGGGTTTTCTCATTTGATCTATTGGCTTTTCCCCAAGAATCATTTAAACCTGTCTGCTGGAGACATTTTTGAATTGAAGCTCAAGGTTGGTGCAAGGCAGGAGAGCACCCTGACCACCCAATAAAGGTAGTATGGACAAGTCTGCCTGGAAGCTACTTATCACAAGAGAAAAGCAGCATGATGCAGGCCAGCCTAGGCACTCAGTGAGGAGTTCCCACCATTTTGCTGCCATCACCATCACATGGTGAAACCCCAAGACTGATTATGGTCTCAGAGCCTTCAAGAGAATGATCATGTCACATCTCCTAGGGGATCTGCAAAAAGAAGGTAAACAAGGCTTTAGTACAGTTTTCAGTATTAAGAGAGAGTTTTCTAAATCCCCATTGAGGATAGTTACAATGCAGTCAGACAGCCTCAGCTATTTCAGAACTGAAGAGCGGTTCCCAAAGCTGGAATGGATAAGGTTCACATTACCATGTTTCACCATCTCTTTCCTCCCTGTGCTTCCTCCTTAGAGGCTCCAATTCCTTCCCTTTTACTGAATCACAGAATTGTAGGGGCTGGTAGGGTCCTCTAGAGATCATCGAGTCCAACCCCCTGCCCAAGCAGCTCCCTAGCCCAGGTTGCACAGGTAGGCGTCCAGGCGGGGCTGGAACGTCTCCAGAGAAGGAGCCTCCACCACCTCTCTGTGCAGCCTGTGCCAGTGCTCCGTCACTGCACTGTGAAGAAGTTCCCATGCACATTTGTGCAGAACTTCCTATGCTTCAGTTTGTGGCCATTTCCCCTTGTCCTATCACCACACACTGCAGAGAAGAGCCCAGCTTTGTCCCTTTGCCTCTTGCTCCTTAGATATTTATAGATGTGGATCAGATCCCCTCTGAGTCTTCTTTTTTCAAGGCTGAACAGACCCAGATCAATCAGCCTTTCCTCATAAGAGATGCACTCCAGGGCCTTTATAATCTTTGTAGCCCTTCGCTGGGCTCTTTCAAGGAGATCCCTGTCTTTTTGTACTGGGGAGCCCAGAACTGGACATAATACTCCAGGTGAGCCCTCACGAGGGCAGATTAGAGGGGGAGGATCACCTCCCTCGACCTGCTGGCCACGCTCTTTTTAATGCACCCCAGGATGCCATTGGCCTTCCTGGCCACCAGAACACACTGCTGGCTCATGGCCAAACTGTCGCCCACCAGGACACCCAGATCCCTCTCCGTAGAGCTCTTTTGCAGCACATCATCCCCCAGCCTGTACTTTTAGTCTCAAGATTCCCTGTCAAAACCAGCTTTCTGTCCTGCCTGGCCTTCACCCATCTCCCATGGCCCCCATGCAGCTCCCAGCTCCTGCTGGAACAAGTGGTGCTGGAAAACCTCCTCCTCTGTCACAAGAGAAGATGGTAAGTTTAGGAGGTCTAGTGGAGTTGCGGGGATCTTCAGGACTTGTGCATGCCTGCCTGCAGGGGCAGAGAGACCCAGAGCCATGAAACTGCTCCCTTTGCATTTGGAAGTTGGTTTTTTTTTTGGTTTTTTTTTTTTTTTTTTGTGGGCTGCAGCAAGAACAATTCATTCCTTAAGAAACATCTGCTACTGTATAATACTGGAATTGAGCAGCAAAAAAGGGAAACTGCTCACCTCAAATTGTATCACTTTAAACGCTGCCACTCCCAGTTATTGCAGCACAACAAAGAAGGTCTTGTTGGGGTAGTGGGCACCACTTCCCCTGCAGCTGGTGCTGGAGGTGGAATAGCTTTCCTTGCCAGTTGTGGGCTACTTCACAGATGTCCTTTTGTTCCCCTTTCACACTAGCCACAATTTCCTCTTAAACTTTAATCCTCTCTCCGTTTCTAATGTATGCAAATATATGCCAAAATTCAAGTCGGAGATACAAGACAGAGCAAGTTATTGGAGTGGGGGCGGGAAGGAGGGAGATGAGGAGGCAGTGGAATTTCTTTGTTAGTGTAAATGTTGCAAGGACCAAAACTGTTTAGAAAAATATCTGAAAGCTAAGACCAAAGTGCCTTTATTATCTGTGCTAACCTGTAGGAACAGAGAACAGCTGAATTTTCTATACAGCACAGCTAATATTAAAAGGGCTCTTGGAGCAAGGAAGAAAATGCCTTCCTGTCCTCCCTGTTTGCAAGGTTTCAGCCAATGTGCTGATCAAAGACTGGCTTCCTCCCTCCTGCTGTCCCCCAGAGTGCCCATTTTTCTTCCTTCTGGGTTCTTGCCTTAGCTCCTCCGGCTACACAAGGCACAACCACTTTGGGGAACTAGATCTCATAAGAAGCTAAAAGACATGGTTGTCTACAGCAACACATGAAGAACACAGGGAAATGTCTGGACCATAACAGAAAAGAAATCCAAACTGAACAAAAAATCAAATAAAATAAAATAAAAATAAAGGTCACAGCATTAATTACAGCTCAAGAGGGAAAACCTTTCTGGTAGGCCAAGGTCCAGGCCAGTGACATGAGAGCAGGTCATGAAAAGAGAAACTGATTCTGTCATTGGCTGCCATTATCTGGAAGAACTTGTACATCTCCTCTACTTCCCAGTGTATAAAATGTGGGTTTGGATACTGGAAACTGTGAAGTGCTAGAAAAATTAGGAAACTTTTTTATCAGTCCTGAGGGAATAAAAGGGAAAACAGGCATATCAGATGCCTACAACCTCTTCTGAACAAAAATTGGTTCCTTCCTAATGCATTAAACGTTTTTTCCTTTGCAGATCACATCTGCTCCATTCATTTTTTTGTTTCCTTTTAATGGTGTCTCTCTGCCTTCTTCACCTTTCTCTCATCTCTCTCCATTCCTTTGGTCTATTATCTCATTTTCACTTCTCCTGTCGTGTTAAATTGTTCTCCTGACTACCAGAGTCTGTCTCTTTCCTTCTGTCTCCAAATCTTCCACATTTGTGGATAAAGTGTTAAAAAGAACATCTATGGAATGCAAGCACCTGTCTAAACAACAGGGTGCAGATGATGGAGGACTGGCACAATTTGTCCAGAGGCTTTGAAGTCTCCTCCTTGGAGATCTTCGAAAACCACCTGGTTGGTCACTCTGCTTCGGGTGTCCCAGCTGGAGCAGGGGTTGGAGCAGATAGATTCAGAGATCCCTGCCAACCTCAGTCACGTCGTGATTCTGGAATTCTGAGATTCTGTGACATGTCATTTTGAAAAGCTCAGTAGTAACCTTTGGATAAAAAGGGTTATTTTGGCCCCAGAAATGTTCAGTTCTACTAGAGGATATGGAATAAGAGTGGGACATGAATGACCTGGTTTGCATAGTTTGCTTGGCAGTTCAAAACAAAATACACCAGAAATTTTTCTCTGGAATTCTTTGTGCAGTACTCAGGGGAACTCTCCATACAATGAATGCATGTATGAGGAAACATGCACATACAACAAAGGTACAATGCCAGAGGGGTCTTACTGCATGTTAAGCGTCTCCCTCAAGTTCCAGTCTCCATCAGATATCAATCTGCCATGGTCCCCTCTTGCTCCTCCCTCAGGCTACATCAGCTGCAGCATTAGCACTAGCCACTAGCAGCTTGGTCTCTATGGGTCTAGCACAGCAGTTGTCACTGGCATGGAATCAGCTGAAATTTAAAGTGCTACGGGCCTCAAGCTCTTAGCACATGCTTTTGCTGGCCAAAAGAAATAACAAAACCTCCTGGACAGAATGTATCTTACTAATATCCTATTAACAAATCTACTGTTTGTCACCTCATGGAGGTTTTCACTAGCCTCCTGCATTAATTTGTGAAGCTGCCCATTTCAATCCAAAAATCTGGATTATATTAAGAATTTTATATGGGACCCTCCGATAATATCTGAACATCTCAGAAAATCTAATGTAGCCATTCATTGCAAACCTGCTGTAATATCTCTTCAAAATCACATGTTACGTAACTGCTGCTTTTGGGACCTTGTTCTAATTGACCTGAGTTTGTCAGAAGATGTTTCAGAGGTGTATCAGGGAAGAGGGATTGGCACAGCTGCTGTTTTGGGTTCTGTTTCTACATTCCTCCGTCTCCATTACGGGTTAATGGCAACTAGTACAATCATAATATTAACTGGTCTTGTTAAAACCTTGTCCATTCTACCGAAGTAGGAAAACTATAAAAGCAAGACTTTAATTAAGAAGCCTACAGAAGAGTTTACTGAAGGGATTGGCACCTGTAAGGTCCACCTGAGCTACATTCGCATATAAAGGCAATAAACAAAGCCAAGATCCAGCAAATAGATTCTCTCATCTTGAAACTGTCTTGTGATGAATTTCAAAATCTTGAGTGACATTTCTCATGCTGTCACAAGGATCCCTGTCCTGTTATTTGTTTGAAGACCAGCTCCAGATATCTATCTAGAAAACAACTCTAAGGAAAAAAAGTTATGTGGAGTAGGTCCTCACGCTATTCCTGAAGGGCAGGTGAGCCATTTCTAAGGTAGCTGATGTATGAAGTTTCAGATCAGTTGACTGTTCATTAGCAGCACTCCTTTCTAGCCATGGCTATGTTCTTCAGATCAGAGAAAGTCAAGTGCAGATGGACTTGCCATACATGTGTGGAGTGAGGTATACAGTTCAAGCTATAGGTGCAGTAGACATGCATGTCTGCTGTTCCAAAAGTTCTGTTACTTGACCCACACAGAATATTTTTAAACTTTATTTTTTGGCTGATAAGTATTTCAATTTTTTTTTTATTTTTTTTTGCTGAGAGAACCTCTTTTTTTTTTCTTAATTTTATTTTTCAGCAGGAAGGCAAATCATCTTTGAATACTGCCAAATATAACAAACATCTACAGATGGGTTGGTCTGCAGCTGGAGGCTTTAACTTTGTAGTATTTATTTGAAATATCAAAGCCAGCAGAGCAAGGCTAAAACATAGTGGGCACAATTTGCAGTGTTTTGGCTCTTGTTGCAAATAGCAGTTGAACTTAGAGGTTGGCTTTTTTTTTTCCTGCTGAAATGGAATTTATGCAGATGTGCTTTGCACTAAATTCATTAACAATTACATCCTGGTGCGGTTTTCACATTTTTGTAAGGGATCTGCATAAGCACTAATTAGATCTAAAACAATGTTACTGTGCAAATTACAGTGCTGATTGTTCAAGTCGCCTTACATTCTGCATCTGCTTTGCGACGATGATAACATAGGTGCACACAGTACAAATGCCAGCTTTTCAAATTTAGTAGGACAATTTATTTAAAAGATAACATTGAAAAGATAATGCTGTCGTTTACATTTCTCTGTCTGCTTTTAGGTAATATTGTAAAGTAAAATAAATACTAATGCTAATAAGTTGCATAAACTAATTGCCATTTCATTAGTCAAGACTGATCTACTCAGCAGCACATCCACATCCCATTTGGCAACAAGTACAAACTGGGTATGGCTAAATGAAAGCAGAGCTTTGCAAAGATTGCATTCTCACTTGAATGGGGGAAGGAGGGGAGTCAACATCTCAAATCTATTGCTTCAAACCATGGAAATGAAATCATCGACTCACTTATTTTCTGGCTCCAGCAGTGGAAGGTCACTAGGAATGTAACCTATTTTTAAAGAAAAATTGTAGTACTTCACTATCTTGGTCCTCTCTCCATCTACGGTGCCTTCAAATGTACTAAGACAGCAGCAAACTTTAAAACCACTTTAAATACAAGTATTAAATTCAGCCATTGTGCTGCTCCCATTACAGCTCTCTTACAGAACAGGGAAACCTGGTTTGGGGGGAAGAAAATGTTTCCCATCACAGCTTACTAGAGCAGGATGTTTCTATTCACTTGGCTTCCCAGAGCTGTGATGAAAAAAAATAGGGTAAATGGAAAACATGAGGTTTTGCTTCTCCTGATGAATATTGGGGGATAGGTCCTCAGTCTAAGAAAACCACCTGCAGGCACTGAGATGGGAGTTCCAGCTGCCTCTTCCTCTGAAAGCCATGGAGTACAAGCAACACATTTGCTAAAAATTTACCATTTTTCCTAGTTTTCTATTTGATAGGTATTCCTGCTCTTGCATTCACTCTGGCTCTTCTTGAACAAAATAAGTTAATTTTCATCTTTCTTTTAGATTAATGCACATCATATTAGGAATGACGGGTAGAGAAGGACTCTACCTGGAAGATCAAAAAGAGACAATAAAAAATGAGTGGTGTAACAAGGGTGAATAGGAATGGATTGCTTATTGTCTCTTCCGATACAAAAGCTACACCGTCAGACAGCGAGTTCAACCGACATGAAGGAAGATTCACCACCTTGACATACAACACGTGGTCTAGCTAGAGAATGGCTTGCCACAGGAGGCTGAAAGTTTGTTTGAGATTAAGAAGCAACTGCACAAATTCATGGAAGAAAAAATAAGCATACTGAATTTGTTAAGCGCAAAAGTACTGCCTTTGGCTGAGGTCACTGAGCTGCAAATTGCTGACAGCCTGGGGAATGCTATGGAGAGTTGTTTCACTGTACACTTCTCTTACTCTTATGCTCTTTCCACACATATTTTGCTCACTGCTTTATACAGACCGACTGGATGAACACTTGATCTGACACAGCATGGCTATTCTCATGTTCTTCATATCTGATGTCAGCTGTTGATCTTCCATGACTGAACTTCAGCTTCTGAACTTCAGACATTTACTGCACATAGTGACTTCTGCCTCACCTCCACAGACAAATGCTTTAGATTTAAAAGGCAGGTATTGTTTTGAACACACTGTGGAGATCATTCACGCTATCCGATTCCAAAACTTCTGTTAGGGACGTTGCCTAGCAGCTATTGTCTGCTATGTTTCCCTCATGGCAATGGATAGAGAGAGGAGGTCCTGTCCCAGTCTGACAAAGAAGCCTCAGGGGAGTCCTCCTCTCTTCAGTGTTTAAAAACTGTCTTGAGAGCCTGTCTTCACCTGGTTAAAGTTTATATTCATGAATACCCTTTGTCTTCTATTCTAAACTGTTTTAAATGCCTAATTCCTGCAGCTTTCCATGATAGGGCTATGAACACTACTAGTCTCACTAGATTTAGAATCTGTAGTCACTCCCATGGAGTTTAATATGTTTCAAATAAAACAGAAAGTCAGAATAATATTAAAAATAAAGCTAAATATAGTAATATATTTAAATGGCAGACAGTTGTTTTTGCTTATTTTGTAAAAGTGCAGTAGTATCCTAAAATTAATTAAGCTAGCCTGAGAATATGATGAAAGGGGTCTTTAGCATAAAAGACTTTGAAGTTTCCAGGAAAGAGTGAGGTATATAACTCTGAATAAGGGGATCCCACAAGATTTCACTGTGCTGAAATTAAAAGTGCACGCTCTTACCTCAAGGATTCTATTTCCATCGTCTCCAGGGTATTATTAGCTTTTGCAGCACGTTCTGCTACAGGTTACGCTGCATTACCCACACATGCCAAAAGGACAGAGAAAGAGAGAGGATCCAAATAACCCATAGGAATATGTAGAACTGAAGGCTGGGGGTATGTGCACCATTCTCTCTCTCTACCCATGCCTTGAAAGACTATTTTACTGTGCAGTCTCATCTTACCTTAAATACAAGGCAGTTATTATTTCCCTCACTTTGCAATTTATACCAGGTCAGTTCTAGCAGAGGTGGGAACAGAATCCTTGTTTCCCACATGGCACATTTTGTCACTTCTTCTATCTCTCAGGCTCTAGCAGCTGCTTTCCTTTAATCAAGGAGAGACTTGGGAGCCTCGTTCTCCAGTACGTTATTGATGCGTTGCCAAATACTTGCGGAATCTATCACTTAAATCTGTATCAGATCCTCTCCAGGAGGGGGCCTAAATAAAATCCACTAGTTGTTACCCTAAGTAGCATTTATCTGATAAGGTGACTGAAAATTTGTGCTCCAAATCTGCACGATGACACACGCTCTTCTTTTCAGTTTCTCTTTTTTAAAACCTTCTGCTTACATAACGAAACAGAACATTTAATATGATTATTTTTGCCCCTAGCCCCATGCAAATCCATGAATGTGGCTTGTTGGAGGAGAACTGAAGCCGTTTGCGCTTTTGCCCCTTGTCACATGCTTTGATTGCTGGTGTCACACCTTGGCAAACCTGAGAGGTGAGAAGTAGACTCGCTTCTGCTACAGGGGGAACATTTAAATCAAGAATTTCCTGCTGTTGTTCCTGAATAACTCTGTGTAAATCATACCCACATCTGAGGGTTATCCTAACCCAGTGAGCCTTGAGATCTAATTACTGTAACAGCATTGGGGTGTTTCCACCAGCTCCCTGGAAAAATCCAGTTATTATCATCAAGCAGTGACAATGTGCACATATTGCAAGGTGGCAGAACTCTTGTGTCATGAATGTAATACAAAAACATTTGTCTCCAGCTCAGACACATTCTGTCAGAGCATCCTCAGCGCATCTCTCCCAAGGAGTCAGATCTGACACTTGGAATGGCTGGCTGTCTACTCATCCACCCACTTCTTCTCAGGGTTTTTCTTTGCCTAGCAGGAGTGGGTACAGGGTTCACCGAGAACCCTGAAAGTAGGCTATTAAGTGACCTAGATTATGGCAAGAGGGGTTTCTATTTTTGTGCTGCTTGCCCTATGTGCTTATGTTAGGTGCCTTGTCTCCAGGGCAGGCTATATCCAGCAGGAAACCTAGTAGGAGGAGGGAAAATGTATTAGGGAGAGCAGGCTATTTGGAGAGAGAAGATGAGAGTGAATAAAAATAATGGACCCGAGGAATATCTGGAATACAAAAATGCAGTTGAAATCCAATCCTTTCTTATGTTTGTGGTTTAACATGTGTCAGTTGGCACATTAACAGTAGCATATGGGTTGCTCTGATGTGAGTTACTGCATACAGTATGTTATGTTCAGGCCTAAAATGTGTAATTCTTTTGGATTAGTGTTGGCAGATTTCAGAGTGCAGCGTACAGTAAATGTTCATAAATTTAATATATTTATAATCTTTTCAGAGGAGCTCATTGCCGTCTGATCTGAGAACATCTCGAGCAGCTCTGCAGTACTGGTAACTTGGACCTGCTTTATGGAGGCAGGAGCTCGCTGCGGGGCTGCAAGTGGAGCCTGGGCCATCTCCCGAGTCCTCGCCCACTGACTTTAACTGTGTGATCTCCCTTCTTGAGCTCTCTGCAGAGAAATCCCCATGCCACTGAAGAAACATGGGCTTGCCTATGGCAGCTATTGGCAGATAATGTAGCTGTGGTGCTTGCAACCACAGCCCTTCTCCAGGACCGACAGATGAAACAACTTCCTTGCAGCTCATCACACCACTCCAGCAAAGCCCATCCTGAATGGAGAAGATGAAACTTGAGAGTGACATTTTTAATAACGAAGCACATCAGCAAAAAAGCACTCTTCTTACCATCTGTGCCCAGCCCCCAGGTGGCAGGAGAGCAGTCAGTGCTTCTCCCAGACCAAGGTGGTCAGGTTAGATTATGCTTTCTGGTCCCCACAACTGAGGGGTGGCAGCAGGTAGGCTGGGGTGCAACCACTTACCCCTGGTCTACCTTGTGGCCAGCTAAATTCTCAAAGAAAGAAAGAGCAATGTTTCACTACCTAATGATTTTAAAATCATTAGGTAAAAAAAGGCAAATCATCAGGTAAAGCAGAGGCAAATTATTTATTTCTTTGAAACAGTTTCCAGAGGAGGCTGTCTGTTCATCTCCTTCCCTGAAATTATCAGTAGGCTCATGGTCTCAGGGAGGTGGGAAAGCACTGGCTGCTGTCAGCTCCTGGAGATCTTTGTTCCACCAACAGAAAGAGGCTTAAGTATCATCAGGAGAGCAAAGCCATTGGCAGAGACTATCTTGAAAGGACAACACCATTGCTCAGCTTTGCAAAATGTTTGTTCCTTTGGCTGGAGTCTAGAGCTATGCATAAAGTTTTTTCAGCTTCTTGCTAAAATTGGTTAAACTGACTCCTGTGCTTGAAAAACACATGGCTTTATGTCAAGTTGGCTACTAATAAATGCACAAGAAGCTTCTGCATCACTTTTACCTAGAGCCTTGTATTTTACAGACACTAAAGACAAAATAAGACCAACAGTGGAAAGAGAGGGAGTTAGCTCCAGCTTCCCTTCCCATCATCTCGAAGGAAGGGAGAGGCACGGCACAATACAGGCAACTGGAGATACAGGCAACATGTCTGTGGGGAAGCGTGGCTCCCTGCCGAGACGTAAGAACAACGTCGCTCTCTGTGGGCTGAGGAAGCATTTGTTTGTTACTCTTTCTGCTTGCTTTACTGCATTTGATTTGCAATCAAATCTTCCCAGGCAAACAAACCTTCCGGACTGCTGAGGTGCTTTGTGTCTGCTTGGTTATCTCCTCATCCTCAGTTACCTCCTCCTCCACCTCCTGTGTGTGGGAGCTGCTGGGCACAGAGGAAGTAGCTCCAGCACACTCCTGGGAGCCAGGACCATACAGCTACCTGGGAACAGGCAGCCTGCCTTCCTGCTACTGTTAGCCTTGCTACTGCTCACCAGTCTATGGCCTTAGAGAATATCAGCTCCCAGCAGCCAATCAGAGCAGTGTGGTGTGTATCCAGTGGACGTAGAACTCGTTCTCTTTATCTAGTTTCCTCCCTACCTCCAGCAGGTGGCTTAACGTGTCCCTCTCTGAAGGTACTCACTAGTCTCACTTCTTTCATCTTTTCTTATTGGATTAGAAAATGCAGCCTGTTCTAGCAGACACTGGGCATGCTGGACACAGAACTGACACACACAGATGTATATACCACGATGGGGTGAGCCCTGTGCACCTGTGGGATTCACAGGAGTTGTGCTGAAAAGGGGCACCAGGTTGCCCTGTAGTGCACCCCCTAGCTCTCGGAGACAAAGCCTCAGTGGCCTCCCAGAGCCTTCACACATTTGCAAGGAAACTGATTCCCCAGCTGGCATTCTGCAAAAGGCTGATGTGCAAGGAAGCCTAAGCCTACTGGTGCTCCAAATCATCAGCATTCACAGCATGTGTCATGAAGATTTAGAAGAAGACATTGGTCAAAGGCGTGAAGAGATGCAGCTGGACCAGGGATGTGCACTCAGCCACACAGCCAAATATAAAAGCAGAAATGCTAACAAATGTGGTCTGCACTAGCACTCTCTGGAGTGTACTGGAAGAGTTTTCCTTGTTTCTCAAAGCTGCATCACTTTCTTAATCTCAAATATGAGTCCACAATATGATACATGACGGAAACATCACCAGCAAAACACGGCCAGCTCTGTTAGCAGTGGCTCCGGAGTACTCTTCAGAAATGTTCAGAGCATAACTGAGGATAAACAATGAAGTTTTGAGATAACAGAACTTGCAAATACTTACAGTTTTGGAAGGAATTTGTAAAGAGAAAAGTGGAAAGCTGGTATGTGCCAATTAAATTTAGGAAACAAACCTGCTAATATTTAAAAAAAATACATAGGAAGTAGAAGAGGCAAAAAAGATTTTTGATTCACCAAGATCCAGACTAATGAGATGAAACAAAAAGTAAGCAGCATTTTGCCATAGAGACTGGGAAACCTTGTGAGTTTTACTTAAGAATTACCAAAGACCCAACAGAGTAAATTGGGCAAAACACAATGGGATAATCCTTCATTTTAAGTAGGATGGATAGACAGGGATGGGAAGATTTAATACATGTTTCTAGCTCTATTTTATTTTCTTAGCAGTAGAAAATCAAATAAAGTTATTGCTAATGTAACTATTTGACTTATAACATTCCATTTCCATTAACTTTTGGCTTTCCAGAGTTCCCTCTGTCCGGATTGAAATGGCTTGTGCTGAGCCTTGGACAAAACAAATGTATTAATTTGAAATTTTGAGAAAACCTTTTATCTTCAGTCAAGAGAATGGCTCAAGGATCAGATAATTAAAGGGCATTTTCTCTGACGAGGGGTGTACATATTCACAGGCACACGGACGCATTCACAAAGCAAAATAAGCATTTGTGTACGAGAATGCAAAAGGTGCAGCTATTACTTATGACACATGGCTTTAGGACTTTAGCCTCTAAGAGCGTAGGTAGGTTTTAAATTGCTTTTCCCTTCCCTTAAAAGAAGGGAAGAAACTCGGGTCAAATCACAATGAGGTAAGGAAGCAGATGAAGTTTGCAGTGGGTTTTCTCTCCCCTCCTTTTTTCCCAAGTGGCAGAAAAAGGAGCCTCCATATTCCTCTCCCACATGCTGTCCTGAATTTCTCTCCTTTCCTCAACACTTAACTTTTTCTTGGAATGCCTTTACGTGCCAGATGACAGCGAGTTACTGTGCTAATTGCTTTATTCTTCAATAAGGACATTTACTATACCAAACTCCTACAATACTTATGTGTAAATTAGAATTTGGCCTTGGAACAACCCTCTTTCAACAGTTAAAAAGCCTTCTTGAATGGATGGCTTTATAGATAAAAAGGCTTTGTCTTGAATAGATTCTTCTTTTTTTCCTTCCTTTTTTTTCAGCACTAGGAGCTGTTTTTACCCCCGTGTACCTGTCACACAAGACTAATAAATCACCAAATTGATCTCCTTTGTGACTAAATATGCATTCTGACCTATTCTACATACAGAATTATGGATCCCCACATACAAATTCTTTAAATAACAGTGTTCTTCAAAGATATAAACTGAAGTTTTAGCCAAATGTTTATCAACCTGTCAGCTCTGTTGAACAGTGTTGCAGCTGCATGACAATCACATCAAGCCATGGGGAGTAAAAGAGGAACTTACCACTTATTTCTTTTTGCCCAGTGAAGAAATGATAATTTTAGTTATACTTTGCTCGCTTGCAACAATAACAACAAAACGAAGCCACAGAAGAAAACTGTCATGTTACACCCCTTCCATCTGGCCTGTGCTACACACCCACATATCCCGTCATTCTACAAATTAATCTTTCACACATTTTTTAACCAAAAAAAAAAAAAAAGTGTTAATGTTATAGAAGAGAAAATAAGGTAAACAGAGAGCTGTGTAAAAATACATTAACATTACAATATGGTGGCAGTTATGGATTTTCTTAATTGAATAGGAGAGTAAATATTCATATCAAATCAATGCCAATGGCATGCAAATTAAAGCTACATTAGGGCAGCCTTGATATAGGCATTACCATTTTTGACACTTCTGTGATTTAAAATAATGTGCAGACTTTATTCGTTAATTTTTTCCTCCCTTCTTTCTGTTATTTCTGACCGGGTAATTTGCCATTACTGAGCTGAATCTTTCTCCCTTGCCCTCATGTTATCCAACCTATCTCCTCCTTGTGCCCAGAAGGCCATGAGGGCTCACCCCGTTAGCTCAAGGTGACACCACAGCACTCCTTGCTCCCATCCTGCTTCTGGACCTCCCCCCATATCATTCTTCCATCTCTCGTTCAAAATTTGATTAAAAAAAAAAAAAAGGAGGAGCACAAAACTGAGGGCTTCTTCACTTCATGGAGAGAAAGGCTGGCAGGGGCTCTAAGAAGCTGCAGGGTTCCTCACACAGGACTGAATGCAAGGTATGCAACTCTCCACCTGGCATAAAACTCAGCTGCTGTGCAGGAAGATGGGACCAACTGATCTCTATGGGACAGAGATGAAGGAGTGCACAGACTGATGTATAACCTCAGTAGTTTTAATGCAGGCTCTTCCATCTGGGTAACCAGAGGGACATTCAGCCAGTGCTCTGTGAATGCCATGTATGTGCAGCCGGGGCCCCTGTAGGAAGGCGTTTTCTGTGGAGGCATCTGTTCACTGGCAATTTTTCAGTCCTTGTCAGTCAGAGCAGTTCCTGCACACTGTCTCCTGCTTCTGTGGGAACAGGCCCATGGTCGCAGTTCCCCATGAACACGCAGCACCTGGCTCACATGACAGCAACAGGAGGTCACAGCGGTGGCAGGAAGCAGTGCAGAAGGGAAGCAAAAATCAAGCCCATATACCCAGCTGACCACTCAGCCTTCAACCATACAGACAGGAAGAGGCTCTAGTTTCCCTGTAGTGCATGCACACAGGTAGAAGTTCTAAAGTAATAGACTCATGGAATCACTGGGGTTGGAAAAGACACTCATCTATTTCAACCATCAGCCCATGACCACCGTACCACTAACCATGTCCTTCAGTGCCACACACACAAATCAGGCTTATGGCTAGCAAGGTGCCAGTATGCAAGGGGAAGAGACTTGGTGGAAAGAAAAAAACAGAATCCTTCTAAGCACACAGTCCCAATAAAAAGAGTCTACACTGGAACTTGTGCACCTCAATCTCATATAAAGCTAATAGTCAGCATTCAGATTTTCTTTCTGCTTTTCCATACATCCAAGGAAAATCACAGTGCTACGTACAAAGCAGTTACAGAATTACACAAGATATGTCAGCTGGATATCTTGGAAGTTGCTCATCAGAATCCCCACAAAAGGTGAGAAGGGCTCCTTGTAGCAGCAAAACTGCCACAGCTTAGTGGGCTTTTGTGCAAAAAAAGAGCCTGATCTCACCCACCAAGACTGGTGTAACTGGGGAGAGGACTCCTACTTTGGTGAGCACTTGGTAATGGCACACAGAGATCACTAGAGGCTCTCAAAATTTCTCATGGCCACTGAGTACACTGTTTATATACATAAATGTCTCCAAATAAATTCCCTTCCCTTTACCGCTTGATTTCTTCCAATCTTATTTTGATCTCTGACTCTCATTCTCCTTTTCTTTTTCCTTAACTCTTATTACCTGCATTCCCTACCTTTTTCTCTCTCTTTTACATTTTCAGTTCCCTACACACTCCTGGGTGATGTCTATTTTTTATTTTCTTTATAAAAGGGAAATAAGAGGGCTTCAGAGTTACAAAGTCAGGGAGGTGAGTCCTAATAGCCCATTCACTGTATCATTTTGTGGAAATCCACCTCATGGTCTGTCCTGGCTTTTTGATCAAAAGAGTTGAGATAATAAATACCAAATGCAAAGACAGTTGGCTGTAGCAGTTAATGTTTGCACAACACTTCGCATAGCTAAGCATTGTATGTGCTCTTCACCACGAGAAAGGCTTGGAGCTGCTGCCACTGTGACCACGGCAGTCTCTGAATGTGGTGATTAATGAGCTCATAGCAGTATTTTGCTGCTGAAGTTAATACTGCTTCCTGAGGGTAACATGCCTGATGAGAGAGCTTGCAGCAGTCCATACGCTATATTGATTCAAAATGCCACTGTATGTTTTAATTAGCTTTTAACCATTAAAAAGTTGGGCTGGAAATGAAAAAGGCGCATATGCTTGTGCAGCAAATGCCTGTACCAAAAAGGTGATCGTTAGGCAAAGTTATTGACCTGTATGCTCAATCACCACAGGCAGTCAAAACTCATCTTCCTGGCAGTTAATACACTTCCATGTTTTCTTTCTTTTCGTTACCATTATGCTAAATATTCACTTACATCCACTTTCAAGACTTTAGGAATGCATTTTGTTTTTCATCCACAATATCTTTCAAGAGTTATAACATTACAAAGGTTTTATTTTGAGGAATTGTGGTTTAGAAGTAAATACATGGGTAGCAGGTTCCACGGAGGCTGGTGAGAAAGCGCTGTGTTGGAACAAAGCCTTGTGATGTCACCTGTCCATCACACTATCAAACAGCATCTATTAAGTTTTTAGGTGCTCATTATCACAGTATGTAATTACTTCATAATCTGCATTGTACTTATTCTCCAACGCTAGGATCTTAAAGATCTGGCTGAAACAATCTGGTAATCAGGAGCAGTTATTTTTGAGAGTAAGGTGGATACTTCATCCTCAAAACAGGGTTAAAAGAGAATTATCAGGCAGTTATCATACTGGAACAAACAATCAAACATTTTAAAAATGGCTAGAAGATCACAAGACCAATGACTTGCACTGATTTATCACAAATAAACCAAGATAAGCAAATCCAGTTCCTCTCTGAGACAGGTTGAGGCCTTGAGAGAAGATGCCGTATTTTTCCTGCAGCCAGGCTGTCTACACTGTCCTATCTGATGCTCTTTGGACCAAACCAGGGCACATGGGGAAGCTGAACCCTGTTGCAGTAGTGGTTACAGGGCTGGCTGAAAAGCCATTCACAAAGAATCCTTACAAAAGACTCACTGCCAAACAAAAAGGATAATGAGTGCAGTTCTCCAGATACCTGCCCTAGGATTGATACAACTCGAGCTTTTCATTAACAATACAGACAAACAGATTAAAAGTACAACTTCTAAATTTGCAGATGGCACCAGCTTGGAATGGGCTGTGTGCACAATGGAGGGAAGATTATCTTTCAAAATGGTTCTGGTAGGTTGGAAAGCAAACAGAAAAAGCTTGGTGCGTGGCAGATAAGATGAAAGAAAAACTCTCTGTTTTGGTGGGAATAATAAACTGTGCAAATGCAAGATCAGGGAATGGCCAGGGAGAATGTGAACTAACTGAACAGAGTGCAGAAGATGAAAATAAAGCAACAAAATGTGAAAAAACTTGAGCTACGCATAGGACTGTTTAATCTAGAGAAGACAAGGATGAAGTGGGTGAGTTCCTACACGAATGCTCACCTCCAGCACATGAGGTATTAGTGTAAAGAGGAAACAAAAAGCGACAAGCTTCTTACAACAACATTTACAACAATACAACAGCACTATCATATTGCCAAGGAGGATGATCAGGCACTGGAACAGATTGCCTAGATGGACAGTGGAATCTCCCTCACTGGAGATTTCAATAAGTAAACAAATACAATAAGGGGGATAAGCACTTGTCAGAAACAGTACAGATACAAATGATCCTGACAGGCATGCAGGCAAGGTGATGAAGTAAAGGAACTCCTGAAGCTCATTCCTCCCTTTTTTTTAATTTTATTTTTATTTTGTGCGTGTGTGTGTGTGTGTGTGATTTTGCTGTGCCTCATGCGAGGCACAGAACTACTTTGTGCCCCAAACACACACCAGTGAAACACAAGAGTCAGAAGCCAAGCTGAACGAATCAATGGAAACGGTTCACACTGAGCTGAGCTGTCTCCAACTGGTGATCGTTTGAGGTTTGCAACTCTTATGATCTATCATCTGTGCCTGCTTTGTCACCAAAAGCAGATATTTGCCAATCATATTTTGAAGACAATCATATACTGCTGTCATGACTAAATGCTCTTAAATGCATCCAAGGCATTACAGAGCAGCTAGAAGTAATGTATATTTAAACTATTTAAAAACAGCAAAAGATCAGATTGAGGAAGGAGAGAAAGATGGTAGAACAGTGACACAGTGCAAGTTAGTTTAAATAAAGAATCTTATCAAATCTACTGACTACTTGTTCACATCTGTCCAAATATAACTTATGCCATATGTCCTACTATATAAGTCAGCTTGGAGGCAGGACACTTCCCTAAGCAGCAATTCACTTCCTGAGTCTGCTCTATCTTGCAGAGAATAGAGAGGGGAAAAAAATGACGCATTGCTGAAAAAAATCTGAGAAATAAACAAAATAGCTTTCTAAAAGCCTCTGGGAAATAAAAATCCTTTCTCTGACAGTACGGGTAGCTCAATCTTTTTTTTTTTTTTTTTTTTTCATGTATTAGGAACAATATTCACAGTGATGCTGTGCTTCCAAAAAGCTGCCTTCAAAGAAACCAGATGCCTCTGTTTTACTTCAGCTTTTCATGGTTTGCCAAAGTGGTAAAGAAGCACTGGTAGGTCACCCAAGTGACCACCCTCTTACCACAGAGCTATAGCTTACTGCAGCAGCCTCTCTTTTCCTGAGCCAGGTCAGACCCCCAGGTGTGTCCAGCCAGACCTTCGGCGTTATCCTTCTCCAAGGGCTTTCGTGGCCACCTTGAGAAGCCTACAAGGGGAGAGAGGCACCATCCTGCTGAGATGCAGGGCCTGATAACCAAATGTTTCCCTTTTTCTCTGTAAGTGCTACGGACGGGAGCTTGCAGTTCGTTGGGTAAGATAAAAATATCTGCATCAGAACCCTGTTTCAGATACCAGAAGCCTCCTTATGGCTCTAAGAGTTTAATTTTCATTTAAACATCAATAAATACAGGCATAAGGGTTTAAGATGAATTATGCAAGCCCTTTAGCCATAGCCATTACATTCTGCCACAAAAATGAGCTGCTGTTCTCACTTTGTTTTATGGGCTCAGTGTAGCCTGTTGTTATTGTAGCTGCCAAATAAAAACCAGCAAACCATGCAAATGAAAATATAATCTTTTATGCTTTCATAGTCTTAGGATAAAGCAGTATGTGCAGTTTTAGAGAGGGTTGTTTATTTATTTATTTATTTATTGCAGTCTGTGTTGTTATGCCCCTGTCTTTGGAGTGGAGAGATGCAGTGGCTGCTTGGCAGCTTGGGCTGGAAGAGCTGTCCTCCACTGGGATGAGAGCTGTCCTCCTCACTGCAACAAGACAGCACACAATGGGTTCCTGAAGGTACAAACAAAGGATGGACCAGAGATCCCTTCATAACATCAGAAAGTCCTCTTGTTGTAAAAACAACACATTTTCCACCTCTAACTTCTCTCAGTCCTCCTTGTTCCCTGTTGGAGCAAATATCCCATGACTTACTTTGAGCCATGTGTTTCTCTAGAGTCTGTCACCCAGCAAATGTGCCAGGATAGAGAACCACATGAAGTAATCGTGACAGAGAACAGCAGCTGAAACCAAGTGGTAAAAGCATATGACTCCATATACTGGGACAAAAAGAACACCAGCACTTTCCTATGTGGCACTCCTGGTGAGGAGAAAGACAAAAAGGAGTAACCAAGTAAGGGACAGGATCTTATTCGTGCAATTTAAAAAAAGTGGGAACTTATTGTGTGCATGAGTTAATGTGCTCTCAAGCTAATTACAGCAGAGCACAACAACTGTATTACAAGCAGAATATTGAAACAATGAGCATGTGGACTCATGCATAACATTGTCTGTAACTTTTCTGCACTTGGAACTGAGGTTCCAAGATTATCTCCTTCACCTTTACTGTCTTGATTCTTTCTTTTGTCTGTCTAGGCTTAGTTTCATAGTCACATTCACTGGTGATAACATTTTATACGCATTTTGTGCTTCCTAGTGGGAGCTATGCTGGATTCTGACACCCACACTTGTGCAGAGATTTTTGCATATTTCTTTTTCTCTCTTCCACCCGTTTTACACAAGATGGTAACATATGGCCCTGGGTGATTAAATGATTTAGTGAATGAACTGAGCAGAAAGAGCAGGCTGATTGGAAGAAGACAGCTTCTGTTTAGGCATAAATGCCTTTGTAATCTGTGATGATAGGAAAGAAATTACAGAAAAAGCATAAGATGATTTAATTGGGTTTTGGTTAAATATTGTATTTTTCAGGTCTGCTTTAAATATAGTGAAATAGCAGTATAGAAACTATGACTTATTTTGTTTCTGCAGCATGAGCTTGTAAAGGGGCCACCCCCCTAAATGCACACAGATGTGTACGCCCACAGAGAACATAAAGAGAGGAAAAATTAAGCAAATAGTCTTGCAAAACTATGTCAGAGTTTTACTAACTTTCAGATGATGCAATCCTACACGAGTTTCTGTTCAGACACTGCACTAGTTGGCAAGACTTTACACTTCCGACCTTTCCAGTAATTTCTCTGATTACAATGCACAGTTCCATCTACACAGTCTCTATGGGAACTGAGAAAGGTTTTACAGAAGGAAGATATCCTCGGAGCAGGTTCACCCAATAAATTCTTTGCATTAAACCCAGGACTCTTTGTGTGCTATGGCTTCTGTCTCTTATCCTTTCATATAATGACAGAATCATTAAGGTTGGAAAAGACCACTAGTATCACCTAGTTCAATCCATCCCTACTGTGTCCAGTAACCATGTCCCTAAGTGCCATACCCAACAGTTCCTGAACATCTCCAGTGACTTTTGACCTCTAGATCTAGCATTTGTGTTTGGGGAAATAACTTCTGTGTTCTTGTGAACAAGACATGGTGGCAAGCAAAGTAGGTCTGTCCTGGGCCACATATCTGTTCCACAGCTGGCCAGAGCTCCAGGTGTGAGCAGCCTATATTTCTATATCAGCCAAATTTCTATACTAGAAATTTGAAACCAACCCATCTGTATCCGAAGTGAGCTATCTTTTGAGAGAAAACACTTCTATTCTGGTTCCAGTGATCATAAGCATCTTGTTAGTACTCAACAAATACAACAAAATTCCAGGTCAAGTCACCATCCACAAGGCCAATTCCATTCTATGTGATCACATTTTTACACAGAGCCTTGAGATTGTTTTGAGACATAACAAAGAAGTCACTGATCTGAGTCATTTTCCTTATGTGAAACAGAAGTTGAAAGTTAGATGAATCTATGCTCCTGAAAAGGGCAGCTGGACCTGAAGAAAAGACATCTGCAGTGCCTGCCACAGAATCATGGAATTTTAGGGGCGGGAAGTGACCTCCAGAGATCAACAAGTCCAACCCCCCTACCAAAGCAGCTCCCTAGCCCAGACTGCCCAGGTAGGCATCCAGGCGGGTCTGGAACGTCTCCAGAGAAGGAGACTCCACCACCTCTCTGTGCAGCTGTGCCAGTGCTCTGTCACTGCACTGTGAAGAAGTTCCCACGCACATTTGTGCAGAACTTCCTATGCTTCAGTTTGTGGTCATTTCCCCTCTTCCTATCTCCACACACTGCTGAGAAGAGTCAGGCCTCATCCCTTTGCCTCCTCCTCCTCAGATATTTATAGACGTGGATCAGATCCCTTCAGAACCTTCTTCTTTCAAGGCTGAACAGACCAAGGTCTCTCCACCTTTCCTCATAAGAGAGGTATTCCAGGCCTTACAAAAGGGGTCTTGTCCTCAAATTGCTGTTTGGCCACCAGTGCTCCTTCAGTTCATCATGCTCCTTACCTTTTACATGATGGACTTTGAAAGGAGAGAGAAGTTTTGGCCCAAGTGCTAAGAAAAGCTTTTAGCTGAGGACATCCTGGTGGCTTATCCAGCATAGTTATAGCTCATAACAATTACTGATCCCGGCAGACTCTGGCACAGTAAGATATACACTCAGTCAATGCATGAATGCATGCAAAGGCTGTATTATATTATTTTGGCATTTCCCCACATCTGTCTCTCCAGAAAGAAATCTCAGTTCCATGGTGATATCAGTTGAATCTCAAGTGTTATCCAGAAACTATTATTTTTTTTTTCCGGAAAACCTGACTGTCATTAAGATTCAATAAGTATCTAAGTAAAGAAATAAATAAATAAGATCAAGAGTTCTAATATTTTTTCCTGGGATACATAACTCTGCAGTATTTTCTGCTGGACCTCCAGTCCTGTTAGTCAAAAAACTGTGGGAGAATTTTAATTTACCAAGGGAGCCCCAACTTCACATCATTCTATCAATCAAAAGAGCAGCAGTGCATGTGAGTGATGGTATCTGGTCCTATGTTTAGAGCATAAACCCAAGACATCTGGCTAAGATTAGCAGCTTTCATTATTGATTTGTTTTGTTCACGGAGAACAAAATGGGTGGCGTGTATGTCAATTAGCATAGCACTGCTCTACAAGAAATGCAGAAAACTGTGTTACAGCAGGTATAAGAAAGAAGCATTAAGGGCTGAATGTGCAGTTAATGCATTGCATTAACGTTTACATCTACAGCTCTGGACCTTAACATCTTGCAGGCACCTCTGACCTTTGACAGCTCACAATCCTGGACCACCCATAAAAAGATAAAAATCAAGGTTTGCAGGTAAAGCAGGCCGCTGCAAGACATATAGCTACACAGCAATCAATCTTGAGCAGCAACAGTACTGAGAGATTCACCACACAAACTGTTTTAAAAAAATACCAGGAAACTTCAACATGCCTATCAGATCAGAGGTGGAAAGGATTCACCAGAGCTGCCGGTGTTCCAGTAGCACTGCACTGCAACGTCAGCACTGGTCACGTGCCAAAGGCCTTCAGGCTTGCTTGTTGCCTAGAGGATATAAATGAAAGTCAGCAGGTGCAAAGGTGCAAGAAGTGCAGAATTGCACCACGTCTTTTCAAACTGTGCTTATGCAGTAAATGCGACTCATTTCTTTCCACACTAAATCGAGACTGCTTTTATTTTCTTTGGCTTATGAATGCCCTTAGTTCAATTTTTGCGTGTGTTCTCTGTGGTTCCTTGGATGCTTGAGGTGATTTATAAATGTGCGTAGGAACCAGGTGTATTGCCAGATGTTTACATCCCTTTACAACAGGGCTTCACAATCCCTTCCAATGGAATGTCCGTTCAATATTATTTCTTTCTAATAGAGCATCATCTGGACTGCAGGGTATTTAAGAGTTTTCCCAGTGTAGATTTTTTTTCTTAACTCCCTTTTCTATCATCCTATTTCCATATTTAAAATAACGCTAAGCCTTTAAACCTCTCTAAGCACTCTTTAAAATTAGAGTTCCTTTCACATGAAAAAAAATAATAAAATCACAGGGAAATGTCAACGGTTCCAGGTTTAAATGAATGAAGCTTGACTCACTGCCAAAAAGATTTTTAATCTTGAAGTGTTACCTACATTCACTTTTATTCTGTTTCACTTTGCCGCTTATTTAGGAATAGTAGAATTATTATTACATAGTTTTATAAGTGGCAATCGCAGATCACTCTCTTATTAAACATTATATAACCATGGTAAGAAAGAGCCCATCATCCAGAAGGTGGAGTGGTCTGAAGAGGCAGACAGGTCAGTGATTTGCCCACAGCCGTATTATCGAGTGACAGAATGGAAAAGAGAACACAACTGGATTTAATTAGTAGTCAGCACTGTAAATACCAGGTCAGGGGCAGTAAAATGTTTCTTGGTATGTCTTAGACCATAAAATGGTAAGTTCAGGTGTATAAGTCCATGTGTATGAGGAGGTAAGAACAAGTGAACTAAAAGTATCAACAGTCACATCCCATGAATTTCTGTTTAAAAGTTATTTTTAAATTTTGGGCACCATAGAAGTCTGTATGACCTAAGAAAGTCCATTTGCTAAATGCCAAATGTCAAATTCTTCACATGAATTTTTTCGCATTCATCACACTCATTCTTCCCAGAGTTTTGTATCGTGAGAATGACTAAACTGCTTCCCCCAAAAGGCTGTGCTTGGATAAGTACGTATGCATGAGATAAGGTCTTAGCAGCAGACCCCGAACAGTTGGTGATACCGCTCACACGAGGAAGGATGAGGCAGAATACAGTTTGCAGATCTAGGACAGCACAGCGAATGTAATCATGTCAGGCACATTCACTGGCAGTTCAAATATATATAACTGCATACATCGCTGGTACGTTTTACATTTGAAAAACTTTAGAACTACTTTCAACAGTATTTCCCCACACAACAGTTGCAGGAATTTGGTTTTGCAATTTAAAGAGAAAGAAGCTTTGTGGCTGTAGGAAAGATGCACAAGGAACGGAGTGCTGATCTGTCCCAGATGATGTGATTATTAGCACTGGGAGATGATCAGGGAAACATGAGGAGTCAGCATCTTACTGCTGCGTCTTGAACACAAGGACGAAACCTCACTGAGCTCAAAGTATTTAATGTGGAACATGTTATCAACGGAAAAGGAAAAAAAAAAAACCAGCATAGAACTCTACCTTACACATAGAATTGTACCACCACCCAAGATGAGCTGAAACACGCTGAGATTAATAACTTCAAACACCCACACCGTGTCTGCACTAGAGGTTAGTTTCACAAAGGACAGAGAGAGAAACATCTTCTTTTGTACATGTAGGATTTTTTTAATATGCAATGCTTGAAGCATATGGACATGTGGATGCCGGCTGCTGTGTGGTATACATAGCAGTGTTGCCAAATGAATTAGGCACAGTTAGAATTCAGCATGCGTCTTTAGAGTAGTTTCATATTGCTGGAGACTACATGCACACCTTCCGTTTTTGTATCCACTCAATCAATTATGGACATTAATCCATAACTCTCTTTTCTTTTTGCCCTGTCCCTGCCGGTGATTCTTAATTTCTTTCAAAAACCTCACCCACGCTAACTTCATATGTTAAACAGTAGGGCAGGTGGGGAAACAAAACACCATCTCCTTCCGATGGGTCTTTTCCTACAGGAGGCCTCTGCTGCTGGAATCCAGCCTCCACTGCCCGAGGTTACACGCAGACACGCAGCAGTCGAGCTGCCAGCGATCTTGTGCTGGAGGTGAACAAGTTTCCAGGGTAATCCTTCGCTGGAGGTGAGCGAGCGCACAACCACCACGCTCTCCACCGCGAACAGCGGGGGTCACGTTCCGAGCGCCCACAGCAGGCTGACGTCGAAGGCACGAAGGCAGGCAAGGCAGGACGGGCTGAGGGCAGCCCTCGGGACGCAGAGGGCACGCGACCAGCAGCCCGACTTCACCCCCGGGGCCGCCATTTTGCAGCCGCACGGCCCCAGCCCAGCACAGGTGCCCCAGGCGGAGCCACGGAACGGGGCAAGCCCGAGGCGAGTCTCCTCACGGCCGGCACTGCGGGACGAACGCCTCTCGACTCGGCTCGGCTCGGCTCGGGCACGATGCGCTCGCATCCTCTCGGCCGTCCCGCCGTGCCCGCACCGCCCGTTCCCCTCCGCCCCAGGAACCGGCGCGAGGCCGCAGCCCGCGCACGGCCTCCCCGCGCCCCCTCGACGGCCCCGCCCCCTCGGGGCTCGCCTCACTCGCGGCCCCGCCCCTTCACCGGGCCCGGCGGG
>VXAB01012030.1:331129-343126 GCA_013399175.1 Odontophorus gujanensis
AGGGACGCAAGCTGGAGGGAGTTCCCAGATAAATAAAAAAAAAAGAAAAAAGAAAAACTGTTGAACAGATTTTATGAAGAGCAGTGGGACTTTAAACAAAAAAAAAGTCTACAAATGTGGCTAAGCACTTATTAGAATGGCTTATTTAGGAGTGAGGGGAAAGCAGAACTTCAGTGGTTGACTGGGGAAAGAGAGGCCATTGTGCGTACGCGTTAAATAATCCTCACGTAGTGGCGGTGTCAGAACTCTGGCAGTAGGAATGCTGGGCTTTCAGAGTGGAATAACTTGGGTTCCTAAGTTCTGTTGTTGCGACCTGCATGTAATTTTTAAAAATCTCATTACTTTATAGGTTATGAAGACAGCATGGAGTTTCCTGACCACAGTAGACATTTGCTACAGTGTCTGAGCGAGCAGAGACATCAGGGTTTTCTTTGTGATTGCACTGTTCTGGTAGGGGATGCCCAGTTCCGAGCGCACAGAGCTGTACTGGCTTCATGCAGCATGTATTTCCACCTCTTTTACAAGGACCAGCTGGACAAAAGAGACATTGTTCATCTGAACAGCGACATTGTTACAGCCCCAGCTTTCGCTCTCCTGCTTGAATTCATGTACGAAGGAAAACTCCAGTTCAAAGACTTGCCCATTGAAGACGTGCTAGCAGCTGCCAGTTATCTCCACATGTATGACATTGTCAAAGTCTGCAAAAAGAAGCTGAAAGAGAAAGCAACCACGGAGGCAGACAGTACAAAAAAGGAGGAAGACGCCTCAAGTTGTTCAGACAAAGTGGAAAGCCTCTCCGACGGCAGCAGCCACATGCCAGGAGACTTGCCCAGCGATGAAGATGAAGGAGAAGATGAAAAATTGAACATCCTGCCTAGCAAAAGAGACTTGGCGTCCGAGCCTGGGAACATGTGGATGAGATTGCCTTCAGACTCAGCAGGCATTCCCCAGACTGGCGGAGAGGCAGAGACACACGCAACAGCAGCTGGAAAAACAGTAGCCAGCCCCTGCAGCTCAACAGAGTCTTTGTCCCAGAGGTCTGTCACCTCCGTGAGGGATTCAGCAGATGTTGACTGCGTGCTGGACCTGTCTGTCAAGTCCAGCCTTTCAGGAGTTGAAAATTTGAACAGTTCTTATTTCTCTTCGCAGGACATGCTTAGAAACAGCCTGGTTCAGGTGAAGGTGGAGAAAGAGGCTTCCTGTGATGAGAGTGATGTTGGCACTAATGACTATGATATGGAACATAGCACTGTGAAGGAAAGTGTGAGCACTAATAACAGGGTACCGTACGAGCCGGCCCACCTGGCTCCGATGAGGGAAGATTCGGTCTTGAGGGAGCTAGATAGAGAGGACAAGGCAAGTGATGACGAAATGATAACTCCAGAGAACGAGCGAGTCCAGGTGGAAGGAAACATGGACAGCAGCTTGCTCCCTTACGTGTCAAACATACTCAGCCCCGCTGGCCAAATTTTTATGTGTCCTCTGTGCAACAAAGTCTTTCCCAGTCCCCACATTCTGCAGATCCATTTAAGCACGCACTTTCGAGAGCAGGACGGGATCCGCAGCAAGCCTGCTACTGATGTCAATGTCCCCACCTGCTCGCTGTGTGGTAAGACTTTTTCTTGCATGTACACCTTGAAACGTCATGAGAGGACTCATTCAGGTGAAAAGCCCTACACTTGCACCCAGTGTGGGAAGAGCTTCCAGTACTCCCACAACCTGAGCCGCCACGCAGTGGTTCACACGCGGGAGAAGCCACACGCTTGTAAGTGGTGTGAGCGCAGGTTCACGCAGTCCGGAGACCTTTACAGACACATTCGGAAGTTTCACTGTGAGTTGGTGAACTCATTGTCTGTCAAAAGCGAAGCACTGAGCTTACCTACTGTCAGAGACTGGACCTTAGAAGATAGCTCACAAGAACTTTGGAAATAAAATTTTTATATATATAAATAATATATATATAAATCTATATAGTTGTGGTACAGTCTAAAAGCAATCTTGTTTCCTTGAACTGAAAGTTTGGCTGTTAGCTTGTTTTTTGCACTTTANCCTGAGAGTACACTGGGATCACTGGGACTCTGTCTTATGTGAAGGTTTGCTTGGGATGAAAAAGGATATTGCAGCTTCAGCAGTGATGAACTGTGTGTTTAAAAAATGTGAATTACTGTTATTGTATACTGTAATTGATTACATGGGCCGGGGGGAGGTATCAAAGAACTTGGCAGGTTGTGTTGATGCTCTTAGTTGAGTCTTGAAAAGTAAATATTAACGCTACAGAACTGCATGAGTTTCAGTATATTTTTGTCTTTGTTTGCATTGTATAACTTTAATGAGTGAGTTTAAAATTATTTAATTTCCTTAGGAAAAAGCACCGTTGAAAATGCCGGTGTTATGAAGAACGTAAATGCACTGTTTTTATTTTATATAATTTAAATTTTCCTTCCCACTGTCTTTCGGTTGAGAGAAACTTAAGCTACGAGTTGACAATTTACTACGTAACAAGGAAAATATGAATGTTTACAAACAGGCTTAAAGATTTGCATGTGTAGTGTGCATTCATTAAAAGAAAACCTTCTAATTGCACAAACCCCACGCCAGCTCCAACTTTAGGTGCATACATTTACCCAGATGAGCATTTTTAGGATTCCTGCTGTACACATCCACAATAGGTCATTCTTTTTCCCCCCTTGAAAAGGGTCTGTGGACTGAAAAAGCCCCGGGCTGAAAGGACTGGAAAGCCCTGATTGACGGGGGAGGGGGGGGGGCCGGGGGAGGGTAGAGGGCTCTGTGTATCCAAGCAGCAGAGACTGCAGCCTGACGTGTGGTTTTAATGACCAACACGCAGGTCAAAAGCATTTTGCACAGTGTTTGTTTTCCTGTCTTGCACTTACAAATAAGGTCTATGGGAGTAGCATGGAAAACGTTTGCTGTTTTTCCTTTTTTTTTCTGCTTTTGTTTAAAATTTGATCGCCTTAACTACTGTAAACATAGCCTATTTTTGTGCTTAAGATACTGAATGGAAAACTCCATTGTGTATTGCTGGACTGTTTTGGAAATATTTGGTCAAATGTGTGTTAATTTGGCTGTAATGGCATTTAAAACAAAACAAAAAAAAAGCTGTGAAAATGGCCTTGGAGCGTTATCTTTAGTTACTTGAATAGTTTCTAGGTTTAAAAATACATTCTTTTATTAATTTAGAGAGGACAATCAGTGTCTGAGGAAAAAAAAAAATGGACTTTCTCTTGGATTTTTTTGTGGTCCTTGTGAGTGATTGCTTTTTTCCTTTTATTAGTTTCACATTCTTCTTTTGTTCTAAAACTTAGACTGACATCTAGCTTTGACAATCATAGTATGTTTTATTTTCCTGAGGGGGGAATAACTTATAATGCTGTTTAGTTTTGTACTATTGGTGTGTTGGTGAATTTTTAAACTGTGTGCTAACTGCAATAAATTATATGAACTGAGAAATCAATTCCCTTGTCTTTTTTTTTTTTTTTCCCTCTTTTAAATTATAGTTTTGGAGTATTTTTTATAACATGTAACTTTATTACTTTTGCACAGACTTCTGTTGCCAACTGTGTACGGAATATGTTTTCGGTATTCTTCTGAGCACTTTGTTGCTAACGTCCGTTATTTTCATCTCTCTCAACATTTAAACAAATTAAATGCTTGTGTTTTGAAAGCATTTCTGTGTCTGTAGCTCTCTATCATTCTGTAGAGGGATTAATTTTTTTTTTTCCCCCAAAGACATCTGCAGAAGCGATCTATTCAATTCCAGAAATTTTGATTCCACGCGAATCTCTCAAAAGGCACAAAATTCCTTTTCTGGGCTTAGTTTCACCCCAAGCAGATCTCTTGGGCTCTCCCTTTTGTATTCCGTTTCTGTCAGAACAGTAGAGCAGAAGGAAACAACTTAATCTGAAGTGCAGCTCGGATAGAGACTGGCAGTCTACGCTACGGAGCAAGTAACAGTCCAAATGTCCAAAATACCAGCAATCCATCAAAACTGTCTGGGCTACAAAGGAAAAAGAATAATCCTACAGCTGTTTGTGGATTTCTCTTACAGGCTAAACCTTTCTTCTTTAAAAAAAAAAATAAAAAAGTAGTACAGAGCGGTGAAACCTTTGAAAAAGATGTTTGAGAGGTTTGTTGCAGGATATACCCAGAATTCTTTACCCAAACTGTTCCCTCCTAGAGATGAATCCGTCCCTGCAGAGCCCAATGGGAGTGTGAAAGTAGAGCTAAATTAGAAGCCTGGAACAGAGACAGCAGGGCAAATTTGAAGGGAAAATATCAGGATTTTAACATTTCATTAGATTTGTCATCTGCCTAGGTACAACTTCAGTTGACCAAATGAATCTTGTCGCCTCATGCTATGCTGCGTTTCTTCCTACATCTGCGGTAAAATTCATGCCCCGCCAAAATGATTTTTTCTCTGCTTCGTTCTTTCTAACAATTTCGAACATCATTTGCTCTTTTTTTCCACCCTCTTTTTTCTTTTTCCTTTTTTTTAATAAAGTGAGTAATTTTGGAAACATTTTCTTTTGTAAATGTGAGAACATGAGTATCCTTGGCCATGTAGGTCTCTCATTTTCTACGGGCAAACCTTAGCTGCAGCCCAGTCTTTCATACGACAGAGTATTACGTGTAGTTAAGGCAGTTTGAGGTATCATCAAGACTGAAAAAGGCTAATATTGCAGTTCTGAAATGCATGCAGTTGATGAGCCTTACATGTGGCTCTAGGCAGATTTGCCATTTGTTCTCGAGCAATAGGATTTTCCAGAACTGTAGATTCATGAATAAAGGTAGGCTTAGGAGAAGCCCTTCTTCAGGAGGGTAACAGAAAGCATAACTCGACCACTAAAGACAGGATCATTCAAAATACACTTTGTACATTTGGACTTTATCTAGTCGGTGTGTACGTGTGCGGCACATACTTGCTTGTGGCTATCACAGTGTTTCTTCAATGAGAAGAGGAAGCATACTTCTGTGTGCTGCTTCTCTCCATCAGCTTTAAGGTACTGACATATCCAAATAGCTGTAAACTTTTTTTTTATTCATTTTTTTCCTTTTTCTTGTCGTATACTCCCTAGATAATGAAGCATGAGAGAACGTTTCGATTGGCTCGGGGCTGTGTGGTAACAAAACCCATACTGTTCGTATTGCCATTGGGGTATAAGGCAAATTGGGAAGATGGAGACCATGCTGTGGACCTCAGAGGTTCAGAAGACCTCCTTTGACCACTGCCCCTCTGTTACTTTACAGCTGGACATAGGTCTAGCCTGAGGCTCTCAGGGAATTTACAATTCAGTTGTTTTTTATGCACTTCACGTGATGTTCTAAAATTCTCTCATCGTGCATGATTTCTCTAAACTGAAGCTTGGGGACCGATGTTACAGAGAACTTTAAAGCAGGCATATTATTCTATATGCCATCTACTTAATAGACCTTTGCACATTTTAGATGAAATGCAAAAAGAACTCGGTGAGAGTTTTAAAGGGAAAAACTTTCCAGTGAACAAACGGAAGGGATCTTCATTGCTTCTCCTGCTCCAGGACCACACGATTTCTTATGTATTTCTGCAGAGCTGGAGTTAAAATTGCACGCCCCTTCAGAACGTGAAACTTCTCATTAGAATCCTAAACAAAATTGTAAAATTAATCTGGGAACCGGTGCGTTCCCTTTCCCTTCTGCAGCACACTGAGCCTTCTCCTCCCCGCCCGCATCTGCCTTCTGCTCTGCTGGTGTACAGAAGCGATACTGTGATTTGCCGGCAGTGCAGCCACTCTTTGTTTTGCCTAATTAAAAAAAGGCTTCTACAACAGTCAAATATTCTAACTTTTGAATGAACTTTTCAGTTGTCAAAATACACTTTCCCAGAATCGTTTGTGAAATCAGCCCCCTTTTTACGGTGGACGATACCGCAGCGATTTGCAGCCGAGGAGAACTTGCAAGGGGAGAACGTTTCTGCACGCTGCCTCCTCTCCTCGTGGAGCACTGTGAATTCCTTCAGAGCTAAAGTGAGCTACATTTCGAGGCTGCACAAACACAATAACACTGCGAAACAGATCCAAAGGTATTTTAATGTCATTCTACGTCACAGTGCTCTCAGACTTATAAACTATTGATGCTCTTTGTCCACCTGACTTTCAAACAGAAATATTCCCAAGGAGTATTGTCTTGTATTGCAGAAGTCTAAAAAAGGCATTAAGATTTTTTAATATATACTGGGATTGTAAATGAGAATTGTAATAGACGTGCCCACTGTTTCTAAAAGAAGGAAAAAGCAAAAAAAAAAAAGGAATGTTCTGGGCTCTTTCAAAACATTCTTGTTCAGGAATTTTTGTTTTATTCTTGATGTGCTTCAGTCAGGTTTAATTGTGTTGTTGAATATAGTGAACTTGGTAATAAAAATTGCTTCCTATTTGATAAAAGAGGAGTTCTTTCTTAGTTGTATGTGTAAAGACGCCTTTGGGTAGAAGGTGTAAATGTTCTCTGTTGCCGGCAAACTGAAAACCTCTTAAAAGACGAACGCTGCTTACTAAACCTGGAGCCAGGAGCTCATTCTGGTGTGATAAAACTCAGCTAAACCTGGTAACGGGTCGTACCAATGACAGGTTACACTCTGTTCAGAAATACTGTCCACTTTATTATAGGAAGATGAAAAAAAAGCGGCGTTGCTTTTAGCTGTTTGTCAGTCTAGATGTACCCAACATAGGCAAGCAGTCCGGCTGCCCATAATGTGAGGCACAGGTGAACCAAAGGTGGGGCGGCCTCAGCTGTGACAGTGGCTGCAGAGGTTTCAAGCAATAAAAGTGTTTCCAGAAAAATATGTGCATATTTGAAATACATTACCAGGAGTATTTCTCTTGCACTGGAATTGCTTGCTTGATTGATCTTATTTTATTTTTGTCTAACAGAGCTTGATTCTGTTCTGTTCTTAAAATCATAAGGTTCATTTTGATCTCATTTAACTATCTTGTTTCAGTTGCTTTTCCTGGTAAGACAACCACTCCTGTGGAGCAGGATATTCTTCGCACAGAACTCATGGAATGGCTGTTCCCGACAAGACCTTGCCATTACTCCTTTGCAGCAGGAGGCCAGAAGCACTTTCACTGAGAAATCTTCTGCCTCGATGGAACAGGACCTGCCTATCGTACCACTTTGTGCTGGGCCAACGTGCTTTCACCTGCTTCGATTTCTGAGATTTTGCCGTGTGCCTGCAGCAAGCCTTGGCTTGGGGCTAATAGGATAAAGCATGTGCAGCCTAGCCTCGGAGCTGAAATTTCAAGTTGATTTGGGATTTTTGAGACTGCAGGAAATAAATAAGTGATTAATTGCAAGATGGGTTGTTTTTAGGAAATTTTAACTTACAGTGGTTCGCTATTTCTTAAACTTTAAAAAGCAGATTGTATATGAATGCATCTTTGTGTGAGGACGTACTTTAAAATCACTCACTAATTTTTATTTGGGTATGCGTTGACATCACATTCTCAGTTAGTCCTTTAGGACACGTGTTTCAGACGCAGCAGCCAGCGCAGAGCTGTGTTGTGTGACCCATCACTTGCCATTCTTGGGTTATCAGCCTCAACCTGAGTACCAGGAAGGATTTTGGGTGCGGTAGCAAGCACACCAGCTCTGGAAGCACACTACAACCTGGTGCACAAAGCCGGCTCTAAGTCAGTAAAATATTGAGAGAGCAAGTTACATGTGCATCGTGACTTAGAAAGGATTTTGCTGGTAACGCAGCATGCTGCTGCCTCAGTGCCGTAACGGATATATTAAAAGGCTTTACTGTTTCACAACAGCTATGTGGCGAGTTATCTGCTGTGTCGGGATGTAAAGCTCGAGATCGATTTAAATACTTCTTTCACAACCTTCCCGAAATACATTTTGGTTAAATGTTATTTACAGATATTAAGAAAATAAAAACTACTCTCAATGCTACGTTTTAGGCTTTTGTCAAATTGGCTTCAATTTTAGCAGTAGATCTTCCTTTTATAAACTTCTGGATGTGAGCCCAATATACATTTTACAATTTTAAAAATGTACTTTATCTATAAATAAGCCCCTTTAAACTGATAGAGGTTTATCGTATAAAACATGATTTATTTTCAACTGCATTTGCTGCGTATTCATGCTTAGTGAGGACTCATGTTGAGATAATTTTGGAATTTCATACCGAGACAAAATACCGTTAAAATCTTAATGAAACGTATCCTGTTTCCATAGGCTATAGCTACTGGATCTTCATTATCTGTAGCTTGTCCTCCTTCTTTTCAAGTAGCTCAACTGGCACTGTGTATCCTGAATCTGATTTCCAGTCATGGACAGTTTTCAGGTGCATACATGACAGCTTGAAAGTACTGCAAATACTCAGTATCTCGTTGTTTTAAAGTGGTTGAATGGCTCTGAAGAAGGGTCTGCCTCTTACCGAGGTGAGACTGACTGATCCTGAGTTCTTTGGGAGCCAGAGTCGGCTCATCCCCGTGTTACCTGTGAGGACACCATGGGATGAAGCTGGGAGCACCAGGCTCTTGCTGCTGCCAGTCCGGGACATCTGCGGGGGAAAGTGCAGTTTTCCCAGCTCAGCAGGATGAGCGTTAACCCCCAACATATATTTATTTTTCATAAAGATTGAGAAAGACTCACAGAGAAAAAAAACTTCAAAAATAGCGAGGGCAAAATATGGCACAAAGCTGAACTTCGCTTACCAAATTTGGTATGCATAGCTTACATTTGCATCAAGAAACCCATGTGTTTTAAAATCTCTGCGAGAAGACCTTTCAAAGCCCGTAAGCAGTAGTTAAAAATGAGAGTAAACCAAGAGACCTTTTTTAACCAGAGCGCTAATTTTAACATGCTCTTTTATTCTCTCTAATATATAACATGAATTTCACAGCTTGGAGGAAAGCTGGGCTTTCTGCACAGTGGCAAAACCACAGCGGAGCTTCAACTACCTTCCAGCCTGGCTGCTTTGCTGGGGTGAAGGTGCAGGCCGTCCGAAGGTGTGACTGGCAGGCACGTACAGTTTGTCCAGTAGGCACCTGGAGGTGAGCATCCTGCAGCAAGGAGCACTGCCCTCATGTAGCAACAGGAGGTGTGTAGGCACACTCCTTCTGGGGTGACTCTCAGTGACTGAGGGGCTGCTGCTGGGAGGACGTTGGTTAATGTAGGGTGATGCGAACAGGGAATTGAAATATCCACGCTCACACTTGCTCCACACACAACACAGCTGACATATCTGCAAGCCGCACAAGTTCATGATGATATAAGCCGAGTGAAAATGTTAGTCGTGGTTAGCCCTGAGCTAACCATGCCGTAGGATGGTCCACGGCTGGGTATCTGGGTACTGTGTTGCAAACACTATTTAAAAAACGCAGTGAATTTGTGTGTCTAATCTTTCAACCTTTCTTCGTGGAGCAGGATTCTGCGTACGAGCAGGAACGTTCAGATGTGGGCCCCACCTGACGTGAACTGCCTGTGAGTCACTACCAAGACACCTAGTAGATGACTAGCACTCTTCCTAATGTTAGTCTTCTATTTTAGGTTGATGCTCTTCACATCCAGGGCTCCCCCACATGAAAATGCTACCTTTTTTTTTTTTTTTACAAGAGTCTTTGATGGTTCCTACTAGCATTCATGGGTAAACCATACTGCTTAGTTTCAAAACTGCCCGTATTATCAAGAAAAATTTTCTTTTGGAAATACTCAGCCCGTTTGAGTAGTTTTTGTGACTTCCAAAACCGCGTAGAAATATCTCATGCCAGATTCTGGAGCAGAAAAAGATGATATACAAAGACATCAGCTTAGCATGCATTGCTAAAATTTAATATCAGTGCTCACCTTTTGAATCAAACGTTATCTCTTTTGTTTAGAATGAGGAGGAGGAGTCTGTGCTTGGGACTGAAATGTGGTGAGAAAAGAGGGAACATCTGTAAATAATGTCTTTTTCTTTTAGGAGAAGGATAAGCACATTGTTAAAAGAATGAAGGAAATTACAGAAAAATGAGATTTAAGGGAAAGCACATGTTGAAAGACAGAGCACATTAATCAGGATATAGGAATGGGAGGTATAAAGCCCCTTTTCTACACCGCTTTGATTCTTGTGAAGGACAAAAAGCATTATAAGATTTTTCTTTCTTTCTTTGCTCTGAGGAAGGAAGCAATATACCACTGGAAGTTGTGGTCCCAACTTCTGCTCCAGTTGTTGAAGATGAAGCACTTCTAATTTATCTCAAAGGCTTTTTTCTCCCTTTTATTTATTTATTTATTTATTTATTTCCTTTTTGGTACAAAGGAAGGACAGAGCTGCTCCTCATGGTTTTACAGATAAGATGAGCCCAGTTGTGAGGCCTTTCCACCAGGTCAGAGCGAGAGACCCCACATGTGAGTGGGAGGATGTGGGGCCTGCAGTAACAGTGCTGGCAGGGACGTGGCTTCTTCAGAGATGCTGAAGTCGATGGAGAAGGTTGCAAAAAAATTGAAAAAAAAGGAAGTGAAAGCCATGTTTATCCTGGGAATGGATGCAGGGTTTGATATTTCTGAGTGTTTTCACCACATCTTCTGTGCTACCTCTCTAGACCCTTTGTGCACCATGTTTGATGCCTGATGTTACACTTGGCTCTGCGCCTCTCTGCTGTCAGCAGGTTTCAGCTGGTTGTAGACATTGAGAGGTATCTGTGAGTGAGAGAAAATAATTTTTAAACCCTCTGTATAGCAGTGGAGTCACATGCCTGCGTTGAAGTCCACCCTTGGGGACTAGGCAGAAATGGCGTCAATTGTAGAAGTGCTCATTCCATCAGAAATCTTCACCAGATGTCAGGGATCGCTTGGAGAAGCTGGGTGGTTCTTTTGTTGTTTTTTTTTTTGTGCCCACATCATTGATTAGCAAAAAGGTGAGAGGTGTGACCACTTCAGCCTCTCCCACCTCTTCCCAGTCCATCCCAATTGTCCCCAGGAACCATTTTGTACCCTGCCTGGGCTATGGCACCGTGTGGGTCAGGGCCACCAGCAGGTCTGGCTCCTGTCATACGTCCCAGCATGGCTCCCTCAGAATGCTGCCCCAGCAGCAAGGCCTGGGTGCCTGCTGCCATCCTCATCACCCAGCTCCTGCAGGTCTCAACCTGTGCTCTGTTTGGACATGGGGACATGGCCCTTTCTTTCCTTCTTTTATTTTATTAGGCGCCTTCTAATACTTTTGGAATCTCATCCATGATGGGCTCTCGGCAATTTTGGGCTCCAGCCGCCTGTCCTCCTCAGGCCTCAAATGATGCACATTTGTGAGGCGACAAACTCCACAAAAACATTCGAGTGTGATCTATTTTTTCCTTCTCTTTTGTTGCTTAATGGATGACTCAACTTTCTTTTGTGACTGGATAGCTTTAATTTATAGTTTTTAGGAGAGTGATCATTCTTCTCATTATTTTTGGTTAAATATTCTTATTTGTTGATTATTTAATAGTTTGTTTGGATAAAGACGTAAAAAAAAAAAAAACAGCTTGGTGCCATAGACTGAGTCCAAAAGAAATTAACTGCTCTGCTGCACATATTGGAGCAGGGAGTTTGCGGAGAATGCAGCTCTGCTAATGGACTGGCAAACTTATAAAGGCTGTAAAGATTCCATAGAACCACGCTCTGCCTAATTTTATTAATTAACCCTCATTGCTTTGTACAAAGGTTGTCCTGGCTATGGAATAAATGAGCAAAAGGGCTGGCCAGTGGGCATTAAGCATAATTTTACGCTTAGTGTTGCAGAGGACTGGGTCTCACAGGTTTTGGATTGTTTTATTTTATTTTATTTTTCCTCGCACACATCCTTCCAGCTCTGGTTCTGACTGACACGGAAATGCATCAAGGAGTCGCACCCCACCCCACAGGCTGTGGCTGAGGCACGGATGGAAGAAGACAGTGGCAGGGGCAGAAGGAGGGTCAGCAGCACCCGGCTCCTTGTCGACGCATCCCAGCGAGCAGGCATCTCCGAGGGGCGGCTGTATC
>VXAB01012030.1:343708-478105 GCA_013399175.1 Odontophorus gujanensis
TTTTTTTTTTGTGCCCACATCATTGATTAGCAAAAAGGTGAGAGGTGTGACCACTTCAGCCTCTCCCACCTCTTCCCAGTCCATCCCAATTGTCCCCAGGAACCATTTTGTACCCTGCCTGGGCTATGGCACCGTGTGGGTCAGGGCCACCAGCAGGTCTGGCTCCTGTCATACGTCCCAGCATGGCTCCCTCAGAATGCTGCCCCAGCAGCAAGGCCTGGGTGCCTGCTGCCATCCTCATCACCCAGCTCCTGCAGGTCTCAACCTGTGCTCTGTTTGGACATGGGGACATGGCCCTTTCTTTCCTTCTTTTATTTTATTAGGCGCCTTCTAATACTTTTGGAATCTCATCCATGATGGGCTCTCGGCAATTTTGGGCTCCAGCCGCCTGTCCTCCTCAGGCCTCAAATGATGCACATTTGTGAGGCGACAAACTCCACAAAAACATTCGAGTGTGATCTATTTTTTCCTTCTCTTTTGTTGCTTAATGGATGACTCAACTTTCTTTTGTGACTGGATAGCTTTAATTTATAGATTTTAGGAGAGTGATCATTCTTCTCATTATTTTTGGTTAAATATTCTTATTTGTTGATTATTTAATAGTTTGTTTGGATAAAGACGTAAAAAAAAAAAAAACAGCTTGGTGCCATAGACTGAGTCCAAAAGAAATTAACTGCTCTGCTGCACATATTGGAGCAGGGAGTTTGCGGAGAATGCAGCTCTGCTAATGGACTGGCAAACTTATAAAGGCTGTAAAGATTCCATAGAACCACGCTCTGCCTAATTTTATTAATTAACCCTCATTGCTTTGTACAAAGGTTGTCCTGGCTATGGAATAAATGAGCAAAAGGGCTGGCCAGTGGGCATTAAGCATAATTTTACGCTTAGTGTTGCAGAGGACTGGGTCTCACAGGTTTCGGATTGTTTTATTTTATTTTATTTTTCCTCGCACACATCCTTCCAGCTCTGGTTCTGACTGACACGGAAATGCATCAAGGAGTCGCACCCCACCCCACAGGCTGTGGCTGAGGCACGGATGGAAGAAGACAGTGGCAGGGGCAGAAGGAGGGTCAGCAGCACCCGGCTCCTTGTCGACGCATCCCAGCGAGCAGGCATCTCCGAGGGGCGGCTGTATCCAATCGCTGCTGAGCTGAGACCCACTCGGCAACGGCATGAAGTATATCCATGAAATAAAGGTCATTCCATTTAAGTTTCTGAATGAGTCACTAAGTATTAAGGCTGATGTTTGCTCTGCTGCATTAATTTTCTAATATTCACACTCTATACGTTCTTTTGCATTATATATGGATTACATGTCAACCAAAAAGGGACAGTAGTTGAGACAGAAATTATTTTTTTAAAATCTGTATGATTCATGGGACAAAGTTCTGCGATGCATCACACCATCCAGTCTCTGTCTGGACCGGCACACAATTTTTTGTATATTTTTTTCTGCCTTTTTTTTTTTTCCTAAAACATTACTTCTTGGCAAACTAGATATGCAAATGCCAGAATACACTAAAACCACATTTAATTGGACCCACTTGCCAACTTCTTGAACACAGCTTGGATTATTTCACTGGAGGCTGCTTCTGTTAAAAGATGGGGGAGGAGGAAGTGGCATATTGACAAGGCTTCAGATAATTTTTTTTCCACTAGAAGTACAATTATGCTATGAGCCAAGTTTGGAAGTATTTTACTATGTTTAATAATTATTATTATTAAAGAATATTGTAAACATATGCATTTAAGTGGAATGTAATGGGAATACAATCGTGTCACTAATTTGGCTTTGGAGTAATTTATAAAGGGTTTTTTGAGAGTAACCGACTACCCCAGTCCCTGGAACCTTCACAGCACTGTGAAATACTGGTTTAGAGAGGACGTGCATCCTGACTGCAAGCTAAACATAATGATTAAAAATATTCATTCTTTCAGTAGATCTGTGAAATTTCCATTTCTGACTGGCAATCAATTAAATACAAACCATATAACAGGATTAAAGTCACAAGGTTTGCGGAGTTCCCAGAAATTTCAAGCGCACATAATGAGTGCACGCCTTATACTTTAGAATATCAGAGGGAAATAGGGAACCCCAGGAAATTATAGCCCTAACCACACTGATGCTGCAAAAAACTAGCAGAGGGGCTCAAATCTCACTCCTGAGAGAGAGATTTCTGCATGCATTACATCTGCTGACAGCCACCTGCAAGCACCTGTGGGCTGCAGGCAGGGGCCAGGGTTGCTCAGGGCTGCGAGGCTGTGGGCGCTGTGCCCTGCTTTTCCCAGGCCAAGTTGGGCCGGCACCTCTCTGGTATTGTCCGCAGTGGCTGTGGAGCTGCTGAATGGCCAAAGGCAGGAGGTGCAGGGTCAGGTGGGGACGTCAGCAAGCAGCACCCTTATGGGAGGCCCAGGCCTGGCCAGACCCCACGCCAGGTGCAGAGAAGGGGTGCACTTCTGAAATAGCGGCGGTGCGGTCAGGGCAGAGGTGTCATGTCAGGTAATGAGCATATTTGTATGGTGCTTAAACAGTCTGAAATACTGTGGCCAGGCTCAGGGTTTTTTTTCCTCTTGCCATCCTCTTAAAGTGAGTTTCAAAAGAAGGGAAAATTACCCTTACTGTAGGAATTCTTTGAGTTATATCCGAGGAGAGAACAATTTCTTTGTCATTAGAAGCTCTCCTTGAGTGCATAAACAGTTTACACGCTGTGGTTTTAAAATGCGCTCGTCTGCAAACCTTCACAGCAATCTGAATTGTGAACATTTCGTCGCTTGGATGTAAAATCTGGGATCTCGATTTAGCCTTCTGTAAATGCAAGGATGAAGGGCAAAGCACAGATCTGGGCATGAATTTTTAAATTAAGGGTATTCAGTTTCACAGTTTTAGGATGGCACCTATATGCAGTCGACAACCAAGATGTCTGAGCAGCTCACAGTCTGGAGTTTATTCTTAAATAGTCTGTGAGGCCTGGATTGCCTATTGTCCCTTGTGCGTCAGGTTCTTGGAGGCATTGGCCCTGCTCTATACCAGCAAAGCTTTTCAGTGCAAATGTGTCAATTGAAAGCATTAAAACAGAGCTTCAATTATTATAATTTATATTGATAAAGCCCTCTATTTTGGGTTTAGATTATTATGCTGCAGGAACATGTTTTTAAGGTGTTGCAGGAAATGCCACCCCCCGCCAAAATACGCTGTGGGCTGGTACGGCAGCTGAGTGGTGTGTCCATACTGACTCCCAGAGCCAAAGGGCCCCAGGGACCCCCAAAAGCCTGGCAGGAGGGAAGTGTTGGCATTGGCCCTCATGCTGTCATGTGGTGTTCAAGGCACTGAACCATCCCTTTTGTGCTCCCTGTATGGGTTAAAAGCAGCAGAGAGGCTGTGTACAGCCAGAGCTTTATGTTAGAGCCCAGTGATCTGCGCCCAGAAAAGAGATCCAAGTCTCTCAGTACCACAGAAGTCACTTATGGGAACAAAAAGATTGACCTGAGCCAGGGACTGGGATGATTTCTGGACAGTAAAAGTTACTGCAATTTATTTCAGTTACTAAGAAATGCTTTTTTTCTAAAGGGCAAATGTCATTTTTTAGATGGGGCTGGAGGATAGCTGTCTGAGGAAGATGTAAGATCTCAGCATGGGTGTGGGGTTAGGACAAGCAGGGAGTATGTGCTCTGGTGCACAGAATGTGGAACAGTCAACAGGTAGAGGCTATAACAGGGATGAAATTAGGATGTTTTACAACAAAGCTTTATGAAAGGAGGGAGGCTGAAATACATGATAGCTGGAAGAGTGGCGTGCAGGAAAACTTCTGGGTTTGGATCAATCTGCTGGGACACCACTGTGGATGTGGGGACACGTAGAGCTGCCACACATCAGAAAGGGGACTGAGGAGGAGCCAAGGTGCCAGGTTAGCAACAGAAGTAGAGGTGGGGAGATGTGAAATCCTTGAGAGAGTTACACAGTGGAAAACACTTGGTCTCTAGACAACGGGCCTCACAAGACCTTTGCAGCTCTGGCCTCTAGAGCCAACTGGGGTGGCTCTGCTTTGTCTACATATGCGTAGTGATGAAACACATCATTTAGGTGCAGAAATAGCTGTTTTTCAGCTGGAGGTGTGACACATGAGATGTTTCTCTGTCCCAGGCATACTGACTGACGTAAAACTTAAGGGCAGGACGTGGCCTCCCTGGCACCGGGGTGACCTGTTATCCCCACAGGCCTACACAACAGGACCAAGGGGACCAGTCTCCTCCCTGCAGTGAAGCTCAGTGGACTGAGCTTGGGATTTTGGACCTGCACCTTCTTTGCATCTTTGTTCATTTGTTAGATTAGTGCAGCCAGCTGAGTCACAGAGGCCTGATGTGTCACCATAAGATCACAGATCACTTGAAGGGCTAAGACTGGCAAGAATCTCAGGAGTACATCTAGTCCAAAACCTCTGCTCAAGCAGGGCCACCTAGAGCCAGCTGCCCAGCACCATGTCCAGGCAGACAGGAGTTTATCTGGTGTCAAATTTTAGGTAAGATGGATGTCATTTTGCTTGTCCAGTTTTCTAAAAACCTCTGTTCTCAAGTAGAAACTGCGCCAAGCACCAAAAGGTGCAGTGGCAACAGGGAGGCATCACACCACATCCTACCTCTTGAGCAGGTTCCTCTAACACCACGAGGTTCTTGCTTTGCATCGCAGGAACACAGTATTGAAAAGACTGAAGTGGTTTCCAAAACATTTCAAGGCACAACAGCTCTGGGATGTGAAATTGGTATTTGGGAGTGGGCAGCAGCCAGGTTGCCTGTTTTTAAATGAGCTGTGATAGGGGGTAATCATAAGATGTTTCCACATTGCAAACAAGACGAGAATGTTTTTTTGCCTTATAAAGGCCTGAATAGAGTCGCTGCTCTCAATAAATTCAAGTTTTTATAAAACCAAACGTGAATGCTTAAGCTTAAATCTGCCAGGAAAGTGATACTAGCAACACCCTGACTAAGAGAGGTGGTCAGATAACATTTGATAAGTCAAAGTCTGAGCCAGATTTTAAAAATGCGGGCAGGTTTCAAAGGCTGGGTCATTATAGAACGTGAGATTTCTGTGAATCAGCATGTTACATGATCTGATGTATCGAGACTCAAACAAATGTTAGACATATGGAAAGACCTCTATATAATGAGAGATGTGAATAACAGGATGAGTGTTTAATTTAGAAATAGGATAAGGAAGAGGGGCACATTGGAGGTATATAAGGCAGTGAACAGCACAGCAGAGATAAGCATGTGCTCCCATTCCCTGTGCATCAGACTGTAATTTTTATTTACTTATAGACGATCAGCAAAAGAAAATGTTCAAGCGTGGGTTATATACCACTGGAATACTGTGGCACCACATCGCAGTCCTTTGAAGAGCATTAAAAGGTTACAGGAAAAAAAAAAAAAAAACAGCAACAAAAAAACATAGGTATTTATGTGGATAATTGCTGTAAATCACATTTCAGGAAGCAAGCCAACCAAAGGATGGAAAGAAATGTCCCTCATGTGCCATGTGTTTCCGAGGCTGCCCCATCTAGGATCCTTGCACCTTGTCCTCAAGTACCTGTAGCAAGAGCAGCAGTTGAGATGGGTTACTGTCCTGCATTGTGGTCCTAAAAATTATTTACATTTTTTGGTAGCAACTACATCCCAGATGTTCTTCTGCACTTGGAGAGAGTAGAAAGGGGACCAGACTCACAGTTCCCTGCCCGGCTCCCACCACACAGAGCACGATACAGGAGAACCCCAGAAACCAGGGGCAGTCAGTGGCTGAAGCACCCTACCTGCCCCACAGGTTGTGAGGGACTGCAAGAGCCTGTGCTGAGCTCATGCTGACACTTCCACCATTGGCCACAAATGCCTGTCTGGACTGGTGACCAAGTCCAACCATAATATGATGTCACTGGCTGCAGAGCTGGGCAGGTGGGATGGATCTCACCCACCTTGGGCTCTAAGCCATACTGCTGCAATTCCTGGCACCCTTCACAAAGCTGCGGAAGACCACCAGTGCTCTTGAGGTGACATGTGGATGTGCAGCCTTGCATTCTCCTTGCTGAGAGGGAGCTGACATAGTAACCAGGCTTTAGGAGGACGGTTTTGGAGAAAACACAATGTGGCAAGAAATGCACGTGCCCATACCAAATGGCAGCAAACTTATGATATAGCCCCTGCATATAATCTATATTCTAATTAATACTCTGCATCACCTAATCAACAGAAATCTTCTGGCACATGCAGTCCAGTTTGCAAACTATTCAGCAGAGAGGTTTTTTGAGCCTCTCCACAGATCAGGGTAATTAAGCAAAGCTGCTGGAGGGGCTTCCCTCTGCCGACTCTTCTGCACTGGGAAGGGGAACTGTGCTTGAAAAAAGTGGCAACCTCTGGCAACTTCCCCCAGCCCTGGAAGGCTCTCTGGAACAGAAAGGGGAAAAATCCTCTCCTTTGCTGCTGCTGTGGAGCTGGTCTCTCTCCCGCTGTCTCCCTGCCAGCGCTGAAAGCCCATCCTGCTTCCTCACACCAAGCGCACCGTCCGGCCGGCGGCAGATGCATCACGGCAGCGGGACCGTGCAACTCCAGAGCCTCTCCAGCAGCCCCTCCAGTAGGAGAGCACAGCTCTCCGCACAATATGCTGTGGGGGAGGAGGAAGGAAGGACTTTGGCCCTGCTTGCTTGTGCTAATTGATGGCTTCTGTTACAGCTATTCACACTTTCAGAAAATGGTAACAAGGATACAGAATTAGAAGCAGAGAAGAAAAATCCAGCAGCCTCACCAGCACAGCGGGAGAATGTAAAACTGCATGCTGAGCGCTCCACAGAGGTTCAGGGTGCAGGAGGAAGGACCCAGCGACAAGCCCCAAGCTCTTCACAGAAGCACAGAAATCCCGAAATGAGTCCCTTGGCTGTGGCATGCAGCTCCTGCCCACCTGGCCCAGCCATGCTGCAGGCCTGGCCTCCACCACACCACACGGTCCTACCTCTAGCCTCAGTGTGTGCAGACACGAATCTGTCTGGGAGAAGAAGCTGCCGATATCTGCCTTTGGGGGAGGCTGTGTGCTTGCCTCTTCTCCTTGCTCCCAGAAGACATTGCCTTCTCATGCTGGGAGAGCGCTGTACCTTGCTTAGCAGTTTACATGGTGAGTGCCTACTGCAAGCCAGAGGTGTGATCACAACACGCCCGGGTGAAACCCCGTTTGCTTTAATTTAGCTAACTGAGATATTAATTTCAGAGGAAGAGTCAGCAGTGCACATTTCAGGGCCCTGTCCTGGTGGGCCGGCATTGCCTGCAGTGTTCCTGCCTCCATGGCACCAGGGCAGCACTACATGGGGAAGGGAGCCAGGCTCAACCTCGTGCGACAGGCACCATGGGTGAAACAGTGAAACCCAAGCATTTCAATACCGCCACGCTCTGCTCCTCTCCCTCCTGGGCACTCTGCAAAGCCTGGTGTGTCCCTGTACCCAGGAGGCTGTTGGCTGTCGAGGCCACCATTGTGCTGCAGGCAGCAGAGGTCTGCCTGCTGCTCTGGCTGCAGCAGCATCTTCAGAGTGGCCTTCACCTTCTGTGTCAACTCTCCATACCCTCCTCATGATTCACATCTGGGTGCATGCAGCCCCGTGATTTCTTTTGCTGAGAAGGTCGCTTCAAATACGTGTTTAGCAGGAGACCTTTCTATTTCTAACATACAGGAACCTCATTAAAAGTCAGAAGACCAATGCAAAATAATAAATGAGTTGTTTAGTCATAGGTCTCCATTGCATTCACATTATAAACAGCTCAGAAATGATTTCTACTTCTGAGATAAGATTTAATTGTAAATCATGAAAAATGATGTGATACATATTGCCTGGAGAAGGGTGGTAAACATATTTCTGGATCTTGAGGGAAAAAAGAAAGTGAAGCCTGTATCAGAACTGAGGTGGGCTCCGAGCACAGCTCAGTCAAACAGCATTTCAGCCCAGGCTGCCACTGCTCTCCAGAGAAGGTCCCCAGCCCTGTGGGGCTCTTTCCTCACAGGGATACGGAGGGGTACCTTCCTGCTGAGATTTATCACTATCCAATGCTTTGCTATGAAGTTTTTTTTTTATTATTATTATTTTTTTTTTTTTAAGGAACTTTTTTTATTCCAACTTAAACTGTTCCTTAAGCAGCATGAGACCAGATCTCAACTTAAATGGCAAATGTACGGCAGTAACTTTCCTAGCTGCAGAAGGTGATATAGACAAATCTGTTGCTGATACCAGCAAGCACTGAGCCGAGCCCCTGTTTCTCATTTGGAGTGCATTACTGTGTCTCCTCTGACATGTTTCTTCATAGCACTTGAAAAGAGGTACTTGGAGAAACAGCTTTGCTACTCATGGGAAGCTTTGATTCCAGTGCTGTAGTAGGCGATCAGCAAAAATCAAAGAATGTACATGCTTTTTCAATGCAGGAAGAGGAATGATCAATTTATTTAAAGCAGTGGAAACTGTTTTCTCCATTGGCCAGGCTGTTAGATTGCTCCTAGAGTTGGAAATCTAGATAGAGAAAATGCTTAGGTTTCTTGCACCTTTATTTTCATTGTTTAAACCATATAGTGAGGTCAAGATGCTGGTTATGTCACTGCTGGTCCTCTGGATGGTGCCTTCTCCAGCTGTCAGCTACCTGAGACTTAGCCACAGCCTTCAGCAAGCGATGTTGTGGCTGCGACTCTCTTGTTTGACTGCTGAGGTAAAGCAGCAGCCCCTGCTGCTTTACCAAGTGATTACTGTGACGAGGAAGAGATGGGTAACGTGGACAGAGATGAGGCAGGCCATAGGGCTGAGGCTGTGCCCCAGAGCCTGACAGCTGGGAGACGTACTGGTGGTGAGAAACCTCTCAGCCACTGCTTTCAGTGTAATTTGCTATTATTCTTGTGCTGCTTTGCATGGTAATTCTCTGTGGGTTCACATATATGATGCATATGGAAATATTATACCGTAGCTGAGGGCAAGATTTAAGGCTCGGTGTTTAGGATGTAACGCATCTGCCTTCTGACATGTAGAAAGTCATAATGCTGAAGTGGGGTGGCTCTTCCCCGGCCATGTTCTCCCAAGTGCCCAAGTGGAACAGACCGCCTTGCAGCCCCCTCATCACCTCTCTCCTGGGCTCACCCGGCTCCAGACAACGCTGCAAATTTTTCACTAACTGGAAATAGGAATCTTGCTCTATCCATTAGTAACTGTATATGCAGTTTGTATATATAATATTTATATTTTCCCCCCAAAGTTGTGAAATATATAAAATATAATTCCTCTAGCTGAGAGCTCATCATTCCCATGACAAGGTGCAATCAATAAATTATGCACCACTTGTGGTTATTCTGCATGTCAACTCATATTTCCATGTCGCTGTCCTGACTGTTACTGAGTGTTTGTGTTGTTGTACCTTTCCACCTCCTCAGTGTTGATTTAGGAGTTATTATTCTGGGCTCATAGTAAGTGCAAGAAAATCAAGATCCAAATGTTTCTGCCAAAAGAAGGAAATGAAATGAGCAAGTCAACAGAAAATTCCACTTGTCAAACACCATTTGCTTACGACTGTGGCTTTGTTAAGGAAGCTCGCATTCGGACAAGCTGCACGAAGTCAACAATTTGTCTTTGCGTCAGGATAACCCCTGTGCCTGGGGAGGACTCTTGGTCGTGACAGCTGTGGTCCTCGAGTGAGCGCACAGCAAAAAACCAAAGCCACTTCTGACACTTACAAATTATGTCTTCTGAATAATGCATGGTGCATCCAGATTGGCTGCGGGAGGGGGGAGGGGGGATGCTTTTTCAATGGACAACCAGACGGGTAAGGATTGTATTCTAAGAAGAGTTTGACATACCAAGAAGGGAAAAAAAAAAGAAACCCAAGTACTCGCACACACTATGAGATTGACTGTCAAATCATTTCACATCTGTACCTAAAGCAAACAGACATAATGCTAACAGCTTGCTGGAGCTCAGAAATGCCACCCACTAATCAGTCCACCTGTGGAATTCTCAGTCCATCTTGCAAGCCGTGTACCCGATTGCCAAGACGCCTGACAAGAAGATGTATATTAAAATGTTGAGTAAGACTGGAAATACAATGTGGTGTAGTATAAACAGAATGCACTCGCCGGGCGGCGAGCGGAGACGCCTTTTTATTCCTGGCGTGATGACCCAGCACTGCTGGCTGCTGCCGGCGCTGCGCGGCAGGGATGGCCAACCGACCCAAAGGCGTGCTCTCCTCCTGCCCGCGGTCCTGTCTCACTCTGCTTTTGCACAAGAATAAACCAAAAAATACCCTCCAACTCTCCATCTCTCTTGATTACTTTTTTTTTGTTGTTGTTATTTTTTGTGCGCGAGTATAATTAACAATTGCTGAAATATCGGTGTCCACGGGATAAGTCTCAGCAAAAAAAAAAAAAAAAATACTGAGGAATAATCTCGCCTGTGCAATGAATGCACCCTTCGGGGTAAGACAAAGAGGCAATTCAGAGGAATGGGTGATTGAGATGGTGCGTTGCGTGAGCGCAATTCTTCGCAACTAAATTACATTTAGGATTACAGCACCGGATTGCCAGTTGCTATTTAACACGCTGGCAAAATGATCGTTTTGCTCTTTTCATCTCCAAAAGGAATATAAAGGAATGAAAAGAGAAAGTTTACTGGGGTTGTCAGAGGAGGAACGGGGGGCTGGGGGTGCCGTGGGGCAGATAATTATCCCCTGCGGCACGCCATCAGAAGGTTACGTCGTTTGCGGTGCAGAGGAGGCAGCGTGGCACAATTAGGCTCTTTCGATATTATTTTCTATACGTCCCAAGCTCTTACATTCACACAGTAGCTGTTTTCCCTATCCGTGAGTACAAAACGCTATTTTAACATCTGTTCTTTTAAGGCTATTTGCTCTGGGAAGGCAGTGTGTTTTGCCATAAATTTAGGTCATTAATTTGTATCTGCTCTTTGTTTATTTAAGAAACAGGACAAAAGGGCAGCTGCTGAACCATTTGGCTGTGCCGAGGGGTAGTGGGCTCAACGTGCTGGAGCTCTGCGCACGACCAGCTTGAGTGTGCACCCGCAGCTACAGGACACAACTTTATGGAGAGATTCTGCCAAGCTGCACGGCGCTGCCCCGAGAACTGCCAGAGTATGGCCCGTGGTGAAACACGAGCCCAGGGATCTGCACAGGAACGCCGCCGGCACTGGCACTGCTGCTGGGCTTGGGGCTGTTTTTGAAAAGAGGTTTGCAAAGTGATGGTGTTTTACTGCCTTGACTCGAGGTGCTGCCGTTGCCTACCAAAGGTAACGCACTACATGCAAATATGACCTCTGTAATTAGACATTTATAAACAGAAGCACACTAATACCTCGTAAATTGATTGTTAACCACATTTAATGCTCTTAAATTGGCCGTTAAGTGCAGAATAATTTCTGGGATATTATTGATATTATGAAGCATTAAAGAGGTTTTATTTATTCTCATAAGCCTAATGGACTCAAACAAATTGATTGTGTTCAAAAAGGTCATTTTTTGCTTGTTGATTCTGTGACATCTTCTAATCAGTTTAATCAGATCAAAGAGAAAAATTGCATAAGTATTTTGAAGCGCACTCTGTTTCCAGCTTCCCATTACAAACAAATGTGTGCACTTCACAGAGCCCTACACTGACAGCTAGGCATGAATAGCCCAAGCACACAGTTCGAGTCAGATGCTGAAAACGAAGCACTCGTGTACACACTTGCTTGCTACACATCTCCTGCAGACTGGCTGGCATGCAGCAATGATCTCAGTGGGTACAGCATCTCGCCTCTCCTCCAGAGAAGATGCACATCAAATAAGGTACAATTCAATGGGAGGAATATTACAGAAATGTGCTACCCAGTAAGCAATTCAGGTCTGGTCTGGCTTCTTGTGGAGATGACAGTTGGTCTCGTTGCAGCAGCGTTAGACCCAATTTGCAGAACTGGTCTCCAAGCCCAGGCTCAGTGTATTCTTCACTGACACTGATCTGTAGAAAAAAAAAAAAAAAAGACTTAATGACAGCACTTCTGACGGTGCAAAATATGTCTCATTGCCATTTGTGTTTTGCAAAGGATTTCTCTGAGGTCTTTAGATGAAGTAAATCTTCAAGGGCTTTGGGTGCCCAGACACTCATGGCAGCATCCAGGGGCAGATTTTTAAACCAATTTAGGCTTCTGCTTCCTTAATCAGTGGGAAGGAGCACCTAAATGTCTTTATAAATCTGTCTCTGAATCATGCACAGCTGAGGAGCATACTATTTAGCAAAATCCCAGTGAAACTATTACGAGGGGGCTGAAATCAAGTGTCTTAGGGAAGTGGTTGGAGTTAACCCAGCAGTTTACAACAGATCCACCATTTCAAATAGTGGGTCCAAGGAACAGTTCTGAGTTTGCTTCTACTAAATCCTCGGTCTTGCAGTGGTCCAATTGGCAAACTCTGGTTTGGTAGAATTGCTGCCTGATGAGAGACTAGGGGTGAGGGCCACGGCCCACTGCTGCCCACTCCCGTCAAGGGGGTTCATTCCCTGTGTTCAGCTCATCCCTGGACAGATCAGCTACAGGAAAATGTATGTATCTAACCTACAAATGCTGATGGGCTAATGCTGGCTCTGCAGCCCTGAGGGTGTGGAGGGCTTCTTGCTACAGACACCCTCCAGGACAGATGTTCTCTGTGGTATGACTCATTTTTATCTGTCCAGATACCCCAATAAAGTAGAGGAAGTGGCAAAATGCACCAGAGGCAGAAGGGTAAATGAGCAACCCAGGAATTCAACCTAAAATCATCAAACTTTCATGAATCAGGGCCCTCGGGAATACACAGACGTTTTGGTAGAGATATGGACAATCACAACCATGTGCTTTAAATTTAATTTTCACAATGAATAATTATTTCCATGTTTCAAGTAAAGCAGCTATTCCACCTTTGCAATTCAAAGGCTAAAGCCTACAATTCTTGCTTACTCCCTACCAAATAACACTCCTACTGACTTGTGGATAAAGAAGGGTTTGGGGAAGCAAATTAAACATGGCACAAGTGAGAAGCGGATTTTCCATCAGAGCTGGAAAAACACAGTGCGTGCCATATGATGCTGTGCTTATTTTTTGAAAGAACGGACTGCTCTGTTTGAAGCACGTCAAAACTTCTTTGCAGCTCTCTGGACTTACTTCAGGTAGAGTGGAGACTAGCAGCTGCAATGGGAAGACAGAATGCCCAAACCAGAAAGACTGATGTTTCATTCAAATGCAACAGGTGGTTTGCTGGAGGTGGCAGAAGCAGTTCTTGTGTGAGCTGGGAACTCATTTACTGTTTATTACAGTCCAGAAAGCAATGTGCTTTGCACATGTAACCCCTGTGCACTTTAAAGTTCCCCATCTGTAAAATAAGAGCAGCAAAATGCAATACTCAGCTTTCTAAAGTGCTCTGGGGTCTTCAGATGAAAACTATCACGTCTCCAGCACCGCGTGTGCATGGAAATACATGAGCAAATGCACACATGAGATTTTTTAATGAATGAGGATGCACACCACGAAGTTATGCTTATAGAAAAAAAATACAATTGCATTTCTATTCCAATTTGAGTTATGTTCGTGTTATCTCCATACAAATATTCCGTTCTACATATATCTCACCATCTTTCCTGTACCATTTCAATGGACTGAAATGCCTGAATAGACTATTTATTACAATCTAAAGTCACTGTCTCTTTGGTTACAAAATTTAAAACTGCCTAGTTGGAAAATGCTGGAGGGAAGAATGATTATGGAATAGCAATAAAGAGTGATTTTACTAAATTCTGTGTAATTCTGCTTGCAAAATCACTGTTACAGAAGAGAGATGCTTGCTGAAAGTATCCTGCCCTTTTCCTTTTCTGCTAACGTTCTGCACATTTTTCCAGGAGCGTCAGGAGATTATTCTGTAGGAACTATTTCATGTTGTCTTACTATTTTAAATTGAATTAATTGCATTTGACGAGAGGACCCCACTCTATTTGCATACCCAACTCTCTGTGAAACAAGAGTGAATTTGGCTAGCTTTTTTGGGAACAGGTCACGCTCCTACATAATTATATTTTTTTCTTCAAATCAGTATATTTTTCATCAACGACACTTCACAACAGGGAAGAACGGGTGTCAGGTTTCAATCTCATATGTTCTGTAATTTTACATTCTGTGGCAATGCCCACGGTGCTGGAATAATTTGAAACAGAACTACAATCTTTCCAAGTTTTGTAGAATAAATGTTTAGAATTGGTAAGAGTTTTGAAATGCAAATGTCAAAATTCTTTCGAACAGTATGTGATTAATTCTTGAAGTACTAACAATGCTTGCCTGTACATGGAATTAGCGATGGGGATGGAGATAAGATACCAGCTGGTAAAAGTAATGCAGGTGTGATTTTGAAGAGTGAATCTGCAAAGCTCATTATTTAAAAACAGTGAACAAACCCTTGGAAAAAGAGGGTTGTCAAGACCTCAGTGGGGTGACTCCAGCTAACAGCAGCCCACATCTGTCCAGGGAATGCCCAGGGAGTCTCACTGGTCATAGACACAAGAACAGCCTCATCCCAGCTTCAACTGGGGACCTCACACAGGCAAGGTCAAGAGCTCAGAAAGAGCTTTTGCCTCACCCCATTACAGAGAATCCCACTGATGGGTGGATTACTGCTTATAGTCTTGTTCTACATTAAGTGCAGGGAGACTCCAGCCTTCTCCCCTGCCTGGACAACCTGATACCCCTCACTCTATCTGCAGTGCCTGGGTTTCACTCGTCTGCATTGTCTAGTGCCAAGACTTCCGGAGAAGTCCTATGGCCCCAGCTGTCTTACAGGTGGCTAGAGAAGCAAGCTTTGGGCTGAGGGCACAAAGACTGCACACAACTGGAAGAGGATAAATGATATATGAAGAGCAGTAAGACCTCCTGGCCTTGAAGCCTTGGAAGGGAGCCCCTGCTTCCTATGTCCTGCACCAGATGCTACCACAGCATCAGGTAGGCTCATGCCCAGGAATTTCAGAGCTGGAAGTCTGAGGAGCAACCCCAAATGGCAGCAAGGATCACAAGAGGCTTCAGTCTCTTTTTTAACTAGACTGAAGCTATCAGTTTTTGTAGGGTACAAGGACTTGTGGAAGTGTGTTTCATGGCTTTGCTGCATTTAACTCATTTTACTTTCCTTCTTTCTTTGCCTTCCTTCAACGGCAATGCAAGAAAGTCTCTCCCAGTGTTGTTAATATTTATGTTAGCAACAACCACTTCAAAAAGTACCTTATTATATCCTCCTTGGTAGAGTGTTTGGCCTCCAGAGGCCATTTGCTAGCAGCATCTAAGAGATCCAGCTAGTGATGCTTTCTGGAGATGCCCTTGGGCCAGCAGCTCCCAGCTGGATATTAGAAGGAAAGCATGGGAAATGCCTGCTGCTGTGTCAAATATCTTCCCTGTTCCTGTCCCCTCTCCCACTCCTCATCTTAGAGATCTCACTTTAAACAGGGATGGGGTTGAGTCTGAGCATTTATGCCTAGCCCTCCCATTTGGCTATGTCAGTTTGCAGAAGCAGAGGACAGATCGCAAAAATCGCCTACAGATTTCCTCCAAGCGTAGTGGGATTTGGATTTCCAAATTTGTTTTAATCCTAATTCTATTTTAGCCCAACAGTTTCTCCATTTAATACTTACTACAACTGTAAAAAAAAAAAAAAAAAAGTCTGTGAGGAAGATAGATATGCACCCTTTTATGCTTTCTTCCACAATTGCTAAATAAAAATATTTGATAATGTCAAGGCAGGCAGCGAGTTGCGATGGGTCTGGCTGTAGTGAATCCAGTCAGTGGGACTGTCTGGGGAGAGCACCAGCTCCAGGGGCTGGAGCTGGATTCCCTTCTTGGTAATGGACCTGCTGCATCACACGTAGCTTAGCTCTGCTTAAAGGGCTCCACTTTAAGATGATGCCAGTTAATGCAACCTTTCAAACACAGAGATCATCTTCTGTAAATATAACATTTGTCATCTAAAGGCTTCAGAAAACCTTTTTACTTCTTGTAAAGGGTGTTCAGTGTAAAAATCAAAAGAGCTACATTAAAGCTAAGTTGGTATTATTATCTACAAACACTAGCTCAAATGAATAATCTTGTAAGCTGCAAACAGTTTACTTTATTGAAATCCACTGCAAATGTGCTCCAATCCTTGATATCTATACACAAAAGATCATAAATTGTTTGTTTTTTTTCATGTTTAGGTCTGAAAGTAAAAATTCCATATTTTTAAGTCCTTCGATTTGTTCCATGGGGATTTTTCTACTCTCTTAATATTTACAGTGGCTTTTCAGGAGTAGAGGATCTGTCTCTGACTGTAAAGAGAAAATGGTTTGTGTGATATGAAGCTTTGTCAAATGCATAAAAAAGCTGCCTGAATTAATTACTCTATTTTGCTTACATGGAAAGCAAAAACAGTGATTTCAACTATTTCTTTAAAGTACAAAGAGGAAAAAGATGGTTCAAGTATAATATTGTTGTAATTCTTTATCTTCCTTACTCCAGCTTAATAGAACAGGATTTATCCAAAACAAGGAGATGTCCTAACTATAACTACTGACATTACTTCAATTAAAACATTTTCAGGAGTGCAGGCTATTTCTGACAATGATATAAGTGGAGGATAATTTAAATTAATATAAAAGATCCTTTTGGGGGCTATGTTTTTTAATTGCCATTGCACAATGAATATTTGATACCTATATTTGTCATATAATGAGGATTAAAATGATATTCCCAAAACAGAGTTTTAATAACAATGTAAACTACCAAGAATTTCATTATAGCAGCTAAGGGATTAGAAATGAGATTTGAAGGTGACCAAAGGGAAAATCAGAAACCTCAAACACCTCTTCTAATCGAAATTGCCTTATTTAAAATAAAACAGGAAGAATTGATGCACCTCAGTCGAAGTGCTAAATCTTCGATGTCCCCACATGAAAACTCAGCAGCCATAGCCCCTCTCCCAGAGGACAGCTTTGTCAGAGTGTGGCTCTGGAGGAGCACTAAGCCCCATGGGGATACTTTGCCTGGCTGGATGTTCACGTGTCACCCTCTACAGCTTTTGCTATGCTCTGTGATACCCATGGCACTGGTGCTCAGCTGCCCAGAACCACATCCACGCAGATTTGAATCTCTCCAAGGAGGGAGCATCCTCTCTTCCAGCTTCAGATAAAACTGAAATGGAAAACCCATTTGCTTCCAAAGCCAAAGCCTTCCCAGAGACATGCTGAGGACCTGACATTCCATCAGGAGCTGCTGATGGGATCTCTGCACAACAGGGTGAGGCAGTGAGGCTATTTCCACCAGTGAGTCCCTCACTGCAGCAAGCAGTCCCCTTCTGGGCATCTCACATAAGGACTAGTCCTACAGAGTATGTAATCATTCCCAGACCCAAATGCAGCCAAGGTGTCTCACAGGCTGCTCTCCTCGCCTCTCACAAAGCCTTTGAGGCAGCTCACATCCCTTGAACACATTTTCTATCACATAAATATGTCTAAGTACACGCCTTTCTTTTTGTGAGCAGCTGCAGCAGTTTGGGAAGATGCGTCACTTGACTAAGAAGCTATATATATGTATCTATACATTGATGTGTATTTTAGTGTGTACTTATGCTCTGTATGTATACATATGCATCTTTGCACATAGGTACGTATGTATGTATTTGTCCATAAACATTTAATTGTGTGTTGGGAAGTGCATGCAGCTCTGACTGCAATGTTTCATGCCTAGAAATGAATGATGTACCTGCAAAGTGCAGAGTAGTGCCTCCTCTCTGTTCTGATTGCTTTTGTTTTCACTCCTTTATTAATCATCTCCTGCTGATATGTGGGAGGAGATTCTGATGATGAATATGTGTTAAATAATTTGCAAGCATTCATTTTTTGTCCTGGTTTTCCAACGTGTTAAACTGGCATAAACATTGGCAGAATTTCCTTTAATCCTCCAAGGGATCCCTGCTTGCTCTCCGTCCTGAGCCCTAATCTCTGTAGCATGTTGCTGGGTCAGTTACCCAAGATGGAGGGCGTGCATCCTTGCCTAGTGCATTTTCTTTCTCTTTCCCTTCTGCCAACAGGGGTTGTGACAGGAGAACTGTCCCCTCCCTCTTTGCCCATCAGACAAATCCGGCTCCCACCCTGCACAGAGGGGAGAATGCACTGAGTAGCTGGATTTTTTGGACACGAAGTGGTGTCTTTGTGGGTCCCTAATTCACCCTTCCAAGTCTCATAATTGCCAACAGAGGTCTTTTTTCCTTCTCATAATGTACAAAATGATCTGCCCTTTTATGATTGCCTTGAGAATATCCCACAAAGCTGACGGTGAGGGAGCAGATGCCTCATTCAATTCCAAATAGAAGGAAATCTGTTGTCTCAAATAATCCCTAAATTCAGACACTTTCAGCCAGCTATTATCTAGAGACCACATTTTAAGAGCAGATGTGTTATTAAGGCTGAGAAATGTTATGAGTACTTCATGATCTGACAAATGAATTCAGGCTATCCAGCATTCCAGCATTTGATCTTTTAATAATTCAAAAACCGAAATGGAAACCGCTGGGGGTGGGGGAGGCTTTTCTACTAGAACCTGACCTGGAATTTTAGGTCTTGCTTGAGTTTGCTGGGGGATACTGCCAGTGGAGATTTGGGGCACATGCAGCCTACATTAATGTTTTTGTTTCTTCTGTGATGGTGTTAGACCTCTGCCTCACGAGTCAATCCCCAGTTCTGACACGCACCTGGCTAAAAGACAGGCTTGTATGGATACCACAGCACTGAGAAGCAACCAGAGAGGCAAGCCTGGCTCAGATCTCCAGCTCACAGCCTGTGCTGCCTGCCGCAGAGCACTTCTGCCCCATGCGTGGGGCTGGCTCAGGCCCACAGGCCGCAATCAGGCAGCGGTTTGTCTGGCCAGCACGACAGCTCACCCATGGTCTTTGGGCAGAAATTACTGATTGTTGTGGCTGTTCTGAAGTGGGGCTCTAAAGAAACTGTTCATTTCCTTCCCTCCTCTGGGATGTCTTCTGCAAAAAATGAGCACAAGGATCTCCCTCACCAGAGTCAGAAATCACTGTGTGGTTAGCACCGCCTCTTTACGAAGCAGCCAGAGGACTTTCTCATCCCAGAGCCCAGACTGCACCCCTGTTCAGGTGCTTTTAATAGGAAATCTTTGGATATAGGGGGCAGATGAATCATAGCAAATACAAATTTCATTTAGGAACTGCATTACCAAGGACTGGATCTAGAGGGGGAAGTACAGACGAAGCTATCAAAGATGCTTAGGTAATTCAGGTACTCTGACTAAAACTGTCATGCACTTCTAGAATTTTTGCTCTGTGTCTCCATGGAAAACCTTCCAGGTTCTCCTAAATGCCCTCGACTTTGACAGCTTCATTTTTGGGGCTGGAGAAGGGTTGCAGGACCCAAAATGAGACAGGCTGCAAGAAGCACCAGGGACCTTTAGGAGTGTCTCGCAGCACCCCCGTCTCTGGTAGGCTGGATGTGCCACTACCGGCAGCAAGAACACAGTGCAGTGGTCCAGGAACCAAAGCCAAGCGCTGCTCAAACATGCCATCTGTAAAAAATAATGATGTCCTCCTCCCCAGCATTCTTCGGTTTACTTCAATTTGGTCATTCTGAGATTTTCTGGTCATTAGAAAAAGCCTCTGGCTCCTAAGCAGTTTTGTTTAAAAAGCACATTTAAATATCTTTTACTTCTGAGCTGAAAAAGAAGCAGCCTGCATAGAAACCTAGTTTTCCTCACTCCGATTTACCACATTTTAAATTCAGAAACAAAGAGATACACATGGGTAGTGAAAGCACATCTTGTGGAGCTCATCTGAGAACTGCTACATGTCTCAGATGGTACCTAAAGCACAACCTGCCGACCACACCATCAGAGGAAGAAATGAGAAATTACGAGGGTCACTGGGCACTCCGTGTGCCTCCAAGGGCTGCAGTTGTTTGGCGAGGCAGGGGCTGTCGCTGATAGCAGAAGGGCTGTGCTCCTCGGTGGGCCCCACACATCCCAGCACTAGTGCTTGGCCACCGCAGAGGGGACAAGTTAGCAGTCCCCCAAATCAAGCTGCATCCCGACAGCCGAGGCTGGGGTGTTATCCTCATGTTTGTGATTCTTTTTCACAGAAAGATTGCAGTGTGCGGGGTGTTTTTTTCTTTCTTTTTAAATGCACATTTAATCTGAGCAGTAGTGCAGGAGATCTGAGGTGCTAATATATGATGTGAGGAAGGACTGAAGTCTCCTGGGGGGGGGTTGGGGGGGGTCTTTTTGGCAATGATGTGCCTCAGTGAGAGGCTTGAATGAGGAACGCTACGTGCACCGTAAATCACACACAGGACATGTACAAATGGAGGTGACAGCTTGGCAGGTGCTGGGGGAGCTTCCCCTCCTGGTGCCCACCACCACACCCCTGCCCATCGGCGGCCACACAGTGCTCCCCGGCCAGCTACCCTGAGGGTCAGATCTGACAGAGCACGTGGGGCTGCAGGGACAGCGCTGGCACGTCTCCAGCTCGCTTCTAAAGTGGGTGTGATTTGATGTCTGCTGGGTTTGCGGGTAGAGGTTAGAGAAGCTGCACTTTTCCAGATTGGATTCCTTACTCCTTAGGACAAGTGGAGGTGCCAGGTTTTCCCTCTGCAGACGCAAGCATCACACTGTTGGCACCAGCAGCCCCACCAGGTTGCACCAGATATTGGGAGTTCTAAATCAGTTACTAGAATAAATAGCAGTGCTAGTTAAATTAGTTATTTCTGGTCAGAAAATGAAGACAAATTAGCAAAAAGCAAATCAAATACTGAAAAAAAAAAAAAAAAAAAGGAAAAAAAGGAAAAAAGGAAAAAATCTGACAGCATTCTAAATGAAGACTTTTTTTTCCAAGTGAGGATTTTGAAATGGAAAGCTTTTAAAAAAGCAACAGTAGATGTTTTAAAAAAAGACCACCCCACACTAACTTCCCCCCTATATTCTACCTCAGTGAAAGACTCTTCTGTGATTAAAGCCGGTTCCATGAGAAGTGTTGTGGTAGATGTCCTGACAGCATGCACATACTCTCCTTAAAGCATGACAAATCAAAATCTTTCTGATTGCTCTGGAGGCTTATAAACATTGGGCTGCTTGGTCATTATTTGTGTAAAAGGTAAAATCAGGACTGTGGTTTAGTTCCAAGTTAGTATCTTTGATACTCTGAAAATAACATGTAGAATTACGGCATGGTAACAAAGCCCAGAGGTATTTGGATAGGTCTGAGAAAAAGGCCTGGGGAAAGGAAACCTCTGGTCAGTAGGTTTAAGTTTGCCTTTCAGGATGATTAATACTCTCACAGAATTAAGAATCACAGCGTGGCTGAGGTTGGCAGGTCCTCTGGAGGTCATCTGGGTCAACCCCTGCTCAAGCAGGGACACCTGGATTGTGCTGCCCAGAACGACATCCAGGCTGCTTTTGCAGGTCTTCAAGGAAATTCCACAGCCTCTCTGGGCAGCCTGTACGAGTTCTCAAGTCACCTGTACAGCACAGAAGTGCTTCCTCCTTTAGAAGGAACTTCTTGTCCCAGCACTAGACACAACTGAAAAGAGCCCGGCTCTGACTTCTTTGCACCCTCCCTTCAGATATTTCTATGCATCGATGGAATCTTCCCTGAGCCTCCTCTCCTTCAGACTGAACAGCCCCAGCTCTCTCAACCGGTCCTCATGGAAGAGGTGCTTCATTCCCTTTGTGCTCTTAGTGGCTCTCCACTAGCTCCATATCTCTCAGTATAGCCAAGAGTGGAAGGATCTGCTTCCTCCACATGCTGTCAACACTCCTCCTAAAGCAGCCCAGAGTACTATTGCTCATCTTTCCATCAGGGGTTGCTGGCCCATGGTCAGCCTGGTATCTAGCAGCACTCCCAGGGGCTTTTCTGCACAGCTACTTTCCAGCGAGTTGGCCCATCTATGACATACACGGTGTGTTGTGAAGTGCAACTCTAGGATAGATAGTTTGCTGAAGATTAGAAGGGTTTTCTCAGACATAAAGTACCGTGGTACCTTGAGTCACAGCAACACCTGAAGTGTCCTCAGCAACAGGTACACAGGATACACTTCTCTGTAGTGATATAGCGAGCATACTGTCATCAGTGGTGGGCAGAATTAAGGTTCACAGAGCTCTCTCTGAATGTCCAGTTACATTTTGCAGTATTTTGAGATTTTTTTCTTAGCTTAGAGTTTCCAAACAGAATACGAAAAGGACTCAGTATGCAAGCGACTGTGTTGTTTTTTTTTTCTCTTTACAGATCTTATCTGCATTTACAGCTCAAGTGTGTTACTTAAGAATTTGATATACAATTTTTTAGGAATTCCTTCCTGTACATTTTCTTCATAAATACCCTGCGTACATTTTGCTTGTGAAATGAGACCATTATTACTGTAAGAAAAAAAAATAGGGAGAAAAAAATGTGTTCTGTGCAAAGCTTATGTGCTCTGCAGGGGTTTATCTGCAGCAGTTATGATCGCAGAAAGAGTTCTGGGTGATAAATACATCCTAACCTGCAGTGCCATATCTTTATCACTGCTATAATGCAATGCAGTTCTAATGCTGCATTGTCAGAGTGTCTGGCATTGCCCACAGGCAATATTTTTTCATCTGTGAGCTCCAGCTTATACAGACTCTGTGGTCACTGGTTTTTAAATGTAATAAAATTTCGGTACTTTAAGGTATACTTAAGGTACATGCTTAGCTGAAAGTTCAAATTTAAGGAGTACTGCAGTACCTTACAAAAGCAGTCCAAGTGGTCATGGCAAGAAGGCCATTATCAGTATGATTTCTATCTTAGAGGACAAGAAAAAAAAAGTAAGATATTTGGGAAAAACATTCTACTTTTTAAACACCCATGATGTTGAGGCCAAGGGCTCTTCTTGACACTACTGTTCAAAACAAAGATGAACACCTTTTCCCCTAGCAAAAGAGTAAATCTATAAAGCCATGATTGTTCAGGTCACTCATTTTAGGCTGGAAGATTCCAGAGGAATATAAATTGTTTTTTTTACCAGCAATCCAAGTATGTCATTATCTACAGAGAATTTGCCTTCTCCCTATAATAATATCCCAGCTCTCAGAATACACTCATCCTTTAAGAACAATCACTTGCAAATTTGAATATAACCAAATTCTGTAGGGAAACACTTTAGCTCAGCTTGTTTGCTGGTACTGCTCCCCTCTCTCCTTCCCTGATTTGCTGTTGGTGCCATGTGGATTGGTGTAAGACAAGGCCAGCCGGCAGGACTTTCCTGCACTGTACCACAGCCTCCTCACTGTGCTTTGTTCAAGTAGCAGGTTTGCACCTCTTCTGCCTGAAGAGAACTTGCCTTTGCAGTCTTCTATGCAGCAAGACCTGTCTACATCAAATCAAGCTACAATTCCAAGCCACGTTCTGCTTCCCGTGTTTGCATAAAACTCCCACTGACATGAATAAGACTTCTGTGTATATCATGCTGTGTAATAAATAGCATTCAAAACAGAACCTATGCAAAGCTTTCTCACTGTTTTGGGCTACCAATTTATCCTCATATTTACAGAATATTGATGTAACCAGATGCCCAAACTGCCTGTCATTTTTAAAATATGTAGAGATGATTGGTACAGTGGCCACTGACTGCAGAAATACTGATGATATCCTGATCTTCCCTGTCCCACCCCCTGGCCACCACCAAAGATGCCCTCACTGGACACAGCTGCACACCCATCCCTGCACTTTGCACGTTGCATGCAGCTGAGCCTACCCCTAGTTTCACTCCTACACCGCTGCCCTCTAAAGCACCTTGTCATGGGAGGGGAACACCAGAAAGAAACCTCTGCCCACCAGATTGCATCTGGACGGGTTTTGTATGACTAGATCTACTTATCAGGGAGAGTTGATCCTTTCTGATTCCTTGGGTGGTGATCCAAGATCCCAGTAGCTTCCTGCAGGAGTAACAGGCAGCCATACAGCCCCCTCTGCCACAGTATGGAGACCCCTGGCTCTCCCTTCCCACCAGCACCAGAGAAAAGGCTTTTGTCTGCTCTCTTCCATCTAAGGCGTTCTCTCAAAGTTTCCATTTCTTAATAAGGCAGTTGACAAATAGCATCAACACAGCATAAATCAGATGCTAAATACTTGTGTGCCATTTAAATCTCAGGAAATGCTGTCTACTCATTTCAGAGCCTCAACCTGCTCCTTACTTGTACTAAGGGGACTAGGGGAGAAAACAAGTAACTAAGCTAGTTAGGGTGGAACTTGCCCCAGAGAAAGCTGAATATGTACATAATGAGAGGTGCACCAGGAACACCAGGTTTATGTATGAAGATTGTCACCAGCGAGCACTGCACTGCAAATGTCAGGGTGGCTCTACTAGGCATAACATCATGAATTTTTGCAGTGCCACCCTCTGCTTGTCCCATGCAGGTGCCAGTCCCCACCCTGCTGGGAAGTTGAAGGCAGGGCAGTACTGCTCTTCCCAGCTATGACCCACCACCACCACAGGAAAACTGAGACATGCTGTCCAGCCTGGCAGCAAGCATCAGCACATCGACTGGTGTCCTCCAACATTCAACTTCCTCTAAGCCAGCAAAACAGCTCTGTGCCGGCAGTGTGAGTGTGTATGTGTGTGTGTGTGTGCCTGGGTGCACACAAATGAGCTGTCCAAAAGCACCCTGTCCTTACTGAGTGTTCTTTGGAGGTGTGCCACTCCACAAATATCAGAAAAGCCCTGTGGAGCTATTTTATTTTATTTTATTTTTGAGCATTGCTAGAATATGACGACATGGTTTCCACCCTTTTCAATTTTCCACAGATGATTTCTCTGTTATTTAATGTTGATTCTAAAGCCATTTAATGGGATTTCCACAGAACTCAGCCATTTCAAGAAGGAAAATAAGCAATTTTACTGCCCTGAAGGAGCCAGAGGAGATGACTCTCAAAAAGATACCTGGATGTTCACATTGCATTTGGAAGAAAAATCACTCAGACAACAGTAAAAATAAAAATATGAAGCTAGTAAATCAGAAATTAAAATTGAAAACCACTTTCAAGTCAAAGATGTTCTACAATACAACATCTGCAGCAGTATACAAAGCGATAACAGGCCATACTGTGGAATGAAGGATACAGCCCCGAAGTCATAACGCCGTGCTTGGTGACACTTATTTTAAGAGATGGATGTTTTCAGATACTGACCCCTGAGCGACAACAGGCACTCAGGTATCTGCATTCAAACTTTTTCATTTTCAAAATTTTTCAATTTTAGCTGTCTTGGATGTGGCAGTAATTCAGCAGCCAAGGAGACTCTCCTGTGCATTTCCATGAAAATAAGTCACTGTTTGTATGTTTACCCAGAATGGGATGAAAAATATTTAGCAATTTTCTACACCTCACTTATTGATCATGCAGCTAAAAAATCTGACATTTGTGAGGTGTGCTGGTTGAATGAAAAATAGCAATTTCTCAGTCTTATTTTTCTTTTTGTAATTCTGATTTTTGAAAGTAGGGGCAAGGTCTCTATTTCCACCCTGTATTTTAATGTGTTAACCTTACAAGACCTTTTAGAATGCTTGAAAATTTGCTTTAAGATGTTAAAAAACAGGGAAAGAGTAAAGCATACAAAAAAACGAAAGGGGTAATTATAATGATTACGAATAATTTGGGTCTGCTGTTTCTTACAAAAACTGCCCACAGCATTGTAATACAAGATTGTGGTATTGGCAGTTTACAGCTGTGTCAAACATTAATCATTTGAAGAGACATTTTCTGTACTGTTCAGGTTGATTTATTTTATTTTATTTTATTTTATTTTATTTTATTTTATTTTATTTTATTTTATTTTATTTTATTTTATTTTATTTTATTTTATTTTATTTTATTAATTTCTGATCCATCAGCATGGGCATTTCCAAGCATGAGATTTGGGAAAATATGTTATTTTTGGCAACTTTTGTATGGCAACTTTTTCTTGGAACTGCTGTAGCATTCCCATGCTTCAAAGCAAGGCTTGAAATCTGGCGAGGGATTGGCCTTGACTTCAGGGATGTGCCTCGCACATCGTCTTTCTGAAAGTCCACCTAATTTGGCCAATATATGCTTTGGGGAAAATATATATCTCAGTTTATAACTACTCAGTTGAGACTCTATTTGATACTAACAGATAAAGCCCCCAAGGATGCCACTTTCATGGAGCATGCCCCTTCCCATTCGCTCCAAGAGACAATAGAGAGAGTCTCTCATGAAACAACAGAGTGCACCTGGGGCCAGGGTTATGGGAGAGAAGCCAGCCTTCCCTGCAATGGCTGCTCTAGGCTGAGCTACAGCCAGAACTCAGAAGAGGGGCCATTTTTGTAGCATATAGGACTGTATCTGTGTGGTATCTTCAGTTTATGTTTAAACCGGTGGGCTGGTAAACATGTCCAGCCTCATAAAGGTCTCTATGCATCGGATAGGCACTCAACCCCTTTCTCAGGGATAGGCACAGACTCTACCTGGTCCAGATGACCAAGGAACAGGGACTCCAGGTGACAAAACCTAGAGTACTCTACTCAGTCACTGTACCAGCTCCTGGTAGTGGTACATTAAAGTGGATACAATTTCAGATGCAGAGATAACAAAAAAGGAAATGAGGTTGGGAAAGCAAGGGGTCAGTTGACACTGGAGCAGGAGGGTGAGTGAGATCACCTGGGGGTGGGATTATTTGAACAAGTAAACTGGGAGTGAGAGCTGGGGACAGGAAGCAAAAAAGTATGGAAGTGAGCACAGGGGAAGAGCTGTGGGCAGGCAATGCAATCATATACAGAGCTGGGGCAGGAGGAAGGCTGGGTCATGGGACTGGATTTGTCTGGTTGAGGTGGAGAGCAGAGTTCTCCTTCTATTATGAAGGTATTTCAGTTTGGGAGAAATCTGATCAAAGGATAGCGCTGTAAAGGAGATTGCTTTGAAATAAAAGAGGTGGCAGCCAGTATGAGGGAATTTCAGCTGGGACCTCCTCACAGTATGTGAAGATCCAATCCAATGGAAGTTGGTGGCTGCTTAGAAACATTTACCATGCCCTGACTGCTTTCGCTGTGCTGAGGACAGCATCCCCAGCAGTGTGTATATTTGACACTTGAGAAGGGTTCATACCTAAGTTGATAAAATAAGTGAAGAAAACGAAACAAAAATTTACAAAGATTCCAAGAAGGGCGTATAAGAATGATCAGGACACTACAGGATCAAAAGGTCAAACCTTCACAATTAAGAAAAAGGGCAGATTTGTCTGACAGCTCATTCTGTTTGTGAGGCAAAAAGGATGCATCTTTTAGGAATAAAACCGCATGATATATCACAAAAAGAAGCGAATGGAAGGGCAGGGAATGCCAAACAACAGGCATTAAAACTTATCAAGTGCAGAAGACTAACAAAGTAGGTTCAAAGAGCAGAGGAAACAGCAGACTGAGAAGGTCAGGAACAATTTATTTAATATAGTAGAAACAAAAGGAATTGGCATCAGACTGTTATTGGTGGGGAGTATGCCAACTTTGTTAATGATGCGGAAACGCTCAGTGCATATTTCCGGTCTACTTGGAGAGAAGTGGGGCAATGTAACTGTATCAGATGAAGATGTGAAAGTCCTTTCCAATCTACAAATAACTAAAGGGTATGTTAAATGAATCCTAGAGGGAAATACTTATAGATTAGTTGTTTTGGATAACTAGCACGCAAGAGCTGTAGAAGTTTTGCTTAGGGAATCTCTTTTCCACTATTATTTCTGGCAAATCTTTGCATATCATCCAAGGAAATCCCGGAAGGCCCCCACATCAGGTTGGGTGGGACTTTGAGCAACCTGATCTGGTGAAAGTTGTCCCTGCCCACAGTAGGGGTGTTGGACAAGACGATTTTTCATGGTCCCTTCCAATACCAGCTACAATAAAGCAAATAACTGAAAGCAGATATTCCACAGTGGATACTAAGGTAGGCCACTGTGTTTTCTGCAAGGACATTCTGAGACACCACAATCTTTTGTGCAGAGATCTTAAGCTCCATCGTGTATCTGGGAGTCCATGCATGGAGCTCAGAAAGCCCAGGAGTCCTGTATTGGTCACCCTGAAGTATCCGACCCTCCTCATCTCCCTGAGTAATTCACCATCTATGATCAAAAATAATTCCACATCCTCAACTCTGAAAGCTGTTGTAAAAATTATGCTCACCAGCACAAAAGCAGTAAGTACACTACAACATCCTGCAGGAAAAGTTAATTGTGCTGTCTTCAAGTTGGGGTCTGTACAGCGTTCAGTGAATAAGGCACAGGGTCTTGTGTAGAGCACAGACCCAATATAAATAGCTACTCATTAAGTGAGCACCACCTGATCCATGAACTGGATGAGGCAGGGGTTCTGCGGGACAAACAGCACGGGATTATGCTTGTGTAATTAAAGACTGCCACAACATGCAAATGCTCAAAGGGGCCAAACTGAAGCACTTCAAGCCAGCTTAACAGTGGCCCTTTCCAGCTTCTCAGTCCTTGATTTTGCAACCTGTAGTAACAATCTTCTGCTGCGGTTCGTGTGTGTAATATCATTATGTAGTCTTTGGTAACCAACTGAAGCAGGCTTGGCATTGTAGAGCTCAGTGGAATCTTGTTTAATTGCCTTAGAGACATCACGGGTATACAGCAATACAAAGGTAGAAGAGGGGAAAGACAAAAGAAACTACAAGTCTCCACATGTTGCGGAACACATCCAGTGAGGAAGAAGGGAAAAAAAGGAAGAAATGAAGAACACTGTTGTTGACTGAAAATGCAAACAAAAAACATCTTTGTCTCCCTAAGACCCCAGACTTCGGGGAAGTTTGCCTTCTGATCCCAGTTCCAGCTCTGTGACTCAAGCTTCACTCTCCAGATCTGCAATCTATCTTCCATTTATCTCTAACTAGGACAATTTCTGAGTCCTATATGAGTCATCGGTAGGTTTTATATAGAAACCAAAGAAGGTTCTTCCAGTCTCTCAGTAAGATATTCCGTGCTGCCAGGGAAGCACTTTTGGTTGTTCTGACAAGCAATTGTAACTTCACTGAATTGCCAAAAATACTGTCTGAAGAGCAAAAGGATCGCTTGCCATCTAAACCCAAAAGGGTTTATGATACAATCGCCTGAGTGCGTTGATCTCACCTTGCAACAGCAGATATTATAGGCTTTGCAAACTGTCCAGATCCCAGTGGGTATCATTTTCAGGCTGGCTAATTCTCTGGGCTCGAGTGATGCCACTCAGAGGCTCTGAGCCAGCTGAGGGGAGGGGGTGGTGTGCCACACACGGGAAGGGGTCTGAGTCAGGGCTCCCGAGAGCAAGGACCTCCTTCCTTCTGCTGGACACCACTCCTCACAAACCTGCTCCCATCGCTGACGGCCACCTACCTGCAGTTAGGTCCTGTCCTTTCTCAGCTGAGACAGGAGGGACAGGTGGCCCGTGCCGGAAGCAGTGGCTGTGGCACAGGAGAAGGGGGGAGATCCTGGTAGAGAGCCCAGAGCTGCAATGTGACAAACAGGAGGCCAGGTATTAACAGGTGGGTGAGAAGACGGGCTGGCTGGCTGCTCAGGGAAGGGGCCATTTCAAAAGCAACACAGCAAGGATCACAGGGAGAGCGTGCATGGTGGGGAGGGCATATTTTGAAGAGGAGGAAGGAGCTGTTTTGGAATTGGGTGCAAAACCATTTGTTTGGAGGGATGCCAGGGTAACAGTAGGTGCCCAGAACAAACGAACACAGCCGTCCTCGCACCCCGCGCCTGCATGCTTGTCCTTCGCAGTACCTAAGTAGGTCAGCCCGTTTCTTCAACCTTTCCTCTTCTCTTTCGCACTTGCTCTCTTTGTGGGAGGTGGTGGTGGCAGTAGCAGAGGGGCTACACCCGTTTTCACTGATTTCCAACACTGTCTACGTGTGAACAAGAGAAGCGGAGAGAAGCTAAAGCTGCTTTCTTATTAACAGCTGGTGACAGTCCCTTTGCACAGTGCATGTCGCATTTCTTAGTCGAGGTAGAAAGGAGTGAAAGAGGAAGGCAGTTATTTAAAGTTTAGCATTACAGATGAATTACAAGGATATTCTGAGGCTCACAGTCCCCCAGTGATTCTGCGAGCCCCGAGGCTGGCCTCACCACACCTTTGCGAGTGACTATTTTAGGCAAGTGTGCTCATCGGGTCTGGGAGGACGACTGCTCCAAGTAATTCTGGGATGCAGGTTTTGCACCACAGGATGCCAGCGGGATCCAGTGAAGGTTATGGACCGTCTAGCCTGAACTCCATCTGTGCCCTGAAGTTTCCTCTTGGCTGGGCACTGCTGAAGGACCAGAAGCAGCCAGTAGGAAGCAGTAGGCGCAGGGACTCATGGGGACTTTAAGCCATCTGAACGTGGCACGCAGTTTTTAAGATGTTTTTTTTAAATGCTGTGAACATATTGCACCCAATTATAATTGTGCTCTGTGCTCCACACCATGCTATGAGTGCATACCTCCTCACTGCTACAGAGGGGCAAATCTGACATACGTACAACAAGTGTGCTGTTTTCTCCTGTGTATCTTTTCTCATCGTGTTTATCACGATAGGATTTGTGTGCCTCCCAGTAGGGCACCGAGCTATGCGGCTAACATCTGCCACGTGCTGTTTTGTTCTGTCCTCCTCTCCCAAGGAAGGAGCTCAGTGTAGTGGAGCATCTTGTTTTAGTAGTGCATTTGGTTGGCTTTTGCTTTTCCTGCATGTGGAGCTGCATATTTATATGAGCAAAAGGGCACAAAAATGTGTCCTGTAGTTGGAAATGCCTTTATTTCAGTAAGAGGAATTATGGCTAATTAAGTCAAATTAAAAAGGGAAAAGAGAGTTGATTTTCTTTATTCTCAGCATACTCCGTTTGACAAATGGGTCTTAACCACAGATGACAGTATTAAGCTTCAGCCTCTCAGACAAGGAAATCTTGGCTTCTATTCCCTCTGCCCATTAATCTATGATAAATTTAAAGACACATGTTCCCCCTTCTTGGAAAAACATTTTTCATCTCTTTTTTTTTTTTTTTTTTCATTCAACAGTAAAATACATCTGGAATCACTTTATATTTGTCCTTTTTCTCCTTTTTTGAATGAGCAGCCCTCTACAAAGCTGCCTGCAGTCCCTCACAAAGCCCTCAGTGGACCTCGTCAAAGAGTAACATGGGCTCTGTCTCATGACAGTTTGGATGTGCACCCAGTTTAGTGCCACGGGCAGTTCTGAAGCCTAGAAGCCTGGCCTACTTGCAATTCTATTGCTAGGGCTTTATTTTGAGTATTTTCACCTTTGTGAAGGTGAAACAATCCTTGATCAAGCAAATAATTAGTATTATTAAAACAACAATTATGATATTCCACAGGGAACTAAAACATAGACTGGCTTTTCAAGATAAAAGAGAAAAACTGTACTTTAGCCTGAAACAGAAATGTCATTTCTTGGGCCTAGAGTCAATGTCTATGTGTGTTTTTTCTGGCTTTTACAGTTAGATATTCTTTTACTTAAGTTCGCTTTTCAGAGATTGTCTTACCATCAGTATGACAACAAAGACATGTCCACATGTTGCTGTCAATAGCAAGTCTATCCACACTTTCTCTATGTACATTTTGAGATCACCTTATTATAAAGGGTCAGAGTGAGCCTTTCTTTGCTTTAAGCAAAATGCTGGGTTTCCTACGGTCTCTTCAGTTGCCTGTTATGAGCTCCGTTGTGGAAGTTTCAGCCTATCAGTTACATTTTACCATCTTTTACTTGCTGCTTTGGTATTTAGACAAGAAGCAAACACAGATTCACAAAGACATTGCAGGAAGCTAATAGTACTTTTAATGTTGGAGAAGAGCCAGCCCAACAAAATGAAGCCTGAAACTTCCCTGACCTCCAGCACAACACTCAAGAACTGGTCAGGATCCAGCTCGCAGAGACTTGGGCTGCATACGGAGCAGATTTGGTAATGCCCTTTCCATGCTTCAGGGATATTTGTTGGCATGATCTGTGTCATGTTTCCAAGATCCAATGTAAAATGTGGCATTTCTGCATGTTCAATACTCCTTACAAGTCTCAGTCCCCAGATTCTGTAACAACTTCAGACTCTCTGTCTTCTGAATGTTAAGGTGATTTTAGTGAGGGAAAAATACAACATTAACCAAAATACACTGAAGCATCAGGACAGGAAAGATATGAAGCCTATTGAACCGTTCACAGATATTTCATATGTTTCTTCAGGGGTATATCAGGAAGGAAAAAAGAACACTACAAAAGCGTTCACTATAGGCAGAGCCATTTGTGCAGGGAGGAGGTACAGCGGGGCTTTCAGGCAGGCTGGGCATGGCGCAGCACCAAGAACCTTTCCTCTTTCCCAAGAGATTCCTAGGCATTCACAGTGTTGTGCCTTGCTTCAGCCACAATGCCCGTGCCCAGGAATTGGGGGTAAGCCCATCTAAACCCTGGACCTGAGGGCAACCTGACACTGGTCTACCCAGCTCTGCCCGGATGTGACAGAGGAGGCTGGTGTGATGGCTTCCTGTGCTGACCCCACACCTCTGGGTCAGACCTGGGATGCCAGGCTCCTCCCGCCACAGTGGGGCCCAGCACTGACCCAAGAGGCACCACAGGGCCCTGCCCAATGTCCAGCCAGGTGAGGCACCCACCGCTGCCCTGCCGTGGCTGCAGCCTGCCCTCCAAGGGCAAGAAGTGACCCCATGTTTCTGGAGAGCTGGCTGCTGTAAACTCCCCCCCCCCCCCAACATTTGTTTGTCTTAAATACAAGTTTTTTCCTGGTGCTGCCACAGATTTTCCACCTTGGTGGCCAACCAACAGCTGGCCAGGGAGGTTCATTAGCACCCATGAGAAGCACTGTCTTCCAGTGCTGGCCAGGCCTTGCTCACAGGGGAGGCAGGCAGCAGCACCGCGTAGAATGCCAAAAAACCCAGTTGTTTTCCTCGGTTGCCAGGGTAGGAATTAACATTGTCCCTGGTGGAGCACAAGGACTCCCTGTGATATGAGTGGGGACAATGGGAAGGTATGTTTTCGTGACCCACTGCAGGAAATCCTGTGCGTCTTGCAGCACAGCACTTTCCTGCGCTGTCTGTGGCTGAGTCCTGGCTCCAGAGGCCCATAGCAGCCAGGCTCATAGCAACCCATGCCAAACCCTGCTAAATTTTAACAGAGCCTGTTTTTATCCAGCGAGCTGCCCTGGGTACTGTGGCAATGTTGTGTGGCTCTCAGATCAACCTCCAGGGCAGAGAGGTGACAGGAGCAATCAAAAACAAAGCTGAGCTTCTCAGCCAGTACCTGCAATCCGTTCTATTGATGGCTCTGGGCTGCAGTGCTCAGAAACCCCGCCAATACAACTGGGACAGACACACAGAAACTGCCTGTTTTGAGGTTTTTTCTGTTGTTGTTGTTGTTGTTGGTTTTTTTTTAAGCTGTGTGGTTAATACAGTAACTCAGACAAGACTGTGTTGCACGACTGCTTTTGAATAAAAAGCACGAGCTACGTATCCCCGCCTTGTGCCCCAGTGGAAATCACGCTGATAATTTAAACACAGCTGTCCTGCTGTGCATTTGTGTCTGTGGCCCTCAAGGATGGTGACACACCGCAATAGCTGTGGCTGTCTCAGAGCAGGAATAATAAGAGAAACATCTGTCTCCCTGTTTCTGTTCCCCTAGCTCCAGTAAGCAGCACTTCTGGGTCCTGCTGTAAATATGGGACATGGTCCCAGAAAAACAGAGATAGCCTGCTCCTCTTCATTGTTCCCCCTGTCTGACACCAAATGGACCACTTCCACGGAGCGCTACTGCTGCTGTTGATGAACCCATTTAAAAAAATCAGAAGAAACAATTCAGAAAGTGACGCATTACTTCTGCCTGCGGACAGAGGGAACAGCTGAGACGTGGGAGTCCAGACTACAGCTGTGTGACTACAGCTTTAAAAAATATATATGCATATTTTAGTGAATAAAAATTACTGATTCCCTCTGCTGGTATTATAGATCTTATTTACTTACCTAGGTGGTGAAGCTTGAAACTGTAGTCACAAGAATATTTGTGAAAGGAAATGCAAGACAACAAAGAGTAGCCACTATCTCTTCAAAACCAGGGGGTGTTCATACCACAGCAGTCCCTTTGCCTGGCCTTCCCCTTAGACCTCATCTTCCACCGCATTCCTGTATCTGTACTGTCTCCTTTTATCTTTGTCACGACTTAGGTACCTATCACACTAAGCAGCCTAACTGCCACAGACACTTGCATCCATCAGGGGAATGGGATCATTGCTAGGAAATAAATATTCACCCAGGTAAATTACCAGCAGAAGGACTTCTGCAGACATTTGGAAAAGCCTCACATTCTAGGACCTGACAAATCAAGATATTTTCTGAACAGGAAAAAACAAAACAGAAGTAATTTCTTCCTATGTAGGCCAGGCACAAAGACAATAGCATTAAGGTTAGGTGACACATCCATCAGAGAAAATGATTAACTCCAAACAACCTGTTTGCAGTCAAGCCATAGGCAGCATTTTAAAGTGTTGGTTTTTTGTTTTGTTTTTTTCCCTTAATTCCTTGCCAGGCAGTTACAAACAGAAGCGCACCCATGAACTTAGTGCACCCTGTGTGCAAAATTCATGCTGAGAGGAGGAAGCTGCATGTATTAGAGAATCCATTTGCAAAAGCTAATGGGGCTGACTGGAAGCCTCACTGTGCTATTCCCCTTTTCTTTCCCCTTCAGAACAGCTACAGGGAGAGCAACACCTCCTGGAAACATTTGCGCCAAAATCACATGATACCTCGCATTTCCAAAATAGCCTCTTCTACATGAATGTTAGTGAATGTTACACACTGTCGGAGCAGGAGGGACACCTCTTTCTCTATATGCTGTCTTCTGGCAACAGTGCAACAGGGTGGCTACCACAAACATAAGCTTACGATTAATTTGTGGGTCAGGGACACACAGCCACAGGCTTTTGGAGAAGGAGAGTGTATGTTAGCAGGACCATGTAAACAGCTCCAAAAAAAGCAGACATGATATGTAGTGTGCCTCTGGATCTAAACGTAGGAAGATCTAGCCCTGTCCCCAGATGGGCTGGTTTCTGGTTCCATGGTGTGTGACCAAGGAAATGTGTACTACTTTCCTGGAAACTAAGCTTTAAATATCTTTCACAACAGTTAGAGAATGAGGGTACACAGAAAGCAGGACTTTACTCAGGCGTTTCCACTGCTATTCCATATGGAGTGCCTCCTTTGACATGTCAGCACTTCACCGTTTACCTCTTCGGTGCTCCTTCATACTGATGCTGCAACTATCCCTGTATCCAGGAGATGAGGTGTCTCTGAGTAGATGTGATAGCACAGAGAACACGCTCTCAGGGGTACACAGTCTGGTAGAACTCCAAATTCAGACAGATTTGGTTACCTGACTTTTTGCCCCTCATCTGGTAGCTCTTTCCTTATGTGCATCCTCTGACCTGCTCTCTTTCCACATCTGTGCTGTGTTTCCCTCCTCACTGTGTGCCTTTACGTGGCCCCACCTCCCTTGCCCTCCCTTTCTCCTCTCTGTTCTTCTGTCTTCTTCTGAAGTCCCGTTGCCTCTTCCCAGAGTGCTCTCCTGCTGCTTGGAAAATAAGAATTAAAACTGTGATCTCAATGGGAAAAGAAAATAAACAGTTGCAATAGGCAGCTCTCCTTGGGAGAAGTCGACCAATGACTCATTCCCAGGGCATTTGGAACGACAACAGGCATCTTCTCCCGTCTTTGCCGTTGCTGTTGTTGTGCTCATTACAGCAATGCTTACCAGCCAGTGGAGAATGGGGCCCCCCTATGCCCGGTGCTGCATAAATCATTTCTTTAGCCTGGGAAAAGAAGGGAAAAAAAAAAAAGTGAGGGGAAAAAAAAAAACAACTAAAGAAGATGAATACGTGATTCAAGGATTTACTGCTCAGATTGCTTTGGGGGTCTTTTATTCTTTACCCTTTCCTTTGTTTCTCTCCCAGACTGCCTTTCCTGCTGGCCTAGCCCTTCACCCCACCCCATCACTCTCTCTCCTGTCTGGCTGCCCCATCTGATTTACCTTCCATTTCACTCCGTTCCCTCCTTTGTCCACCCAAATGCTTTTCTTGCTGTCATTCACTCCCTTTCCTGTGTGGCCAGATCTCCCGATTGCCTTCTCCATTCTGTGATACCGGGTAGCTTTTCATCACCTTGCTGGTGGAATCAAGAGATGCAAAATATTCAGCGTGAGGTAGACACTGAATGGTTAAAACTTGGCAAAGTTATAGAAAACTGAAAACAGGCTCTCATAGCAGAAAGTGTCAGGTACCACCAGCTCCAGCTAAATTAAATTCTGTCCCTGTAGTGTGTATGCACAGACATTTATATTCATATTTTTAACAACCATCTAAACTCTGCAGTTCACTGACAAGCCCTTCATGAAGCTATCATTCCTTTTTTAACACCTGAACTTTAAAATGTCACATATAGCATTTAAAAGGACAGGCAAATAACCAAGGAAACATCCTAGCATGCATTTTGCTTCCTCTCCTTATGGTTTGATCCAAAGTCCGTGGAAATCAATGGATGTCTTTCTGCCTAGTTCAGCAGAGTTTGTATCCAGTAGGTTGGTTTCTTCTAAAATTTCAGAGGAAAAAGACCCCACACAAACCTGTGGGGTTTTTTTTCAGTTTCCTTTTACCCATATATCTGTCAAGACTGATGTGCTGTCAAATCATCTTTTCAGTGCTAAATATATACCATTAACTACTAATAAAAAAAACAGGCTTTAAAAATTCAGCTCTTTTTGGCATCTGTACAGAGCATTCAACTTGATCTCACAAGATGTATGGTTTGCACTAGGACTGCAGTCACAGTTTTCTTGTTAAAGCTGTCAACCACTCCAGTATCTATCTTTACAATGCAATTCAAACCTTGGTTATGAAAACAGGCATTTTTACTTGAACTTGGATATGAAGATTATTCACTAGCCCTTTTCTGCATGCATTTGCAGGATACAGGTCCTGTTAGAACACGATTGCAACATGAAAACAGGGGATGGAAGAAGCTGATCCCTTCTATTAGAGTTAGTTCCTCCCAGTGGCGGAGATAGTGTGGACAATAAATGCTACCTTAAACATGCTGGTTTTTAAGAAAAGCATTGTGTTGGAGCCACTTATAAGGCAAAAAAACTTCACAGTATCATGTCATTAGATTTACAAAGGTAACTCCAGGACAGAGCCTTGCCTTTTGACTCTTAAAACCAGCAGAGAAATTCTGAACTCCAGATTTACCATAGCATTGTATTGGTGTCTAACTGGACTCATTAGCAGATATTTGCTAATTACATGGGAGAGATGGGATTAAGTTTATGTTTGTCTTGTGAAAACTGATCATCTTCTAAAGAGAAACCCCTGGCACATTTTTGACAAGCCCCTGTAAATCTTCAGCTAGTATTGCCACAATGAACTTTAATGTAGTGATATAAAGCAAAGGGAAAACAGAGGTAGGAGATAAACATATGTCTCCTAATGCTTCGGCACAATGGGGAGCCCCCTTATCTGCTCCCATAATGCGCCTTATTATGCTTAAGTAATGGGTATTAGAAGCCAAGCAGTATGTTACATCTCCTCCTACGTGGTACATTCCCATACTGCCTGGATACATATGAATCCTGCATGTCACATGTCATTACATTTTCTGAAACTGTATCTCCATCCATGCTAAAAATACATAGAGAGAAAGAGAGCGAACTTGAATATAAGCAACAGATACTTCTGCACAGACCCTTGGCAGTACCAAAGATGAAGAGATGCATACATGTTCTTATTATTCATCATTGTTTGAAGAGTCTTTGTGAGGAAGATAACCAGCCCCAGGGGGCTCACAGCAGGAACACAACAGGTGCTCACACACATCCATTTCCAAGCTGGCTGCACCCAAACAAGGCCCTCTCCACCTGTCTTTTCATCTGCATGGTGCCCTGATCTTTTTTTTCTGAAGTGCTTGGTTACAGAGTTGTTCCCATAAATATAACTTCAGAGATATCCATAAATAATCTTGTTTAGAAGCTCCACGCAATGAGCAAATCATTGACCTACTGGTGTCCCGATCCTTTGCTCTGGAACACGGGGCCTGCAGAGCCCTGAGCTGCTGTGGGCTGAACCACCTTCCAGCAGACCCTGCCCTGCTGCCCCTCACAGCAAGGAGCAGAGGACCGTGGAGACCACACTGTGGCAGGGATGAAACACAGATATTTTGGACCAGCCTGCTCTCCCCCTCCTCAAAAACCAAGGAAAATCTTCAGTGCTGTTTTTTGAGGCCTAAACCCCTCACTCCGGCAGCTTCAGAGCTGGATTCTGTCTCACCTCGGAAAGACAGGGGAGGAGCAGCCATCCCCTGGTGACATGTGTCAGGCAGAACATGCACACATGGATACCCTGGTGTCCCAGGCTTTCTTACTTCTGTGCAAGCAGCCGAATGGGCAGACCCCTCCTGCTCGGCTGCAGCAGATGGAGCAGGGAGGCAGGCTGCGTGTCTGCGGGGCTGGGCAGCGGAGCTGTGCTCTCCAGCTCCAACTAATGAAGCTGATTTGATGAGCTGATTATTCTTGTGTATTAGTGCGTCGCTGACATGGTGCTCCACTCTGTACCGGATGCTGGAGGAAGGGCACAACATAGGCCCCCGACTGAGCTTTCCACCTAAGTGAGCGGACCGCTCGACCCCAAAAAACATGGTTCTGGATAAGGAGGAGGACACGGAGCCCCTCTTTATAAACAGAGCACTGCTGGTTTCTGAGCTGGAATGTAGCAGCATTCCTAATTTAGATACTCTGGTTGAATTTTAAGTGGAAGTGAACAAAACATTTGAAAAGCTGTCCCCATTCTCTCAGCAGGGAGACATCGAGAATTTTCTGGTTTTGGGGAAGGAATACTGGCAGCAGGAATCAGCCAGGCTTTTCCCAGGTAGCAATGTGAGCCCTGGAAGCAAATGCAGGCTTTCTAGTTGTGTTGGATGTAAACAAAGAGAGGTTGGTTATCAGGAGGTGATTCATGATTAGAGGGATAATGATGAATAGGTGTTATGACAACAACTGCTCTGCAGCTGTAGCTCTCTCATTTGCCACAAACTGCCAAAAACTCACCAGCTTTCTCCTGGGACCTTCTAATGACAGTAAACAAGGCTTGACAGTGTCCAACACAGAAGGTACCTGACTGTTGACCTCCCCATGGCATGAGAAAATTGGCTAAATAACATGAAGAAGTGAAATTTCAGGTACCTGTTAGGTCTCTGGGCTTTTTAGACAGCGAAGCATCCTCCAGACAACATTATTCCTGGTTTACATAAGCCATTAATTATTTTAATTATGTTTCTACCTGTGCAATTTTTCCAATTTTAGCTCAACATTTCTCCCTGAAAATGTAGAGAAGTGCTTTCTGGAGCACTGAAATGGCTTTTTCTTTCTTTTTTTTTTTTTTCATTTCCACCTAAGAGCAAGTCCCGGCAGATTTTTTTTAGGCAGAATAGTGGTTTTGCTCTTGCTGAATCATCTGTGACAATGATTAGGCAAGAACACAAAAATAAACATTCCTTGGCAGCCAGGCTTGAAACTCCCATAGAATGTATCAGAATCACCATTTAGAGTCGAGCTGCAATTCTGAAAGACACTGGGAGATGTTACTTGGTCTGCATTGGACACTGAGAGCAAGCTGCACCAAGCACACCAATTAACACCACACAGAGGAAGGACCAGCACTGCACTGCTGATCGGCACTCAGCACTGCATTGGTGATAGGCTCTCAGCACAGATACTGACTCCACCACAGCACCAAATCATGCACAGAATGAACAGGAGACACCTACTAGAGGGGGTAATAAGAGGTGGAATGCCTACAGAGGTTTGTTGGAAAGTGAGGCTGACATATGACAGTGTTGCTCACAACATTTATGTACTCATATATATTCAAATATCTTTCCAAATTCCCTTGCTTTGAGTGCCTTATTCATTCAAGTCCCTCGCTTGGCCTCATCCAGGAGGATTTTGATCGTCAGCTCCTCATCTCTGCCATTCCTCATTACAACAGTCACCTATGAGAATAGGTAAGAAACAAAAGGCCAGATGCACAGCTGCACAGATGAGTGGAGCACGCTGCAACAAAGGAAAGCAACTCTCTTTGGACCTAACTAACATGTGTGAACTTGCTTGACTGTTTGTAATCCCATTTCTTGCAGCCTGCTCTCACAGCTCTGCTGAATTTAAACACAGTATTTTCCAGCCAGAAGTGTCTTCTTTTTCATACGATAAGTCCTACTGAATCCATACACCGAGGTGTTAAGAGCAAGAGGGATTCAGAGAGAAAGAAGAATGAAGGAGAGGTAAAGGTAAGGGTAAAAGCAGAGAACCTCAAATCAGCCTCTGAGTTCCTTTCCCATTTCTACCAGAAAGCATCCTTCATACCGTCGGACATCCCACTTCACAGGTGTGTGTCTTGACTGGGAAATCTGTCAGCTGGGAACACCAGGCACCCCACACCGTGATGTCTCGTTGGGTGTCCCTGATGCGTGTTTGTGAGTTTCTCAGATCCCACACTGGCTAGCACCACAGAAGTTTTAACTCAACAGGCAGAAAAGAAAGCAGAGCCTCTGAGATCTGGAAAAATCAGCCTGAGGATTCATGCCTGGCAAAGAGTGTCAGTATTATTGCCAACCATGTTCTGCTGAACTTCCTGTGGTGTGTCTCCTCTTGTTTCTACACAAAAGCAAATATCCCATGAGGTGGGAAAGACCACTGCCATATTCTGCTCATCATTTCCACCACAAACTGAAGAAGAAATTCACTAAAATTCCAGTGATTCTCAATCACTTCTGCATCCACTGTAAGTACAAGAGACTTTATAAATGGAAAGTCATATTGAGCAGGAAGGCAAGTTTCCCATCCAAGATCTGCAAACCAGAATCTCTTTCATGACAGAAAGTCACTGTCTGGTGCTCAGACAGGAGATGACATCTGCTCTGTAGGTGCCTCCTTGCTTCATAATGGGATGGTGTTGGTTGGGCAGGTGCCTGGTCTGCAAAACTTTGCAGTGCAGGCTTTTCTGTCTCTTATCTTCACAAGCAGAGGTCTGGATTACACAGACACTCTTCTGATGAAAATGCTGTGCTTGTGGTCCTGAGCTGTCAGCCCAGACCAGGAACTGTACAGGGAAGTCCCAAGAGACTGCGCATGCCCCCCCCCTGCACAGCCAGGGGCACCTACAGGCTGCTTCAGGATCTTCTCCCTGCTCAGCTTCCCACCACATATCTCATGATTCTCAGTCTCATTAAGATTTTGACCGGGAACTTTCTCAGCCAGGGTAATCATCTATATGGCCAGTATCTCTGCTGTTGTGTGAGTGTAGAACCCCAAATTTCAGACAGTAGATTCTTGTCTTGGTCTCCAGAAAGCGCTCTTATCTGAGGTTTATTGAACTGCTAGAGAGTTACTTCTGTCCAGACTGTCCCTCCTCTGACTGTATAGACTACATAAGCCAAGTCTCAGTGGATGCCTCAGGTCTCCTGCCAAATTTTGAGTAGGATAGCACCAGGCCTGAATGTGCAATCTTCTTAGAGAGGTTTATCAGCTGGATGTGCTGTGCCTGTCTCCCTGCACCTTCTTCACCTGTGCATTTCTGCTGTCCATATACCTCATATGCTCTCCCATGCCTTTTATGTCATTGTCTTTTATTTTCAGGGACAAACACATGCCTCCCCATCTTTTCCTAAAAGGACTATAAAACATTTAGAACAGCACCTAGCCACACAGTGCACTGGTCAATGCAGAACCCCTTAAATCTGATCATCAGGAAGCACCTGTTACCAATAACTCATTGAGTCAGCTTCTTCTGATATCATGTGCATGCAATTAAACAAATTCTTCAGCCCAAGTCACTGAGAATGAGTACTTAGTTTTTGAGATAGGGCGTAGCTGTCTACTTGGCAAAACATAGATTTTTTTGTTTTAGTATTATTTATGTTTACTTTAAACAAATACGTGTGAAAATAACTAATGGACAAATCAGGCATTTATTGGATATAAAGGTGGCCCATTTCAGTGACATCCTGGACAAGCTTTGGGAGTAATAACATGGAATTGTAGCAAGCTCATACAGACTCTCAGTTATGCATCTTCTGACAGAAACTGAAGGATCCGAAGAGAGAGTGAAGGAATAGGAATGTATGTGTTATCCACTTCTTTTCTGACAAGTTTTTCAATATGGAAAGACTCAAAGGCAAGCTAGTACGTGCAGTGAAATCTATAGATATTTATGAAATGATGACCAGATCTAAAAGACTGTGTTTTCTGAATGTGACTTGATAGCTTTCTTGTGGAGATACAAGACAGAAAAGATTTGCACTTGTATTATTGTTTTGAAAATATATATCTTTTCTGAAACTCGAGTCAAACTGTTTCTGAAGTGGAAGCTGGGTGGGAGAGAAAAAACAGCATATAAGGAAAGTACCTGTGCCTCATCTTTCCTTCCTCTTTGCTCTTCCAAAACCCAAGTCGTGTCAAAAGGGCACAACCGAGTCCCAAAAAAAGGTTACTTCAATGCCCAAATTCTGAATGCTAGAGGTTTTGGTAGGATAGGAGCATAAACACAGTGGAGCATGAAGGAGACAGCATCTGAAGTCAAGCAGAAGTTTGTGTAGGAGAAGATTAACACTGGAGAGTTGGCTAAAGAAGGGACCAAAGTAAATCATTTCTCTTCCTCAGAAAATTAAGCATATTCAAGGGGTAGCAGACAGTGACTATGGGAAAACCTGTCAGAACAAAGTAGCAGTCTTCCATTCTCTCCTACCTACAGACGCAGCCAAATGCACAAGAAAGGGGTTGGGGGTTGTTCATAAATAGTCTGGCTGCTGTTTGTCAGAGGCAACAGTTGAAATGTCCGTACACAATTGCTACTTTAGCATGTGCTAAAAATGACAATGGCATCCAGTCGCAATGGCCCCGCTGAGAACTGTCGTTCCAAGTCACAGTCATAAAACTACTGGTGGGTGGTCTTCATCTCCGCTTGTCCTCATTATCATTTCATTGTGTTTCTGTGGCCCACTGCACCATGGCACTCCCTGCATTTTAAAGCATTTCATTGATGGGGCAGTTTGACATTCATATTTATATGTCCTTGTTGTGTTGCAGCGGTTTTCTCTATTCTTGGGATCCAAGCCTTTTGTGAAATGGTGCAAGGAAGATGTGAATTCAAATCTTGGGCCAATGAATTGGGTATTGTCAGGAAGTAACAGAAAGTTTTGAGGATTTAAACATCCTGGACCCTATCCTGCTGCTGTGAACGTAAAGGAAGAGCTTTTTCTTGCCAGGGGCTGAGAACAAGGCTGCAAAAGGAAATCAGCTGGGGAACACGTACCTGCTTCAAGAGCAAACAACAAACTTACTGAGTTATGGTACTAAAGGGAGGCAGCCTGCGTTCCATCTTCCTCTGCCAGAAGTGAATGAAAATGCTCCTGTTGTCTTCAAAAACAGAAAGTCCAAACCCTAATAATATCCCTTTTTATTTCTTAATTCTCGCTTAACAGGCCAGTCGAAAGCTAACTGAAGCCTAGAAGCAGCTCTGTGATTGGGCAAAGCCTGATCTGTAAAAGCAAACTGCTTGCCAAAGCTGTAGAAAATAAAAACAGGAGAGAGTTTACGCAGTAGAAAAGTGAAAACTAATGAAACCTGGAGATTTGCTTCAACAGTTTTTCTTTGTTCTGTTGGCAGACGGTTCCTCTTCTTCAAGAACCGGGGCAGGAGCAGTGCATTTGTCCCATGGGTGGAACAGCTTGGGGGCACTGTGGAAACTTGACACACACTGAGCTGCTTTCTTTAAGCTGGAACACAGAGTAAAGTGGGCAGGCAGAGGAGGCATGTAGGGATGTTGTCATCTTGTGGGGCCAACATGCACATAGCTGGCTTACTGTGAGGCAAATACCCTGTTCTTCATACACTGGGCTGCACTACATGGGTGTTCTGATTTTCCAGGTTTTGCTTGTTCCAGACACATAAAGGAGCAGCTGCTGCTCATGTGTGCATGCAATGTTGCCCAGTGAGGAGGATGTGTCTTGGCAAATGGCAAGAGCCTTAAGTTTGCAGGTAAAATGCCACGGAAAGGAAATGAACAGATAAGCTCAACTAAAAACATAAGAAGGTGTTTGTTAAATGTTCTGTGCTTGTCTGTTCAAAGTAGGGCAAAGCACTGCTTGAAAATCAAACTAAAGGAAGAATTAAATATCTGATATGAGGTTTCTCTGGATTTTCCTTTAAAAAAATTACCCTTGGTCAGGAGGTCAATGGTCTGCAGTCATTCAGAACGCCAGCCTGCTCCAGAAGTGCCCCTTCCTGGAATATAGCTTTTAAACATGACCACGATCACAAACCATTGCTGAGAATACCAAAACCAGTAGAGGAGACCTCACCACCCTGGGACCATCATCCCTTATCCAGAGAGCAGATCCATTTAAGAAGGAGGTGTAAAGGCATATGGCATTGCTCTTCCAACGCACCTCACTCCTGATCTGCAAGCTTTCAGAGGAGGATTCATACTCTGTGCCCATTCAGTCCATGGCCTCCAGCTGTGGGTGCCAACTGTGAGAACAAGTAGAGCCAAGTGAGATGACAGATTTTGTGCTGTGCTCCTTGGCCCACTAGAAACTGGATGGTGGGACAGCAATAAAGATGTCTTTGTCAATCATTGTGCCTGGATCCCTAGCAAAACACCAGCAACAGTGACTGAATCCTGTACATTTATGCTCATATTCATTACAATGACCCAAGAAGGAAGATATGGCTCTGAACAAGCAGTACACATCTCTGACTGGTACAGCAGAGCAGCTCTGATGTGGTCTAAACTCAAGGCATGTGATCCTTGCCTAGTTCTCCTCTGTGAGTTGGGAGTCAAGCATAGCAGAGCTAGCAATAGTAACATTACTTGTTCAAATGTCACTTTCCATAGCTGCGGTGCTTCTATTGGTGAATGGTTGACAGACCAGCCAGAGCTGTGCTGAGCATGTTCATAACTTTTTGGTACATTTTTACTTCTGGCTACAAATGATTTAGGGTCATGATTTTTTGTCTTGTGCCTTATTTATGAGCTGTTTGAGCTGATGGTTTCCTATTTGCCATTCACCCCTCATGGTATTCAGCCGATCACCTTAACCACACACTAATCCTTCTGTTTTCCTTTGGATGGGTGAAACTCATCTAAGAGAACAGTAAACAAGGAAATACTGAAGTGACCATATAAACATTCATGTTTTTATGTGCAGACAGACATTACAAAGAATAACTAACCATTCCAACAATAGACAGCCATCATTTCACTAAGCAAAATGCATGAGACAGCATGGAAAGAGAGGTCAGATGGAACTTAAATGAATATTCACCAAATCTGTTTTTTTTTTTTCCACCTTCTCTATTTATGGGGACCCTCACCTTTTGCTCACGTTGCAATCTTTGTGGAGATAAGATTCGTGTGTATGTTTATTGCTAGCGTGTGAGTTCCAAATGAATTCTCTTAGCACTCAAACAGGAGAGGGGAGAGGTTCACATTAAAAATCCTAACTAGTTATTAGGTTATTATTTTGATCTGTAATGTGTGCTCTTACCAGACAAAAATCAAATGAACTTTAGACAAGGTTCTGACCAACAAGCAGTAACGAGACCTGACATTTGAAAGTTATTAAGTACTTTAATTTTAAAGGTGATCCATCTCATGAAACACATGTAGCTTCCGCCCAATGTTAGAGCTGCATCGGCACTCAAGTCCTTCACCAGGAAAGGGGCAACCCTTTTTCTTAAACCAAACCCCCATCTCTCCCCAAATAGCCTGTAAAAGAGAACAGATAACAATTTTGTCGTGATTTAACTTTTCTTGCCCTCGTTGGTAACAAGAAAGGGAGGAATGCAGCGGGGAAGGTGCCTGCCATTAGGCTGCATATTTGACATCCTGCCTTGATTCATTTAAGGAAGTCTGCAAGAACATAAGATTGCGAGAAAGATTGTTACAAAGAACTGTGAAAAGATGACTCTTGGAAGAGATTGCACAGGAAAGAATGTTATAAATCACATGCAGAGGCTGTCTATAGACTGCAGGGAAATATGGAGAGAAACCTTTTTCCTAAATACAGAAAAGACAGGGTTGAAAAACGAAGCAAGAGACACGAGGACACTGCTGTTTTGAATGTTTCATTATGTTTGGTTAGATTTTGTGTAATAGTATGTGTCACTGATGTGACTACTTCACCAATATATTATACATAGGGAAAATGTTCCATGCAGTGGCATTTTGCATAAAGCACAGCAAAGAGAAAAATCTGAAAAGATACGCTCTTTTGAATTTTGTTTTAAATTTCCTTTTGTTATTATTAGCATGATCCTGCTGCAATCAGGAGCGGTTTTGTCGTGCACTGTCCCCAGTGCCTGGCCGGCTGCTCTGTGCACTGAGAAACACTCAGCAGGGAAACAGGGTCATGTTGGGAATCAGCACAGCCAGCTGTGACCCAGCTCTACTCAGCATCCAGCATTACTGAGAGGACCCATTTGTAGGCACGGGAAGAGTCCTGGTCCCTAAGCACCATCGCCTATATTACCGTATGTGCACTCTATCAGGGTGCCAACAAGCTCCTTGCACTCACTCACCTCCTCCAGCCCCATCACACTTGGTGTCTCCAGGACACCAAGCCCCTGCATCCCTCTTGGTGCAGTGGGAATGCTACTTCCCAAGAAATTGAGCTGCCCGAAGGCCCCATCTCAAGATAACTGCAAGCAGCCCATCCTTGTCTAGCAGGACAGGTAGGAAGGTGCAGACACCAAGGTCTAGGGAGCAGAAAGGCTCCTTCTGAAACACGAGAAGTCATGTTGTGTTTTGAAGGCTTAATTTGGTCACTGGGCAGCCCCCTCAGCCATCTGTGCTGAGCAGTATCAGCCCTGACTGGCTGGGCAGAGGCACTTGGCTGCCCCCCGCCTCGCTCGCTGCTGCACAGCCTGACACCTCTGATTAGCCTCCTGCAATCCCCCTCTCCCCACACCCCTTTGGGAGAGGCAGCTCCCATCAGGGTGCCCAAACCCAGGCAGAAGGGTGGCCAGACAGGGTCTGAACAGCAGCCTCTCTAGCTCAGTGCAAGAGACATGGAAACAGCTTTCCTGCTGCATCCTTCCAGCCTCTGTGGTCTACAGGTCACAGTCACAGAGGATTGCGTTCATGACCACAGCTCAGTGCCCACTGATTCTCCAGTTTCAAAGATTTTCTTCCAGTCTTGGGGTTGGAAGTGACTCCAAAATTGCACTGAACCTCAGCTTCCAGAACACCAGCAAGAAACAATTTTTGTCACACAGAAGTTTTTGGATGTATGCTCAATGTTAGACTGTCACGTCTTTAAAATGATCTCCCTTCAAGGAGGGAAAACCAAGTGTGGGAATGCCTAGGTGGTCTGAAAAACCTTTAGCGCTATTTTGATACTAACGGCAGCATTACATTTCATTCTGGGAGGAATATTCATGGCTGAGCTCTAAGCCTCTGATTTATAATGGAAATACTGATAGATCCAGATCCATTTGCAGATGCTATTATAATGTTTCATCCTGGGGAGGGGAGGGGGAAGGGAAGCAGCCTCCTTCCCTTTTCATTTTAAATATCGGCACACTTTGATATTGGTTTCATGAAGCATTTGGATGGGTCCTTATTCACAAATGAATAAAAATGAGTAAAGTCCTCAGAATCAAAGGTAAGCCAAAACTGGCACCCATAAGCACAAGGCAACCCAGAGAGCCCATCTGCAGCCAAACCATGCAGCAGACCCAGACACAGCTTAAAGGCTGGCAACAAGACCGCCTGCAGAATCTGCCAAGGAGCCAGATGCTGTTGCTTCCCAAGCTTGGCATGAGGGTTCCTGATTGCCATCCAACAAAGAGGAAAAAGAGGAATGATATAATGTGGTGGGATAAAACACATCCCACCTCAACCTCCTTTATTGCTCATTGAAAAAAAATTGTGGAAGAAAGTATTGGAAACGTATCATTGTTTTCAGAAATACATACATTAGCCACAACAATGGCCTTGCCAAATGGGAGAAGTAGTAGCTATTTAAATGTATGTTCCATTTGAAAAAAAAAATTAAATCTTCATATGCTGTGTTTTGGGTATGGATGTCTTTGTGTCTTTTGTTAACTGTTACAGTGATAACCACTAAAATGAATGCAAGTGTGGCAAAAAGCTTCCAGTTTTTTACAGCAATATTTCAAAATCCTCTGTCTCGGCACAGCTGTCTAGATCAGATAGATCACACCAATGGCTACTGAATGTAAAGAAGCCAGGTTTGTAAAAGAAGGTGCACAGAAAGAAAAAAATATATATATTTTTAAAGGAACCTAAGTAAGGACATATGCAGAGAAATACATTTTGAAACAAAAATATATATCAAGACATTATACGGATAAGAGCACTGCTTTTCCACAGTCACACAGCTCTGTGTTCATGCACTGATTTCACTGGCATTGCACCCAGGGGAAGCTGGAGTAACACTGTGAAGAATTTGGACCAGGCAAGTCGAGTTGTACACTTGAAGATCTATAAAGAGATGAGGGCATCTTCATGTACAGTGGTGTAAAGGAGGAAGCAAAACAAATAGTGAAGTAGGCGTCAAATGGTATGTTGAAGGAAGGTAAAGAAATAGAAAGCAGTGAAAAAGTGGTGTAAAATAAGAAATGAGAAACTCAGAGTTATCTGAATCAGAACAACTGTTATCATTATTCTTATCATCATCCTCATCATCACTGGCATCATCCCATAATATTTTGGAAAATAGCAAGGGCTTCCACAAATAGAACGTCAGGGCAGCTTGACCATATTTGCAAATCAGAGTCAAATTTTCTAGAGAACTGCAGCTGAAACCAACACATCAGAAGTTGGGGGACAAATCAAATATTTCCAATGTGAGCTGCTTTAGCACAGTCAGAAGACTGAGATGCGTATTACAAAAGGGGCTTCCTATAAAATCAAGAACAAGGGATCCTCCTTTTGCCATTGAGGACATGGAGACGCAGCTTCAACTGAACCTGCAGATGAGAACACAGGGTATTCTCTGAAGAGGGCTGTGCTACAGCTTCACATTTCTTCCACGCACAGGAGAGTACTGAATGCTAGCATGAACCCTCCATGCCAGAAGTCTGCCCTAGTTGCTGAGAGGCTGCCTTATAGGAGCACTTCGAGCTGCTCCATGATTCCGACTTTTACTGGTTGGAATACACTTGATTTTCATTACTAATTGTATTGTAATTATTTTGGCTTAGGAAATTGTTTCATTTTCTTCACCTGAATCAAACCACTTTTAGACTTCTCTTTTTAATTCTCATCTGAATTTTGCCAGTCAAGTCTATTTTTTTTTTATCAATTCAATTATTTATACTTCCAGTACATACAGTCACATAATCCTTCCTACAGCGTTTTCAGCAGATCAAGCTGAAAATACTTGGTGTCATATCAGGTATGTAAATGTTTGTTGTAATGAGAGAATAGAGAATAGTGAGAAGTATATTGTAAACTGTTACATATGAAAAGAAATGAGGTTGTTCTTGGTACACCTCCCTAAGTTTCAAAGAGATATTTATACTTACAGAGTGCGAGATGTGGTGAATTTATCGTATGTGTAAAATCCCCACTGCTGAGAATTTCAGGGACAACCACATTTATGCCCTGGAAATTGAAGAAATGAGATACCATGAGAAGGTGTAGATGAAATGGTTTCTCTCACCTTTGCAAGCCACAGATAAATGTTTCCCTTTCTAGAAATGGTCATTTAAGACCACTGATAAGGAAGGATTCAGTCTGAATGGGCACTATGTGTTGTCATAGCTGACCACTTCAGAGCACGTAACCTATCAAGTATGTATTACAATGCATTTGTGTCTTGCTCATTATAACTCTCTTTTAAAGGGACAACATTGCCTGTTGCAGCAACGTTATATCTTGATGTCATATCATGCAATGAATTACAAAAAGCATAGACACTAATGAGCTCTAAAGCATAGCCTTAGATTTTCTATTCTAGAATCTTGCCTTGTTATATCACAGCGCAGTCGAACATTCACCACTGGAGGTAACATTTTCCATGATGCTTTGCTGACGCTGGCTGATAATTACAGTTCTTATATTGCTAAGTTTTAGAAAAATCTCCTTTCTTAAAATGAACCATTTTCTCTTGAGAAGTGAATTCTTATGGTTGGGTGGGCTGGATGAGAACTCCCCTTCTGCAGGGGGAAGGAATAGGTCAGAAATGCCATTTCCCTGAGATTTGACCATGGGATGGACTATCAGCCACATACAGCCAACTCCAACCATGTGACAGCCTTGAAGTGGCCAGACTGGTTGGCCTGAGGTCCAGCACCTCAGTCCTCTGGGCAAACCTGAGGAGATGCTGCCTTGAGTTGCTGCACCGGTGTCCTGCCCCTTGCCCTGGCTGCCATGGCAGCACTGCCATGACACTGAAAGGCTGCCTCTCCCCATAACATGGCCAGTGCCGGTGTAGATCCATCCACCAAGGACTTCTTGGCTGGCAGGGCAAAACTGGCTGATAGAGCACCTGTATGGCTGGCAGCTGCCCAGGTCCCTGATGGTTGGCAGCAGCTGCAGCCAATGGGGATACACCATGCAACAGGGGCACCCTGAGGCATCCCATCCCCCTGAGCAGGGTCTGGGTTTTTAATGGGCTCCCTGGAAGACATGCTGGGTCCCAGGCCAGGGCAGCCAGCCAGCCCAGCACCCCATGAGGTTTCCTCAACTCTCTTCACCCACTGCTTTTGCTCCATCCAGTGATGATGAGCCTCCAAGGAGCCTGCAGGCATTGGCAATGATGGTGAGGAATCGGAGCAGACCCAGGTGGCCCCAGAAGTGTACAAGGCCCCATTCGGCTGCTGTTGCCCCAGTGGAGGATGGCTGACCAGGACCTACCACCATCTCCACTGGGCTGTGGCCTGAGTCCAGGATGCCAGTACCTGTGGTGGTCACCACGGAGGGAACCATTTGGCCCTGTCTGATCACTAGGGAATTTCTTTTTTTACTTATTCTTCATCTTTTTTTTTTTTTCCTTTGACATTAACATCTATTTTATCATTGCTAAAACCCCAAAATCTGAAATCTTCCTTTAATTTATGAATTTCCCAAGGGAGAAACACACTGTCCTGACAGCAGGAGGGACCCAGCAGCAAAGCATGAGGCTCTGACAGTCTCCCTCCCCATTCCATCCTCTCTTACCTGAGATGTTTCAGACAAAAATAAACAAGAGCAAGTGCTTCCACTTCCTGGGAGCAGAGCCGGCAGGGCTGCAGCTCACTGGAGGAGAGCAGCTCAGACCTGAAAAGCTTTCTTCTCTGTTGGGATCACAGCTTGAGCGTAGGCTTGTTGTGTCGGAATGGGCCTACTGTACCCAAACATCTGAGCTTTCTCCAGCTCCGAGAGGAACATTTTATACTCATTATACATGCAGCAGAATTTCAAAATATGTCCCTGGGACCAGAATGCAGGAGGAGGACATTAAAGGTTAGAAGATAGTAGAGGGAAAAGCAAAAGGAATGAGTAATCTGGAGTTGCCTGATAACCATTAGAGGCTTAGCTAGAATGTACCGTAACAAGCTTTCATGAAAGGGAGAGGTGCGCTCCTTGACGTATTGTTCACAAAGAGGGGGTTTCATTGCTTTAGGTACCTTTTAAAAGTAAAAAGCAAAGGATCAGCTCCACATCCCAGGTTTCAAAATGTTATGATCTAAGCGCAGAATTCATCACTGCCACCACTAAGAGATCATACATCCTGGAGTGTCATGAGCCATCCGTGATTTGTGTCATTGCAGAGGATGATAAATCACTGCTAAAGACATAACAAGCAGCATCATCACTGCAACACAATAGATCATGATGCATCAAGATCTTTGCTAAAATATTATTTACAGTTAGCAGGGGCTTGGAATGGCAAAGCAGAAGCTGATATTAATCTTGCTGGTTGTTGCGCCTTTCTGCACACCAACAGCACTGTCCTGGGAAAAATGGGATCTGTAACTTTCACAGATGCAATAACTACCAGCTGTATACACTGTGTTTGAAAGGGATTAAGTATACGTGTTTCTGCGGTGGAAAGGAACAATGGAGAGAGCAAGTGAAGCTCCATCTTTGAGATCTGTGGGAGCTCAGTGATTACGCTGTTTAGAAGTCATTTGTAAATGCAGGCATGTAGTTGTCCCTGCACCTTACTGCAACAGTAGAGATGGAATTTAGTCTTAGAGCTTGAGAGGAGAATAGACTTACTGGCATTTGGAAATGTATAAAGGTCCAGAAACATCTCAGAATTTCCTCCAGCTCTCCTAACATACATCATGTGCATCCATTGAAACAAACTGACTTAGTTTTACTCCTAACTCTGCTTTGGGAATCACTTGAAGAAAGGTGCTAAGTAAAAAGAAAAGGACATAGGTGCTAAATAGAAAACAACACCGCTGACAAAACTGAAATTTGAGGTTTTATTTGTTGTTGTTGTTGTTGTTTGTTTTGTTTTGTTTTACCTCAAAAACAAAACTAAAAGATAAAATAAAATAAAATTAAATTAAAAAATTAAAAAAAATTAAAAAGCCCACAAAAACACCGAAACCAGACAATCTGAAATGCTGAAAATTGCAACCAGCTATTTTTATAGGAGGCTCTCTGGAAACAGATCCTTGCTCTGTCAATCCAAACAAGTGTTTCTGAGACACTGGGGACTGCGAATTATTTCTCTTTCCTATGCAGGACATCGCTGATTTAGGTCACATCAACAGGACTAACAGTTCCATTTAAAGAAACGCTGAGATGGGTAGAAAGTTTTAAAAAGAGGCTTCCTGTTAGAAGGAAATCTGGAATTCCAAGTTGCTGATGACCTTCCTGACAACGACAAAAGAAAAAAAAAAAAGCCCTTAATGCTTTACCACAGTCTCCTGAGCTCCAGCCTTGCCATGTCAATGCAGGAATATTATCCACCTCCTGCCACTCTGAAGACAAAAGGCACAAGGAAAGTGCTGCTCGGTCTTATATCAGTTACTCATCCTGTGTTTGCCTCATGATGTGAAGCTCAGCCCTCCCACAGACTTTAATTGAGTTAAATCATTGCCAGAGCCTTCCAGGCTGCCTCTCGTGCACCCTTCGGTTCATGCATTTCTGATGAGGCATGTGACCAAGGCCGCGCTCCCAGGACATCCAGGAAGCCAGCCACCTGCCTAGAGGCTCCAGATATTTCCATCAACCAGATATTTCACTTCAACATTTTCTTCCCGTTTAGATGATCATCAGAGTTGGGGAGGGGAATAGGGAGGATCTGTGAGCAATTTACTGGAATATATACAGGCATTCTCCAGATTTTCCATCCTCCTCCTTAATTGGATATTATCCCTCATTAATGACTCTGTCAGAGCCTGTACAGTACTAATTGTCTGTGGTTTCTCTCCCTTTCCCTCTCCTCTCCCCTCCCAGTGATTCGTCTTTTGTTCAAGTTCATGAAGTTTAATTTCTGTTCCCCTCACCATGATGGGAAGCGCATACAACTTTTGTTCCAGCAAAGCCTGGCGTTACCTCCCAGGACTGGTTCTGTAGGATCAGGGGAAGTCCCAAGGCCTCTTGCCCACTGCATTGTCAGTCACAGCCCCACTAGACTCCTTCACTTGTCAGGCAGGTACGAGCACCGGAGAACCAGAAGTCTGTGTCACCCGTATTTACTTTGTGAGGGGTTTGTGTTCCTTCCCAGCAAAGGAGCTAATTCCAGAACAAACAAACAAACAAACAAAACTTGGTTTAAGGGCCTATTAATCAAGGGCTGACATGAACAATGAATGGCTGAGTTATTTTGCATTGTTGCCTGCCACGGTAAGCTTTCTGCTGCTCTTTGGCCTTTTTCTGGCTGGGTGTCTTGCTACTAGGACATTTTAGGTCAATTTATTTAAAGCACAAAGATTGGTGGGGCTTCCACTGGTATTAGCAAGCCCTGTGATGCAATTTTAATTTCCTATGGTCAGCACAAAGCTGCACAGTTACACGGGGCAGGAGCATGTCTTTTAACCATTGCTACACAGGGAAACATCATTTTCCACCAGACATCATATGATGGGAGGTCGCTTTCTCAGGAAGACCTTCTGGTAACAGCAAATTATTAGCTCGACATGGTTCAGTCCCCAGGTCATCCCAGGACATTAGCAAACAGGCATGGCCTCTCATGCTCCCACTGGCCGTGCTGCTGGGCTGTCCTTGGAGTGCTCCATGGCTGCCTCCAACCTCCTCCCCACCTCTCCACCACCACCAAAGCAGCATTGTCTGGGCCCAGGCCCAACTTGCCACCCCACCTGTCCCTGGTTCCCAGAGGGACATGTCACTCCTGCACACTGCGGCTGCTTCAGACAACTGTATCAGGAGAGTGAGTGCTTCATGGTTCCACCTTGAGAAATATAGGACAGCAGAGACTACACGATGGTTAGAGACTTCGCTGTAAGGTCTGACCCATTTTTGTCCTCTAAAAGCAATATAACATCTGTTCTCAGTATTCCTGCACGCCATTTATGAAATACTTCTGAAGGAGCACCACTAATTCATGCCCTGTCCACTTTCAAATTGTATTATTGCAGCTCTTACTTTATATAGGCTTCAGGATAGTTCTTATGTTAACTAAAATACACAGAGAAGATTACCCTGGGGATAAGTTCTGAAGCCAAATGGACCTGTGGCTGTTGCACCACAGATCTCTCTGACTGTCCCACAAAGCCTGCTGTGTGTAAATGCTAGTTGTTCTACAATGAAGCGCTGCTATAGAGCAGCCACTTCTGGGAGTGGGATTAGGCCTTTGCTTATGGAGGTGGCAAGAGAAGGAGCTTGGAAGGCATCTCCCCATGGCTGCCAGGCAGGTGCAGGCCTTGCTGGCTCAGTGGACTGTGGGAAGGTGAGGCCGTGGTAACCCAAGAAGCTGCAGCTCCCATGTTTCCCATACTTCAGTTTCACAGTCTGGCAATGATGAGCAGAAATCACTTCCTGAGGAACTCACTTCAGCTGGGTGCAGTAAAGGGGGAAACTGACTTGGCTCAGATGCCTTTCATACCCTGGATGGAGAGAGAGAAGCTCTGCTGCCCCAGGGGGCACTGCAGGCCCTCCACTTTGGCTCAAGTTTCAGGGAGACCTGGTGGGCGTTGAGGGGTGCTGGCTGTTGCTGCAAGTCTTCTCCAGCTCCTGACTGAGATGTTCTTGTTCTGCAGATATTCTCTGCCAGTAAATATTCCTCTAATCTGAGAGCCATCAAAAATGCTGGCTCCACTTATTTTAGAGTCCATCTTTGACCTTTACTGCTGTGAAATACGTCTACTGATATTCCACCAGAGGCCATAAAACATCTGGCTTGACTGTGCACCAAATAGATGGAATTTTCTATCCATTTCAGCCTGTGGCATTGACCCTAAATAGCAATTTATCTGCAGTACTTCTGAGTCCCTTGGCACCTGTGGAGTCCATGATGCTGGGAGCAGCATCCATGTGCCAAGCAAAACCAGCCTGCATCTGGGGAAATCAAGAAATCTTGATTTTGAAGGAAGACTTTACATAGCTCTCACACAGCATGATATACAGCCTTCAGGCAGGGCAAGGAGGCTGAAGGATTCTGGCCCCGACCGAGAATTCCAGGTATACATGTGGATGACAAAGTGACATACTGTGTGCCCTTCAGTGCAACCGTTCTGCACCCAGCATCACTGCTGGATGGCAAAGTAGTCAGAAAAGGCAGAAGAAATGTGGACAGTAAGGCAGGGTGGCAGCCAGCTCAGCTGTGCACTCACACATCATCAGGCAGGCTGTGAAACACCCTCATGCCATGCCTTGGCATGGGGTGGCACCAATATCTGCTGGGGAGAGGAGCGGTGCCTTGCCCAACGCCCTGCATTTCTGGCTCTGCCCCTTCCTCTGTCCCTCCACCACTGCCCGCAGGGAAGCTGGCCGGTGAGATGGAGAGGGCTGGCCATCATTTCAAGGTAATTTCCTAGGACAGCAAACAAGGCTTGACTTTGTGTTCCTTTTGGTGGGCCGCCGGGAAGGTCAGCTTCCCAGAGGCATTTCTGATGGTGGCATCCACACTGGCAAGGCATTGCGATATCTTCGATAGCACATCTAATTCATTGTGTTCTCTGCCACAGATGAATAGACAAAAGACCTTCCAAGCAGGAGGGGGGCTGCTTCACCAGAATTGGGATTTTTCACTGTCAGCCAAGCAGAGGATCCAAACTCCAACAATGAGCTCCCTGCTCCAGTCGAAATACATTTATAACCTCTCCAAGCAGAGCTTTGGCAGGGCGATACAAACTGTGAGCTCCACAAGCTAATGACCTTGAAAGTATCCATTTATCTTGGCCTTTCCCCCCAGCTTGAGATGCCACAGAAAGCATGAGGCTTTCTTTCTTCTCCTTTCCTTCTTTATTTCTTTATTTCTTTATTTTCCCTTTATAAACAGGAGGGATGAATACTCAGTGAACGCAGATGACATGGAAACAGCTCGGTTTCACCTCTTTGGCTGGAGCTCAGGGCTGAAATCCCAGTGGAATTCCAGCACGCCAGTGACTGTCCCTCCTGTCCCCTGTCCGAGTGCAACAGGAGAGATGGTGGTGGTGAAAGGACACCACTGCTCTGCTTCACTTACCTCACTGGTCCACACTGCCCGCTGCTCTTTCATTGATCTTTCTAGATGAGCAATAATTATAACCACAAAACCCAATATTTGTGCCTGTTGTTCATACCCACCAAAGGCAGCTCCTATCTTTCTGTGCTGTGACAACATGAACTGCATTAAAATCCAGGAAACACGTTAAAAGTGTCCCTCAAACAAATGGAGTTGGTGCACAGAAAATGGTATTTCCTCAGGGAGAGCAGAGACTCCCTGGAGAGTTTTACTTTTCAAAGTCAGTGTCTGTTTTCTGTGTCTTGCCACTGTATAGAAACCACTAGCTGGCACAGCAGGGTGCTCCCTTTCTTAAGGGATATACGAGTTGGGTGTAAAATAATCCCTTTTCATTTCCTTTGGCACTGGGAACAGACAGCTGAAAGTGAAAAGGAAAGTCACACAAAGCAGCTGATGGACATGGGCAGAAGCTGCTACTAAGAAACATCCTTCCACTTCCAGAAAGAAAATCACATTTGCCAAGATGTTTTCTGACTGCTGCACGTTTTCATCCTCATGCAGATGTGGTGGAGCTGCTCCCTCTATTTGCAGCTCTCTCCGTCTGGCTGCTGCTCTGCAGATGCTCCCACACCGGTGGCCTGGGACCTGGCACTCACCTTTGATCCCAGCCAGCACCCAGGGCTGTGGGCTGGGACTAGCATTTGGGCTCCAGAGAGGATCTGCTGGCTGCTGCCTTTGAAGCTGTAAAAGTAAGCACCAGCTCATGTTTCCATTTTAGGCATACATGTAATGTACATCTTTGCTTACTGGACACTCTGGGATGTAATCCAGCCTCAGGAATTCTTGGCTTCCAGCTGGGCTTTGATGACTTCATAAGAGGTGGTTTTGCACCGAAGAGGTCCACAGTAGTCATCTCCTGACAGCTTGCTAGCAGGATGGAGGCCTGCACAGTGGTTTGGAGAATGGAATTTTCCCTCCAAATGTGCCCTGGCAAGTTGGGTGCTGTGCTTCCTGAGCACAGATGCTTCAGACCCCACCCGGTGCCATCACTGGAGATGTGGCTGCAGCATCACACACAGCAAGGGCATGAGGTTTGGTGTGACTGCACCACAAGTGATGGCTGCTCAGTGGTTTTGCTTTTTGGCAGTGTGGGGAGACAGAGTTGCTGATACATCTCTCTTCCATCCCCTCTAGTGCCCTTCTTGCAAGAGAACATTCAGTGAGACCATCTCCAAAGCCTGCCTTGCTCCTTGGGTTCTCCATCTCTGCAACGCACCTCAAGGAGGTGGCTCTGCAATCTGCCACCTGTAAACACTTGGATGGAAGTCTGCTGGCTGCCATAGGCAGGCATTAGGTCTGAGTGAACAACTGGAAGTTGATCAGCATTCAGCGGAGCGCTGCAGCAGACCATTCGCTCAATGAGATCGCATTCAGTATGAATACAGCTATCAGAGCCTGGCTGCTTCCAAACACCTTTATGACACACGGGTTCAATTATTTCTTTAAAAACAAAAAATTCCTCTGCAGAAAAGGAAATGTCACAGCCTTTTCAAAGCTTCTTAGCACAGTCAATAAGAAACCAGCTCTGATTTACATAACAGTGATAAACATACGTATGTATACGTGCATATACATTTGCATGAATAGCATTTGCAGCGCATTCTAAAAATAGAAGAAATTTCAGAAGGTTTTTTGGGCAAACACATCGTCACTTTCTTTTCTGTTTTATTACTCCCCTCAAAATTAATTGTTTAAATTAAAATCCAGTCCTCCCTTCCCATCCATTGTGCAGCACAGGGAACCACAGACTTCCCACAGACACTTTGCTCTAAATCCCTCAGCTGCAGGCACAGCCATGCTCACCCAGAGCTATGGGAATGGAGGTAAGCAAAGCAGTTCTCCTAAACTGAGACTCACCTCACAGTCTGGAGGCTGATTTTTCGCAGAGGAAGGTAGAAAAGTGGTAATACTTATCTTTGTAACACTGCTTATTTTCACATGAAAATGTCTGGAGGTTTGACATACAAAAGTGGGAAAAGGGAGGAGGTTAGAGACCAGGTCTTGTGAACCGTATACTTCAAATACTTGAAAAGATGTTGAGCTTAAAGCCCAGGCGTGGCTCTGCTGATGTGGGGGAACAACTCCTGTACTTCACGCTAAGTATGTGATTAACTGCTCCCCTGGTCAGGGCCCCTGTTAGCAGACCAAGATCTAATTTATTCTCAGTTACAGCTGCCTAAGACTATATCAAGAAAATCCATCTGTATCAGTAAAAAAAAAATAGATTTACATTTGTCTTGGGTTATAAATGTATTTTGTTGTTGGATGATGCTGTCTCTGTTACGTATTTGTGCACTTTCACAGCTCTTTGTCCTCTTAAACTGCCTCTGCTTCAACCTCTTCTCATTCAGATCAGGCTCTGTATTTGCTTCTGCAAAGCAGCCTCTCAGCAGAAGGTGCTCCTATGCCAGTGAGATAATACTGTACACAAGAACCCCCCGGTTTCTAAAGCAAAGCCTGGGAGCTAAAACCTAAGCAAACTTACAGATAAAACTAATGTTCACAAGTTAAACCTGCACCTATGCCCATGAATAACTACATGCCAGTATCTTTGTACCTCTTTTTCTTCTCCCTTCCCTTCTCTTTGAGCTGTTCAGACCTTGACCCTGCCAGTAGCCCAGCCAAGGGCCCACTGACTTCAGCGTAGCTTAGATGTGCTCTGCACGTCCCACTTTTTAATGGGTTTTACATGGGAGTATCCCCTGGCATAGCTAGGCTGTTGGGCTTGGCCAAGGGCCTGGAGGCTTGGGGATGGCTTTGGCCAAGCACTCAGAAGCTGGTAACATCCAGCACAGTGTTAAAGAGATGCCCACGTTCCTACAGTGCTTGATGTGAAAGAATGCACAATTCACAGCAAACACATGGTACACCCCAACCTCCAGCAGCGGCCACTCCTTTTATCAGAAGTATGGTTTAGTCTGCCTACAAGGAAAGCAGGAAAAAGCAGCATGGACAGAAGCATGTTTGGAGATGACCAAAGCTTGTTTGAAGCCAGTACATCAAACAAAAACCTCTCAGCACTTCTCACTGGGATCTGGTTGTCCCTATGCAGGGATAATAATCCACAAAAAGTTTAAATTTTATTTTATTAAACATAGGTATTTTTTTCTGTCCTTTTTTTTTTTTTTTTTTATTTTTTGGCAATTTGCTATAGTGGTTCTGAAATGCAACATAAAATAGAGGGTTTGTAGAATCACTGGCAGGACAGCATCGACGTGGCAAGCCAAAAGTTTGAAGAAAAATCCATGCGTGCAGGCTCCTAAATATGGATCTACATCGTTATTTTCAGCCAGAGTCTTGCACATCCATAGCTCTGGGTTAGAGAAACATCAGCCCCAGGTGAAATGCATTTGGAGACTTTCCACCACCTGACGGGAAGGAAGACCCCTGCCACACAATCATCTGTATGACCTACTTGCTGTTAAGGAATTGTCCAGGACTCATATAACAACTCCAAACTCAGGCACATTCCTCGAGCTGTGTGAGGAAGCTTGCACATTGCCTGACCACATTATATCTGCCTCTAGGCAGTGTTATCACTCCTTCCCTTCCATATGCTTAAGCAGAATTTTTACAAAAATAAATGAAATACATATGTACATTATGCAAAGAGTGTTCTTGAGCCGTGCTATATTTGGTTTTGCATGATACGTATCCAGCGTGTAGACCATTGGCACTCGGTTTTTAACTGTTAGAGATAAGCAGAGTCACAGCAAGCTACAAAAGAGTGTAAAATATGCGGGGCCTGATCCTCCGGTTGACGGAGGCCCCTTTACATCACTCTGGCACAACGCTGGAGCCTAAAAGCAAGCACACATGTGACTGGAATCCACTCTGAGGCCCTTTCATACTGCCAAAAGAGCTTAAAGTTGCCTGCATTCAAATGAGACTCAGAGGCCTGTAGCACAAGCTGGTAGCCATAATTAAAAGGTTCATTAACAGAGCCTCCCCTCTACCTCCAGAGGAGTGGGAGCACTGACCCAGGACAGGCACAGTGCATGGGTCTGGTGAGTGCCACCACACTGGGGACACGAGGACAGGCAAAGGGGGACAGCACAGCATGTGGGGAGGAGCTTTCATCCGGTCCCTGCAAAACCCGGGACATGCACTGCCTGTGTGTCCCTGCTGAGGGCTGCCCAGGGCCACAGCAAGCAGCAGGGAGTGATGCACGCGTGGGTGCCCAGGGACCTGCCACAGCTGGGAGAAGGAGGGAAACCAGAGCCCCTGGCCGGGGACTCGCATGCAGAGCAGCCCATAGATCTCTCCTGCAATAAAAGAAAGTTCGCTTACATTTAAAATGCTGGGGGAAGGATTTTTTTTTTTTTTCCAAAGTCACATGGCCAGACTATTTTAAACATTCCTGGCTATTCCCCCATGCACCAGCTCCCTTGGCTGGCACCGGGGTATTCTCGAAGCTCGGTTAGGAGAGTAAACTCTGCATGTATAATTTATCCATTGTAAAGGATGCAAAATCTACTGGGAACAGGAGGGGATAAGAAAGAGTGAAGACACTTGTGGATGCCAAGAATTCCAAGTGCCAGACCTTGCTAGCTCTCTTCCAAAATGGAGGGTCCTACACGGCTTGCGTTCAGCTCGAGTTGAACCCAGCCGTGCCTGCTGTGTTGAGATTTGGCAGCCGGCAGCTCCCCATTGTTGCCATCTCGCATGAAGGTGGCTGTGCCAAGGCTCCGGCTGCACCCCTCGCCGCGCCGCTCCTGCCGTATCTGGCTGCTCGGGCTGTGCCGGGCAGTGCAGGGGACACGAGCATCAGGTGAGCCCCACCCGGTCCCGCTCACTGCCACGATGGATTGCCACTATGAAATAACAGAAACGTGACAAACATTTGGGACAGGGGGAAACGCGAAATTTTATTCTTAATCATTCCCACCGGGTGAGCCAGAGGGGCATTGCCAAAGCCGGCAGTAACACTAAGCACCCTGGGCTCAGTCCCGCATGGTGCTGGGGCTGCTGCCTGCTGGCTGCAGGGCTCGGCCTGGCTGCTCTGCCTGCATGCTGCAGCCCAGTATGTGGGGTGGGAGCACCACTGCTCCCCCTGCCAGCGCTTGTAGGGACCTTATCTTGGTGTGCACAAAGGTAAAAGGGAAGGATTTCATACTGTAGCAAAGCAGTGGGGTCACTTCAGGAACCAAGACATGCCAGTGGGATGAAGCCCAGGGTCCTGTAGTTTGGGTTGGCCCCTCTGGGATCCAATGCAGCCTCTGAACAAATGGCTATCTGATGGTTTTTCATACTCACTCAGCCCTGGGTTTGAACTGGGTTTTGCAAAACATGAACATTTTGATAGCCAGGGCTGAGCACCAAGCACTGTCCCTCTGCCCTGGCTGGATCTCAACAGGACATCTCTGCACAGGGGATGCATCAAGGGAGCCAGCCCAAATTCAGCCCAGCACCATCCAGAGCCAAAACTTGACCTAAGTGCCCACCCCTGTCCATCCCTCCATACACCTCTGAACTGCCCCTCTTTTCAAGCACCAGCATGACTTGGCTGGGGCATGGGGACACTCTAGCTCCCCAGTAGCCACTGCAGGGAGGCCCCCAGAGCTTATGCTGGTTGGAAATCAGAGCTACACCTCATGTCAAGGGCAAGGTGCAGGGGAAGGTCCCAGGGCCCACGATGTCACCTGCCCCATGCCATCATGTCTTGGCCATGCCCATTGCTCATGGTAGTTCTGTCTGAGGAGAGTGGTGTGCTCTGAGCATGAGGGCAGGGAAAGCAGCAGGAAATGAGTGCACCAGTTTCCCATTTCCCGTGCCTCCTTGAAAGCAGAAGGTCTGAAAGCAGGTGCTACTGTCAGCTCTAAGCTCCTGCTGCCAGGTCAGACCAGGTATGTGGGGAGTCCAGTGGTGGTCAGACCAGATAAACCAACTAGGCAATGTCATTCTGGTTTTTCAGCCAGGTGGAAGAGGCCGTTCCCTGCAGAGCTTCCTTAACTTGCTGGGCCAGGGGCTGATGAGATTCCTGTCATCTCACTACCTCAGGGACAATGGTGGAGGATTTGGTACCTCACTGGAGTGCTGTGAAGATCATCTCCTCTCAAAAGAGAGGTGTGCTCTCTTTTGACCCACTCTGTTCAGATGAGCAATGGAAGCTCAGATGTTCAATAAGGCACATCATCCAGTGCTTCCTGCCCACCCAAGCTCCCTGAATCGGGGCAAGGTGGTGGCACCAAGTGATGCTGATGGATGCCATGGGAGCTTCTTGCTGCCTCTCCTCTGGAAAAGACAAAGAAAACTTTCTGCCTTACAGTATGTAGGTCTCTTGCAATGCTGCACACAAGTAATCAGCTGTGCTTTCATGTCCAAGCCTTTCCCACAAACACCAACATACTTCACTGCTGTCCCAGCCCAAGGTGATCCCTCCACATCCTCAAGCTGCACTTAGTCATGTCCTCCTCCAAGCAAGGGACAGTCAGGCAGAGGAGGAAGGATAAGGCAACACAAGGCAAGGAAAACAAGACCAACATGCAAATGCAGGAGCTGGGAACTTAACCAGTGAGCCCCTTTTCTTCCTGGCCATTCCTCAAGGCACTGGTAGTCTTCTGATGGTCAGGGCTGACCCTGCAGTGATGAGCCCCCTATAACTGGGCTTCCAACACCTTTTATACTCACGTACAAATATATATGTGTAGCCACATTCCACATATAATCCACACAAACAGGAATCCCTTTGCAAATACACATGTGTACCTTACGTTTGTTTTGCTCCCTTCTGATCAGGATGAGCATTGCCTCTCCAGATTCTGAGTTTGTGTACCAAGGCACTTAAGAAAATATCTGTTAGTTTTCCCCAGCCAGCCCTCTCTCCCTAGGTTTTCTCACAGTTGTACCCATTGCACAAGATCTCTGCTCTCTGCTTCTGCTTTGAAGTCAGTCAGCAAGGAAATTGTTCCTCCATTCTCTGGACAGAAAACTTAAATATCCTATTTTCTCTGCAGCCCTCCCCACATTATCTTTGTTTTTTTCATTTTTTTCTCAATACTTGCCCCAGTTGTTTCACATGTTTCAAAACATAGGCTCACCAGCACCCATGTCACCACACCGCCAGCTTGGAGCATCCTTCTTCCATTGTCACACAGAGCACAATTTTCACCTGTTATTGACAATTCAATATTGGGAGATTTTAATTCCAAAGATTTTGATTTTTCAGTGAAAAAGTGAAAATGAATCTCGGCGGGACTGCAGCAGAAATGTCGTAAATAAGCAGGTCACATTGAGGTGGAAGGGGAAGAAGGAAACAAGAAGGAAGAGAAGTACAGACCAAAGGGGAGAGGCATGCACAGCCAGCCCTTACAGGAAGACACTTAAATAATTCAGATGAGAAGCATGACCAGTGGCACAGATGTAGTCAATCCAACATAAAACAGCACTGCTCGCACTGCCCCATCTGTTACTTCAGTGCTCCTGTGCCTGCAGCTCAGCTCACACCACCCGTAGGTTCCCACCCACAGATTTTGGAGCAATGCTACAACATAGCTGAAAGTCCTTGTTGGTGTCATCCTCATTAAATCGACTAGCACTTTCTCCTAAGGGTTAACTGGATTGGTAAAACAATGAAAAAGTGTTGTTTAGAAAAAGGAGTCCAATAATCAAAGTTAAATATGGATCTTTCTCCCTACTCTGATTAAATAGTCTTTATTAAATATTAATAGGCCACTTTTTGGTCTTCCGTGCAGCTGGAAATCTCACAGCATGGAGGGCATTGTGCTAGTCTTTAGTTAGGAAGGACATCATCAGTTGCTCATGCCCAGGGCTAAGAAGAGACACAACACCTCCACGAGTCTCAGTGAAGCCATTAAAACACTGACATAAGGCTTTGGACGGATGCTCATACCACAGAAACAGAAGACATCACTGATTTCTGGTTCCGGGGACATGCTACTTTGCCTCCTAGGGCTAACACTCTGCTGGAGACCTGCCTCCCACCTGCACCAAAATCTGAAGTCTCTCATCTTCTCTTGGATGAGCAACCATCAGCATCTGCTCAGTGGGATTAACCACGGCCGCCTGTATTTCTCCTCTCCCTCTGTGGATCCCTTTGTCTCCAATAGCTCCGCACAACCTTACCCCACCACCCCTCCATCCTTCCATCTCACCACCCCATGATGCCTTCACCCCTCCATTCCACCACCTCTCCACCCCACCATCCCTCTGCACCCCTCCACCATTCCATCCCAGCACGCGGTGTCACCTGGGCAGCGGCTCCCGCGGGTGCCTCCCCTGGGCTCCCATCCAAGCCTGTTCTGTGCCGCTTGCAGATTCTTTCTGCATCACGTCTCTGAGATATGGCCTTCCTTACCCATCTGTACAGCTAAAACTCTTGTCAAGACTCTCAGCGTTTCACATCTCAATTACTGCAAAATCCTTCTCCCTGCTTGGCAAAGACAGCCTCAGCCGGCACTTCCTCTCCCATCTCCCTGCCCAGCCACCACCTTACCCGCCAACCACAGCTTTGAGCCATTTATGCACCAAAGGATCATGCAGAAACACCTCCTAGCAGCTATTTTTCTGCAGCGGTGAAGATGTGGATGAGATTTTACAGGTCCCCCCCCAACCCTTGTCGCTGCTGTTAGGAGCTGGCGATCACGCCATAAAGCTGAGACAAAACACTGCAGCCGGGGCCAAGCCCTGCCATAGTGTGGCACTGCCCTTCCTGTGGTTCTATACGTGCTCCTCTCTTCCTCCCTCATCCTCTCATCCCAGAGCCGCTCTTCCCCTCCCACTGCTTCTTCCTTCCCCTTCATCTCCACTCCGCAGCGCGAGGAAGCCTGGAGCTGGCTCCTGCGTTTCTCTCCTATTTATCCTCAGGTCTGCACAGTTTTTACTGTCTGTTTTCTACCCTGAAGATGACAGCAAACTGAGAGTTTAAACAAATTTGGCTTAAGGTGTTTTAATGAAAAATTAACGGTTTTAATACTGGCTTAACCATCAAAAGAAGGACATTAATGTTTAATATTTAAACAAAACGTCTTCACAATAATTCCACCACATTTCACATAGAGGATTCACAGCAAACGCCTGGGGTGAGGCAATAAAAAAACCCAACAGTAACACTATTTGCTGGCTTAACTCCTTATTGACAGTCACCCCGTCTACACCACATTCTTGTACAAAGAGAACTGAGATGTTATCAGTGTGTCTTCCTTTCCTATGCCACAGTGAAAGGTAAGAATACTAGACTTTAGGTCATAGCTCTGACCCCTTAAGACTTTTGAAGATCAGGGGTACAGAAAGCTTCAAAGTAGAAGTGCTCCAGCAACTGTACATTTTGGAAGCCTCCCCAGATTCCTGCACTAAACTCACTGTGCACCTTGTAGCCAGTGCAAAGGGGGCTGAGATACCCAGAACCACACCAGGAGCACCCAGAAGTGGGTTTGGGGCAGGGACTGCTGGTGGCAGCCCTACGAGCAGCCACGGGCTAGCTCCCTCCCTGCTTTGATTTCAGCTGATGGCCAACATCTCCACCAGTCTATTAGTTACAAATTACCCCTGAGCTGACTGCTCCCCAGCCCTCTGCAAGCTCTCACTGATGAAGCACAAACGACTTGAAAACACCTCACCCAGGAGGAAACAGTGATTACATTTTATTGCCTGAACTGGCTTCAACACCCTCTTACACGTAATATGAGAATGATTTTCTAAACGGTGAGGAAGTTCCTTTTGAGACAGGAGTCTCACTTAAGTAAATCTCTGCCTATAAAAGAGCATGATCCAGCTGGATGGAAAGAAAACAAATCACATGCATCGCAATACAGAGGAAAGAAACTACAATGCTTCCAGATGCATATTACAGGAAAATAATTAAATAGCGGCCCTAGAAGTAGACATTGTGGTTGAAGCAGATAAATAAGAAAGCTTTGTTGATGTGGACCCAGAAATAAAACAGAGGAGGAAAGCACTTAAATATAAAAAGTCATCAAAGAAGTTGCGTGTCTGCCTTGATCGTGCTTCCAGAAAGTTTCTGGGTCGCGTATCCGTGTAGTTTTCCTGCTTTCAAAACTGAATTCTGCAGCATAACAAATATTACACAGGAAAAGACGGACAGCTGAAACAGGATGCAGGCAAGGCTCCTCAGACCAGGACACAAAACGCCGCCTGAATATTCCGATTAAAATGACTCTGCACTCTTTACATGGTACACATGAGCAGTGAAATACACCAGCACAGAAAGTACTGGGGTGAGGCATTCTCAGCCGCAGACTGGGATTGCCTCAGGCACTGGCTGCTCCACTGCCCCATACACCACGGGGTCATGTGCTGGGTGCTTTGATTACAGAGGCAGAACATGCTGTTAGGATCAAGCATGTTCTTTTAAGAGCTACCATGTCCAGGCAGTTGTGGAATATGACTGATGAAGGTCAATGTCAATTTTAATTGGCGTTCTTTCTGGAGCAGGCTCAGAGGACTCTTTGTATGGAGCCTGAGACCCTCCAGGGCTCTCAAAGCCCTGATGTCCCCACACCACCACAGCCCTCTTACTAGTGGTCACCATGCAACCTCGGTCCTGAAAGGTCGCAAATTACTCGAGAATTGCAAAATTACATAGAAAATCTGCAGCCAACTGTAGGGAACAGCTTTAGCAAGAGAGTTGGACAAGATGACGTCCAGAGGTCCCTTCCAACCCCTGCAATTCTGTCATTCTGTGACTGAGAAGAATCCTCCAGCTCATCTCATTGCAGCACCCTTTACCCAGCCACTTTGGGGGTTGTACAGCGTCCTACGGTATACCCTTAATCTATCCACAAACTGAGAGTACCCCTTCCTTTTCCTCTCCTTACAAACTAGCATGCCCACAGCTCTAGATGGGGCAGATTTTCCTCCATAGTGAGGGTGACACCCCCAAGGATGGGGCCACTTATAGGGGGATGAGGAAGAACACCGCTCAGATTGCAACCAAGCAGAGGGTATGTTGTCCTGTTGCTGTACAGTTGTGCACAGCACAGAGAGGTCTGCTCCACTACTGTGATTCCTGGTGGCTGCCACCATGCAAATGACAAGGAAGTTGAATGCATTTTTCAAGGGGAACTGGTGGTACACAAGCCCCATCTGTATTATGGATAATTCCACTTTCCTTAGCTATCATCTTTCCCCCCTGGCAGTTGCTGCCCCATTGGAGAGGTCATTAGTGAGTGGCAAGTCTCATGCTGGGGGCCTCAGAAGAAAAATGTTGGGACACGGTGCTCAAACAGCAGCTTTAAATATGCCTCAGATTCCCACTGGCCTGAACTGCATTCAGCAGAAGTGCTACAAGTGCAAGATAAAGCCTTTTTACTGAGCTTTCTGGGTTGTTTCCACACATGCTTGCTGGTGGCACATACTAGGATAGGATGCTGCTGCTTCCCCGCAGGGGCAGGTGATACCTGCTAGCTTAGGATGGATTCCATTAGCATACCAGGCCAGGAAAACGTCAAGCTAGAGGGGAGAGCAGGATTGGCCTTAAATGCACTCACTGAACTACTCTGGTGTGGAAAGTGCTGACTTCATTCAGTCGCTTGTCACAGCTTTTTGTATTGGTGCCATACACAAATATGCACTTAGAGCCTATTTTGCACAGCGCCTCAACCCCTTCCCATTAGGTAGCGGACCCTGACTCGGTGTCAGTCAGCACTGAGAGTAAACAAGATTTAATCCAAGGACTTCTCACCATGTTATAACTTTTCAAAGAGTTTCACATGAAAGCCTACATTGTTCCTAAGTGCTAGACATTTTCCTTCTCTAAAGTTTCTAACACGGAACTTCTGCTGGGTTTTGGATTCAGGTCTTGTCGGTTCCTGGCTGCCAAAATGACTTTTGTGAAGCAGATAAAACTTGGAATCGATCTGGTGCAACCTTTACAGCCAGCTCCTACGCCTGGGAAGTTTCTGAAACAAAACCCAGAGTCTCTGGAAAAAAAGAAAAAGAAAAAGAAAGAAAGAAAAAGAAAAAAAAAAAAGACAACCTGCACTCCCGATTGTGGCTCTGCTCTCAGTCGGGTGTTATAGTTCGGGTTGATAGGAGCCCTACAGCCGGCTGGCAAAGGGAGGTCCCCTTTCCGAGTGTCCCTTGCGTTTATTCTTTGTCCCTTCTGAGGCGCAGCGTCTCAAAGTGCCGCACGCAGTGTGCGACGCGCGTCGCTACCAAAGCAACAAAGCGTCCGGCCCGGAAACCGGGCAGATGTGGAGTCCCTCCGCTGACCTGCGGTTTCTCTTCATTCACTCAAGCCGGGAAATGTGCGCGTGCCGTTTCGGAGCCGGAGGAAACAAAATAGCGCAAGATAGGGAGCAGCCGCCCTCTGCGCTGACTCGCTGCAAGGAGGGCCCCGCTGCCGCCCCGGGCTGCACTCCAGCTGCGGGGTACCCGCCCGGGCCCTGGCCAGGCCGGCACAGGGCGGCCGCCGCCTTCTCCCCCTCGGCGCCGGCGCAACGGCGGGCGGTGAGGGACCCCTAGCGTCCGAGCAGCCCGAGCCCGGCTCCCATCGCCGGGGCTGCGGCACCCTCTGCTGCTCGCCCGCTGCATGCCCGGCCCCGCCGCGGTTGGGCGTGGGGAGGCGATGCCCGTGTCGTGCCCCGGGTCGCGAGAAGGAGCCCTGTGTCAAAGCAAGCCTCGGTAATTGCAGCTCTGCTAATTAACAGCAGCGACAAGCCTGACGCCTTCGTAGAATCATTAAGGTTGTTTAAGGTCTGTCAGATTATCTAGTCCATGCACCTGCCCATCACCACCGTGCTCGCTAAGCCTGTCCCTCAGTGCCACATCCACTCGGCACGATGACTCGGGTGACTTCCCCACCTCCCTGAGCAGCCTGTCCCAGTACCTCACCACTCCTTCTGAGTTTTTCTTAATATCCAACATGAACGTCCTCTGTACAACTTGAGGCCACGACCTCTCGTCCTCTCTCTGTTACCTGGGAGACGAGGCTGACCCCAGCTCAACACAACCTCCCTTCAGCTGGTTGCAGAGAGTGACAAGGTCTCCCCTGAACCTCCTCTTCTCCAGACCAGTTCTCTTAGCTGCTCCTCATAAGGAGCACTCCTCTTATCCCCCTACAGACAGATGGTGACAGACCTCCTTGACTTGTCCCCGTCCCAGTCCCCATCCCTACTCCCTGTGCTGCAGCCCCACATCTTCAGAGCTATGTACAAAGCAGAGGGAATCCTCTGAGGGAAGCTCAGTAGCAGATGTGGTGTTGCCACCACCTTGTGCCTAGCTTCCACTAGCAAGAGGCCACAGCCCAGCCACCAGGACAGGCAGGCTCACAGAAAACATGGCTGGTTGAACTGATCAATGTGCGGGTTTCCTGCGAGGAGGGAACAGGCAAAGGGAGGCTTACTTTAAGGGGGAACAACTGGTTTTCCACATCTTTGAAGGCGCTGTTTGTCTTGCCCTGCTTTTTGTCTCAGAAACCTGGAAGGATGACAAAGGAGCTCGTCAGACTGAGACACAGGAGGCAACAAGCAAGTGAAAATTGGTTTGCAGGATAGTTCCTTTATTATATTTTGATAGTTTTAGTTGTACCTTGTGCCTTCGCACAGACCTATGTGTTCTGTGTGCCTGGGAGGTGCCAAAGCAGCCCTGCAGCCCTGCCCAGGCCTCTGTGAAGGCACCTGGTGGCCCCGAGACCTGAACTATAGTGCTCTGAAAAACAAGCCTTGGAGAGAAGACAGGTGTTGTGCCATGACCAGGATATTCCTGTTAATTTTACACAGAAAAACTAAAAAACGCTTTGTCATACCAACTATGTATCACAAGTAATGAAACAAGGGCATCCTACTTTTTCCACACAAAGCCATCTTGAAATAGGCAAAGAGGAGCTGGAAGATGTGTGAGAAGGAGCAGCACAGTCCTGTGTGCCAATACCATCACTCCCTGATGGATCTACCCACCTGCACATGGCAGACGCATACACACAGCACACACATGGCCCATGAGTACAGCACAAGAGGAACCCCAGGTACACACAGCACTTGTGCACTTGCCTCTACAGCAGCCATGCTGCACTCATAGCACCCACCTGGCAGAAAAAAGGCCTCTTCAATGCAAGGCAGCATGATGCACCTGCAAGATGATAGAGGTGCTTGGGTGATGTCTGAGGATGTGTTGATGGTCCTGGGCAATGTGCACCAGCTCCTGTGAGGGAACCCTGCTGGGTGGTGGGTGGGGGACTGGCTTATGGGTGGGGTGACTGACTGGGTGGGGTCGGGTAGATGGTCCCCAGATCCTCAGTGCCACAGCTTGGGAACCCCATCGGCTGTGCCCTGGAGGAATGCAAGCAAGGATGCAGAAGAGCCAGAGGGATACAGAGAGCAAGGGAGGAGAGGACAGCTGGGGGTGTTCCAGGAGTAACTTTAAAGCCAATAACAGACTTTATTTCTGGCCCTACAGAAGGGCACAGAGGACAGCATGCAAAGGGCTGGGAGTACGTGTTGGAGAAATATGACAATACAGAGGGCGGACATTCTGGAGGTAGGGTAGAAAGCAAGATGGAGCACCCTGCTTAGCGCTGCCCTCCTGGGTGGATGGTTGCACAAACTCCAAGAGCAGTCAAGAGGAGCAGGGAAACTGATTCAGTCACTTGAAACAGAGAGAACCAGACTGGAGGGGGGATGGAAACATGGGGTGAGGCTCCGTCTGCGTTGCGCGGGGATGCTGGGCTTGCTGCTAGCTCCACGTTTCCTTTTCCTTTCCCTGCTGGTGTGAGAAAATGCACGCTGCATTTGTTCGGCTGCCAGGAGGATGGCAGCTCAAGCACCATCTTGCTAGCTTTGCTGTGTGTCTTTTCCCACAGCATTGCTTTAAATAATGAACGGAGTCATGATCCACCAGCTGGATTAGACGGTATGAACTTATCTGGCTTAAATCCAATGGTGATATATTTGGTCTCATTATTTTATGCACAAATGCCACAAAACAGCATAAGATATTTTTTTTCCTCCAAAATATTCTTTTTCTTTTAGCACTGACATTTCTCTTCTTTGCATTAAGATTTGCACTGAACAGTCTGTGCCAGACCAAATTTGACAGAAACTCGTGCTTGCATGGCCGGTTTGTTCCAGGAAATTGAGTTTGGGAACTGTGTGCCCTGCCACAGGTGTGGGCCGGTAAGTACTCCCCAACCCAAGAGAAGACGAGGGAGGGCAGATGCAAAAACCAGAGATACCAAGGCAGCAGAGCTCAGGGAGGGGTGAGAAACGCTCTAAGCACAGGAAGCCTTCACTTCAGCAGAGCCTGGTCCTGCTAGGGAGGGTTGGGATTGCTGGGAGCAGGCTCCAGTATCCTGCCACCCCGTCATGTGCCAGAACAAATTCACCACAATATACTAGTTACCTGGGATGGCAGTGCCCAGCAGCTCCAGAATTATCATTTTATTGTGATAAAAGTGCAGGAAAGGAGAGTGCTGGGTGGGAAGCTTTACCCAGGCATCCCGGCAAGATCATGCCGTGTTAAGACTGAGGTTGGCCCACAGACAACAGGCTTCTGCTCTGCTTCCAGAATCAGACAGTGCCTGCATTGGGTATTCCTTCTGACAATCCAGAAAGAAAGGGAGATGAGAAGCAGAAATCTACCATATTTCTTAAAGTCTTTTTTTTCCCTCTTGCTTTATGGTTCCTATAGTCTTAGGCCAGTGCATATGATTGTGATGAATCTGCTATTTGGAGCAGTTGCTGAAAAGTAAGACCAAATTCAGAAACATCTGGAAAAATCATGGGCAAAATGAATCTGAAAAGTGAAGGCAGGTTCTCCCATTTTGTTTTCTATTAAGCAGAAAAGGGGAAGAGAGAAATCCTTGTATTCAGCTGTTCAGGTGTGGTATGCTCAGCACTGCCTGGATGAGCACCAACATCACGCAACTCCCAGCAGTCTCTCAGTATAAGCAAGAGCTCTTGGAGTCTAATTTTAAATGCTCATTTCACGTGTTCTTCAATGAAAGCCGTGTAGTTAGGGGAGCAACAAGCCCCAGGGTGCTTGGTGTCTCTTTGAGACACATCTTCCCAACACCACAACCCACCACACAACCGCACAGCAGTAGCCTCTGTGGTTGGAGCTGAGCCTCCTGCCAGCAGCTCACCCCCAGGCAGCTGTTTTGATCCTTTGCACAGATCCAGTTACTTAGCTTAAGAGAGCACTCAATTAGGTTTTTTTTTATTTCGCTAATATTTCAGTCTTTAGCCAACTCACGGACATCTTACAGGCTCATGAAAATGCCTCCAAGGCTAAAGAACTCTTCTCGAGGCAGTAATTGCCATTCCCAAGCACTTTCCAAACTGCAGTGACACATTTGGATCTCATGAATCCACAGCTGAAGGGGCCCCAGCACTGGGACAGCATGCAGTCACTGAGTGCTTGCAGTTTAACACTATGGGAAAACAGCGCAGGAGGGAGATGATGCCTCTGGCTTGCAGGGGAATCAGGAAGCTGAATTTGGGAAGCAGGAATATATTTCCACATGCATTCCTCAAACACACTCGGGGTATATTTGTTAACAAAGGCTTTGCAAAAAGCACTGCTTGATCTTCAGTAGCCACAGGTGGCCAGTATCGGACTGCACATCATTTACCAGTTGAATAAAAGAAAAGCTAGTGTGCTTTCTCTGCAGGGACATTTCCTACCCCTGGTTCCTGATGTAAACCACAGGCCATCTGCGTGGTAAGGTGGCCCTCTTAGCTTCCCTGGGCTATAGGGACAGGAGATGACAATCAGATCTCCCAGCTCACAGGACATGTTGCCTCTGCTGTGCTAACTGCTAAGTGCAGGTATACAAGGTGATGGGCAAAGGTTTCAGTAGCAGTTCAAAGCAGTCAAATAATCGATATGGAGGCAGAGGAGCAGTGGTGGGGTTCACAGCTAAACAGATAAGGTGTCCTGTCACATTTGACCTATTTCACAGCATCAGCATTGCTTCTGCTCCAGTTATCCTTTAAGAGACACACTGGATCCTGTTACCACTGGAGAACAAGAGGGGAACATCAGTCTTCCAGTGAAGTTTTAAAGGGGCTCCAGCACAGGTTCTATTAGCAAGTCCCAGTGTAACTCTTCTGTAATATTTCTAAAGAAAAGCTGAGGAAATAAATTAAATCGTGCAGGGTGGACTGTCACTGGGATGCTGGCTGTTACATACCTGTGAGTGCACCCAGAGGCATCCCCTGTACTCACCCTGCGCCAGGCAGCCTTGTCCTGTGGGACACTAAGGCAGGGTTCCCTTGTTGTGTCACTACACGCTGACTACTGATGTGTTTGGGACTGCAGCAACCTGTCAGGCTGGAGTAGGTAGGCAAAGCAGGCAGACTCAATGCCCTGGGAGTTCAGCAATCCCAGTCTGATTGTAAGATGACTCTGTGCTTCTGGAAAAACAGCCATGCTGCTCAGCAGGTATTTGCAAGATCCTGTCCCAAAGAGTTTTGCTTGTTCCCAACCCTAACCCTTCTGTCGAAACACCTCAGGAAGGTCAGCCCCATATACCATTGCATACAACTGGGAAGAAGCAGCTACCCTAGGTGGTTGCCAACAGCATTCTGCAAACACACTGTATAACAGATGTAAGGCCATTAGTCAATGAACGGGCAGGCAATGAGGAGCTGGTCTGGATGAACCAGGGGCGAAGGCAAAAGCAGCCACAATGGACACTTCCTCAGACTGCACCAGCACATCAGGACACAAGTACCCCCAGTTTTGTGTGTTTTGGTGCTTGGGAGCACATTGCTGTGAAAGTATTGCTGCTGCTACTTGTGGCACAGACCAACTCTTTTGCCTGAGGTGAAATGCAAATGTGTGCAAGAGTATGATCTCCTCTGATGCTGCATGAAGTGTTTTTCACAATCACATCTCCATGCACTAAATAGTTTCCTGCTCAGGAGTTGTTCTTACACTGTGTCTCAAGGACCCCTTGCTGTAGGGTGAAGACCTAAATCATGATATTTAGAAATATGGCAGCAGTCTGTCTTTCTGCTTTAATGTGCAGAATTAGTCCTTCCCATGCTACGCTGAAACATGAGTGATGTAGATGGGATCCTTGCCCAGAATTCAGTGGTCTCCGCTCTCTGCATTACTGGCCAGGAATAAAGACATTTGGCTATGCACTACTTCAGCTGTGTGACTGATTCAAAACCAGTATGGCTGGAACTTCCTCCAGAGGACTCTCAGTTAATCTCAGGGGGAATGGTAAAGATATCAGGAGAGACTTCCCACATTCAGTTCCCTGCATCTCAGTGCTGATCTCCTGTCCCACCTGGGAAACATAGTGCAGCCCATTACATCTCTGATGACCTCTAAATGACTCAAGAGCCAGGCTTGCAATGAGTCAGGATGCGTTCCCTGGTGGATTTCAAAGCACACAAGCATGTTTCAGTCCCTGGATGAAGAAGCTCACAGAAATTTCAGATTTGGTTTGAAATGAATAACGAATAGTTACTACTGAGCAGGTGAATGGACGCATGGAGCTTGGATCTCCACTACTGCTCCTGGATCACTTGTCCAATGTGCTCCCTTTTGGCACTGCTTTCCATTTCTGCAGTGCTCCTTTTGTAGCAGCAGTGCTATAATCCCTCTCTCCTTGATGGCTCCTAGCTAACACTGCATCTGAGCTGAGGGGTTTGGACTAACCTTTTCTTCTTGGATGCTTTTTTGCAAAGGGACTGAACTGAGGAACTGCAGTCTTCCAGAACATCACCTTCAGTCAAGCTGGTTGGAAAGTTCAGAAGTCATTTGGAGGGAGCTGACAATCATCATCTAGGCTTCGTTTCCATGTGAAGCAATGCTTTAAAAGCCCCACAGGTCCAAATTTATGGAGGCTTCTTTCACACTCAAGATCCCTCAGTCTGTTGTCCCTGATTTGGCCAGTTTATGCATTTGCTTTTCTTCTTACATCCACACAGAAGCCCAGCAGGGACAAGGACCCTCTCCAAGCACTGCCTCTCAGTTCTGTAACAGCCTCAGCATTCTGAATTCCCTGTATGCTCCTGCACAGTTCCTGATTGAGCCTCCCGATTTCCAGGCTCTCTCCCATGTTCGGAACAACAGAAAGCCAGACAGGTTTCTCCAGGGTAGGACGCCCCAGGTCTGCTGCCACCTCCTGGCTCCCCCTCCAACTCATTGCTATTATCCTAACATTTTTCTTCTCAAATGTAAGGACAGCATATGTCTGGATCTGCAATTACAAGTTGTATCTTTGTGAATCGCCAAGAAATGAATGCTCCTTGATCCAGCCCATGTGTTGCTTCTTCCCCCTGGTGCCAGAGCATATGATGTGAGCGAGGCTCCCAGCCCACCTCTGCAGATGAGAGCTCTGCTGAAAGTTAACACTCTTCTGAGTTCGAGCTCAGAATAACGCAGCGCCGCTCCCCTTCCTCTCTCTGTGCTCTCTGCAATGTGAACCACAGGCAGACCTGGGCCACCCTACTCCCAGCACGTTTTGTTGCAGGGCACCCCGCTGGCAGCTGGCTACTGGCGAAGGAAGGAGGGTTCCCCTCCATTGTGGGCAGGGACATCCTCCAGGGGCCAGCTGGGGCAGCACCCAGCACCCCACTGCCTGGGCATGCCTTTGCCGGCGGCTTTCCCAGAGCTGCTGCTTACTTTAGGTCATTCATTCCATTGTCTGTTGGGGGAAATTATTTTCTTTCCCCAGCTGAAGAACATTAACGGCATTGAAATAATAAAGAGATTTAGAGCATCCCCCGCGTTTACACAGCAACATGCCACAGTGACAGGCACAATGAAAATAGCTAAACACTGAGATAACTCAACACTTGGACCGATGGAAAAAAATGCCAACATTTTTCCCATTCCAAATTCTTTAGAGTAATCTCATTTGACCTCCAGCACAATGCGTGCTTTAATGATGCCTGAATAATTACTAGGCAAGGAATTAACTCCCACCGTAGGTTAACACACTCACTTTCACCCAGAAGACCTGGGCTCAAATCCTGAATAAGTCAAATGGCTTTGGTGATCTCATTCTCATTCCTCCCAGCCCTTTGTTTGCAGCCCATGAGGTGACACAGTGGGTGTCCTCATGTAGAGAGAGGCCTGGCATTCAGCCTGTAGAGGTGCTGCAGGTCAGACATGGGATACATCAGCATAAGCCAGAAAGTCCCACCTGGTGCAGGGTCTTGGTCCCTTCCCATCCCCGCCCTGAGTGCAGGAGTCAGGTCGGGAGTGCATCTGGAGAGCAGCAGCACCTCACACCACCTCCGGGATGTCAAACATGAGCTGCTTTCAGACACCCTGATGTCAAAAAAAAGTACCATTTTTGACTGCGGAGCAGATGTTTGAAGACAAACTGCCTCACAGTGTGACCAGCTCCAGATTTGTCTTGCCAGTTTTACAAGTGGGAGAGCAAATGGGTTTCGTGCAACCTGTAGGAGGTCTTTGCCAGGTGGCTGTGCTGGCAGTGTTCTGTGCATCCCATGGAAAGCAGCACCTACAGGGAACCTGAAGCAAAACCAGTCCTCTGATGCCATGCATTCCCTGCATTTTGTTTCTGCTTGCTGCTAAGGACACTTTGACAACATGGAACCTCTGATTGGCATTTCCACATTTCCAAATTCTGTCACCAAAAGCTAAATGCCTGCCACCTGTACTGGAGCCCACAAATGACATCAGCAAAAGCTCAAGTGCTGGATAGCTACAAAAATCACATCACTTACGCCCACAAGCTCTGCTGAGGCTAAACATATTGAAAGGCTGCTTTGTTTTCTCTCTTGTTTTTCTATTTTTTCTAATTCAGTATCTCCTTCTGAGACCATACCCAAAACACAGTAATATCACAATTGCAGTGGAAATAACTGAGTCAGAACACTCTATTATTTCACCTTCAACAATGTAGGCAGCCAAACTAGAAGGTCAGTGAAGCAAAGAGCATGTTCCCATGCAAATAAAACTGCCATTAACAACAGCGCTCCACCCTGTATCAGAGTAAAACAGACTTAAAATTTTCCTGTGACTTAAAATTTTCCTGTGAAGCCTCATTCAGAGTGTAGATATACTAGGAATAAGTAAACATACGAGGAATAAGATTAGCATGGACAAGCTTGAACAAATCTGTGCTGTTCTTTCCTGTAAGGTGATGCCGCAGTCTGAAGGGCTGCAGAGTGACATGAGGACAGCTCTGCAAGCATCTGCTGGGGACATCCCAGTCACAGGATGCACCAACAGGAGTTCACGCTCTCATTTCAATAGCAATGGGACACTATCCCACCTTTTCATGTTCTTGATGTGCTTATTAATAAGTCAATCTTTTCTGGGAACACACGGTACTGAAACACTCAGGAAAAGGTTTGTGTGCTGGTTATCAAACCAATGAGCATTGCCTGCACATTGCCTGCTCCCACTCTACTTCACATGTCAAACATGGGGGTCATGTTCGTGCTGTATTATGGAGCCCAAGTGGTGGTTGTGAAGCCCCACACCCTGGGGCTGCTGGTGCAGTGCTGTGTGAGGCGTCTCAAGTACCTCCAGGGGTGTGCAAAGGATCAACCCAAGTGGCTCCCACTAGCAAGCAGGGATGGAAAGAGGTGTGGGAGGGCCAGGATCCCTTTCCCAACTGCGAGTATCAGCTGCTCTCGACTTTGGAAAGCACGTGGCCCAGTGCTGCCTCTCCAGGTACGAAAGTGTACATTCATCATGCCATGGCTTACTGCCCTAACCCCACAAGACTGGGCAGGAGGGGAGGCATGGTGCCCCCGTGTACATGCGCACAGCAGTGACAGCCAGGCAACCTGAGAGGGAGAGCTCAGCTGACTAGGAGTGTGACAGCAGCTCCCTGGATGAGAGTCACATGAGCCAGGCACAGCCAGGACATGGAGAAACTGAGAGCATGCTGCCCATCCCCATAACATGCTCCTATAGGGAGGGGTGACACCAAAGGGAACAGTACAAGCTCACCCTGGCCCAGCACAGTTCATCACACACCAGGGAGAGGCCGGGGTCAGAAAGGAGCACTTCACATTTCTGCAGCACGCGATCTGCACGACGTTGGCCCACACTCAGGTCTCCAGATGAGGAAACCAAGCTGAAGCAAAACACTACAATAACCACAGGCACCAGGTTCCACACAGGATGGTGGGCAGCAAAGCTCTGCTTCCAGCCTGTGCCCCTGGTAGGTCTGCCACCTGCCCCAGCAGCCCTGCACTCCACGCTGTGTGTGCTCTCCCTGTTTGCACACATGGATTTAAAACATCTCCCCCGGTTTCTCTGCAAATTGCTGCATTCAGATGAAGTGGCAGCTGCTGTAATTAAGATACAGTTAATTACATATCCCCTTAATTGCCATGATAGGATTTTGTCAATTTGGTAAATAAGAACTGCGAGGTTTCTTCCGGCAAGTTGAGCCCCCATGTGGCACAGGCATGCCTGGCTTACCCCCAGCAAAGGCCGAGCCCCGGGCTGGGTGAAATGCCCACCCCACAGAGCCAGGGCCCTCTCACTGCAGCACCAGGGGGACAAGTCCCCACCTGTACTGAGCAAACACAGCTTAAGGGGGGAGAGACTGAAGGTAAAGGGGTGGCAAAATGCAAAGATCAACTCTGACCTTGGCAGCCTGTTTCTGAGGCAGGCTGTGCAGCAGTGACTGAAGCCTTGTGGTGCTGCAGAGACATGAGGAAGCTGGGTGGGTGGGAGGCACCAGGTATGGGACACATGTGTGAGGGCTGCGGAACTGCCTTTCTGCCACTTAGCATACAGAGCTGTCAGCCACGTTATTAACGAGCAGTGCAAACGCTCAGGGTGTTTTCACACAAATAACAAAAAATCCTCTCATTAGAGGTTACCTACAGTTACCTCAGATTTCATCATTACTTACAAATAAGTAATGATTTAGTTAGAAATTAATCAAAACGTTGTGTTTGCCTCCCAAGCCCTCATGCAGTAAGCAAACCCAACCTTTTTTTTTGTTTTTGATGGGAAGGAACATCAGGCAGAGGCCTCACAGCCATCCTGCCCGGGGCCTGACTCAATGCAAAGGAGCCCCTGCCTCATTCCCAACTATATCCAAGGGCCCCCCCACTGCCCCTCAGGCCCTATACAACACCACCTTGGCCTGCCAGGACCTGTGTGCTTCCTGCATTATCATCCTCTGCCTCTCTGCTCAGCAATCAGCAGGACGCTCTCTTCAAGCACTAACAAACCACTGGTATCAGCTCCAACAGCAACACGTCCCAGCCTGCAGGGTGTACCACTGTGAGCAAGCAAAGGAATGCGGTCTACAGAGACCTGCGCTGGGGTAGGTCCACAACAGGACAGCAGGATAAAAGTCACACCCTGGGAAGTGATTCACCACCAACAAACCAGCAACATACTTTTAGCAAGCGGGCACTGCTTCCACATGGTTCAAATGCTTCATTAGCAAAGCAGCAACAGAATAGAGAACCCGTTCAGTAAAGGTGCAGGTGCAGTAAAGCAAAGAAGAACTGGAAGGATGTTAGAGAACAGTGTAATGGTTCAAAACTGCTTCAACAAATCAGAGAAGAGGACTGAGAAAAAAAACAGGCTGCAGGCAAGACTCTACATGGAAGCAAAAATAAAATACCAATTAAGCAAACTCAGAATGGGATGAGACATAAAACAGCAAGTCTATTCCATCGGAAAGGTGGAAAATATCACACAGGAATCCATAATTAGATTTCTTGATGATCTAGTAAGATATGTGATGCCATCCATCCCTTCTACCTGGCATTACAAGCATCAGCAGATAAAATATGTCTGTTGTCATGTCCCAACTCCCAGAGTTCGGAGAGTCACAAAGAGCCTCAGAGATCTCTAAAAACTACCTTCAAACAAAGCCTGAGAGAACTGGAATTGATCAGCCTGAGGAAAAACATGAGCAAACAAGTATCCAAAACATTGCTGCAGAAATTAAGGGGAATAATCTGTCCTCCATGTCCATTGTGAATGGAGCAACACACAACAAACTTAAAAAGGCAGCAGGAAGGATCCAAATACATAGCAAATTTTCTTAATGGCAAAACACCAGAGCAGATCCTCTGGGAGGTTGCAAAGTCTCGTGGCAGGAGGCTATGCCAGTACCTGCCTCCATCAGCAGAGCCATCCTTTGGTTCTTCCTGTCACCCCAGGCCCCCACTGATGGGCGGGCCCCTCATGGTCCTCCTTGGTCCCAGAGAGGCAAGCAAAGCTCTTCCTCCTTCCCTGCACCAACTCATCCTCCCTGAGGTTTCCCCACTTCACTTCTGAGGTGTAGCCTCTAGCTCCTATCACAGAATGCAGTGTAAAAAAAATATATATATATGCCCAGACTCAAATACAGGAAGCATCACAAAGTGAACACCACACAGTGAGGTGAAGAGTTTTGTTCCATCAGATTCACCAGAGACAGGGAGCCCAGGCAGGCAGCAGGCTCTGCACTGCCTCACTGCCCCTTTGCGATTCACCTCATCCATAACATCACAGCGTATGAACAAGGGAAGGAAAGCTTGTGTTATAGCCTCCATCTTCACCCAATCTGCAAACAGAAACGCCACTCAGTAAAATAACTAGGATGAGCTTTCCCAATTCTGGAAAGCAGGATGGATTTCATCCTGAAAAGTATATCATTTTCCAGTGTGTTAGGTTAGAGAACGTTCAAAAGGAGGGTGAGGGTATTTTTAAACGTCTGCTTATTATTTAGCACTAACAGGGCGATTACAGATGGTCCTGCAACTTTAACTGTGTGACTCTGGCATTTGCATGCACTCTTTTCCTTGCCTGTCACAGGCTTCCCGCAGGCCCCTACATGAATCACTTCACCTGCCTGAGGTTCTCTCCTTCCTGCTGTGCTTTCTATGCCTCATCTGCTCAGACCAAAGCCACGTTGCTCACAGCATGCTAAGATTTTAATACACTGAGTCTCAAAGGCTTCTGAGACTCGTAACAAAGTTGTAAGAGAAAGCTGTAAACTGGGCCTGCATGTGGCAGATATTGAAAATGCTCCTGGATGTACCCAGGATGGACAATTTTTGAGACAGGAGCCTTTAAACCGTATGTCTGGGAGAAAAACTGTCAATTTTGTGGTATGCTGACAGTACCACTGGCACCACACGACGTAACCGGGTTGCTGACATGAATAAACAACTCCTGCTGAAGGAAGGAGGGAAGGTGCAACTTCCCCCTTTTCCCATAGGGGAGTGTATGAGGAACACTTTCTACTGAAGTCACACTAAGGGCAAAACCAGGGAAGAATCACCCGTGGGGAGGAGCCAGGGAAAGGAGAGGAATCTCTGTTGGTGCTGCTGACTATGATGAGGACAACAGTTGTGCAGAACTGGCTGACAGGGATATGGAAATGTTAGTAAATATAACAGTGATTCTCAACAGCTCATATTGTGTGTGAGTGTTGGAGTTGTCACTTTTGTATGTTGTATAGCTACATTTTCCAAGATTGACTGAAATTATCTAAAGCATGAAAATACATTCTTTTGTAGACTGAATTGGATCAGGGGATTTTACATAGTGTTGTGCAACTAAGAGGAAGACTCGCTGTTCTTAAGTTTTAGACAAACTATGGATGTGCTCAAGGAGTTTCTAAGGCAGCAGTGCCACAATGCCATCCAAAACAGTGGTCTGTTACTGAGAACTGATCCTAACATCAAACTCCTCAGGCTGCAGCATTAATTCACACTTCAGAGAAGTAGTTGCCATGGAGAGCCCAAAACAGTTCACTGACTCCAATGGACAACAAAGTACAAAAAACATCTACTTTTGTTTTCCAAATACTGGTGAGTCACTGTTTTGTACATAACAGCCAAATTTCATTCCTCAGGAGGTAAAATAAACTATAACTTAATTGTGACAAATTAAGGTAGACCATCAGACTCTGATGTAATGAATCAGTCTGCAAAGAAATTCTGCTTCGAGTCACAGTAAAGCACTGTTGTCCTGAATTACAAAACACTGCCTAAGCAAGTTAACTACTTCCTGCCTTAGTTTGTGCTTTGAGACTTGCTACTGATATTGTGCAGCTCGTTCTACAAACACCCACAGCTCTGCAAAGGTGCAGCATTTTGTAGAACCTTTACTTTTACACATATATTCCAGTTCTTTTCTTCCTGTAGCCATTTCCTGGGGGATTCCTAACATTTGGTCTAACATAACAATAGATACACTATTCCACAGTGGGTCTGGGTATTGAAACAGAGATCAGTGCAGTCAGTCATACAAGCAAGTTCTCTTAGGTCTATCGGTAGATTCTTATCAAACAAAAGTAACATTTTATGTCAGTGCTTGTAGGAATTTGTCACGTCTGCAACCAAACTAAAGGAGTTTGTCGATCCTGCCACCGGTGTCAGGCTCCTGACAACACAGCACATGTTCACACAAGCCAGGCTATCAACAGTCATACAAGAAAACTGCTCGATACTACTTTCCTCCTTGTGCCTGTAATAAGCATCAATACAACATCACAACAACTCCTAATGATTTTTTATGACTCTGGCCTGAAAGAGAACCCAGGTAGAGTAAACCAAAATCACATCCAGAGGTTTCTGGCCATACGAGAATTGATGCATGTCTTGAATTTATTAAGTAACCAATAATCAAGGACAAAAAATGCTAGGGAAGTGGGGGGGGGTAGAATCCTCCAAGAAAATTTGTTTAATAGCACACCAACTTCAAAACTTGTCTACGTTTTATTTAATATGTTGTATGCTATTTCAGTTGAGGAGTCAAGGCTTTAAAACTCCTAATAATATTAACTAATCCAGTTAGTTGCTCAACAGCAAGATGCACAACTCTTATCATGCTGATTACAAGTCAGATGGAGCCAACAGAACAATACTGAATTATTAAGGTCTTACAGCACATTCTCAGCCTGTTAGCATCTATTAGATTACAGTGCATTACAGCAAGTGCTCATTTCAGCTGGAGATTAGAAAGTACACTTATAATGCTGGCTACTCTTTGGGAGGATCATAGTATTTACATACCATATGTTAGCACGAGATTACAGAATGATTCATGCTTTTTTTGCCTAGGCCTTACAGTAAACTGCAAGCAGCATCAGTGAACTTATAAAGCTAAAAGTCCTTTTCAACCTTACTTTGCCAATTCAGCTCTCAGGAAGTATGTTCATTTTCAAAAATATAATGAGAAAGCCCACAGCTGACTGGTACAACCAAACTTCCTACAAGGCACCATTTGACTTGCCTTATCTGAAAACAGGTAAGCAACGCAAGTTGTACTGCATGCACTACTTCTTGGCAAGAAGGGCACAAAAGATGAACCAGGGAGGTTCACTCTGCTGCTAGTGTTCTTTTTCAATGCAATTTAAGCTCGTTAAAAGTGATCAGTGCCTCACTTTTGTTTAATTACTTATTTTTCCCTACAGTGAGCTCTACTAGCCCTCCAAAGCCATTCTCTCCCCACCACCAACGCTCAGGTACCCCACTTCCCTCTACAACAGACAGAAGGCAGCCAACAGATGAGAACAAGGCAACCTAACAATACTTGAGCAGATAGATACCTAAAAATGTTAGCTGAACGCACTGCAGACAGTGACAGCAATGTATACAGAAGATAAAGAATAATTACCCAGATTTATAAGCAAATCGATTTAGCACTGAAGAAACTAACAGAGTAGTATACACAAACAAATGGTATTTATTAAATAAATGTAAGAGTTCTTAAGTGCCAGGGAAGAGGATTAGGATTAAACTCAATTTTTTTAAAGTTGCATGAAAAACCTTTGAATGTGAACTTACTGCAAGATATTTAAAGATGCAAGATTTTCTATTTTGCAAGATATTTTTACAAAGGAGTTGGCTGTGACAGCAAAAGGGAAGTTATGATCTTCTAATGGAAATTTCCAGAATGATGACAAACAAAGCAGCTGACATGAATTACATCACCATATCTGTCCACCTCCTTATCTGAAGGGTTTGTCCATTAGCTGCACACCAAAACCCCAATTACATGTATAATACAAATGGAAAGGCTACGCATAAATGTCCCTTGCTTCCTCTCCTATTAAGTTAATAAAGCAGGCTCTCCAAACCACAGGGACACCAGGGCTATTAAATTCTGCAGTACAGCACAGGCCCAGGACTATCAACCTCATCAATATTTCAGCGTAAGCAAGAACGGCATGAGATCAGAATACCTTGTCTGTCATCAGCCTTGTCAGGTATCTGTGCCCCTCCTGGACACATCCCATTAGCAGAAGGGGCATTCAGTAGAGAATCAATTTCAACTACTATCCCACGCAGCCATCCCACTGCCCTCACACATTAGCAACAGAAGAGATTTCAGGGAGGAAATGAGTGTACAGGAAGGCCCTGAGAAATACATATACTTGTTACTGAAAAAAGTAAGTCTGAAGTAATAAAAGACAAAAACACTGTACTTATTGTACAGTTTATAATGTAGCTTATGACAGACAACTGAAAGCTTTTTGCCAATGACTGTGGCCACCCATTTTGAGGCCAGAACAGCTCTTGACTTCATGAATGGTAATTCTCAAGAAGAAACTGTAGGAGCCTTTGAAAGCTACTTAACTTGGCAGCATATAGGCACACTGCTGTTAATACAGCAGCAGGCTGTTCTCCTCCCTGCTTCTGTAGTTGAATGCAGTACAGTTTCAAGAGCAAAACATAAAATGCTTGAAAATCTCCCTTTCAACACCTGTTTCCAAAACAACCATGCTGGTGGATGTGACATTCATTCCAGCTTGACCAAAAGACCCATTTTTTCTCCACATACAAATGAAAGATGGGGTAGAAAAAGTACCAGTAAAAAAAAACAAGCCAACCAAAGAAGAAAACACAGCAGGAATTAGATAGGCTATAACAATTCTATAACCATGTTTGAAACCAGGAAAACAGCTGTGCACCAACCCAAGAATTCACTCTATCACAGCTTCTGCAAAACTGGCATTCAGGAACAACCTAATAAGCTTTACAGAAGCTAAGTTTAACCACCCATCATTTAAAAATTCTTTCTTTCAGGTCATGAGAATGACCAACACATTACCAACAACAGCTGGAACAGACCATCCAGTCATAGGATGTTTTCTACTTCCCAGTCCTACACTTAAGTGAAAAAATGAAAGAAAAATTTCAGTAAAGGAACACAAATCACTCTTGTGTTCAAGGCAATTGTTGTTTCTTCAACTGCACTAACATTTGGTATCATTTTAAGACACAGCCACACTGCTTAGAAACTCTGTTTCACCTATGAATATAAATTCAACTGTACAAGAGGATGGTCGTATAGTGGAGTTAGGACAACAGGAAAATTGAAACAGGTCTCAAACGTGAAGGTCTCTGCTTACCAGAGTGTAAATAGTAAGCCCTATTTACTCCCTGCAGAAGCAAAGCATTCCCTTATTTTACTCCTTAAACCCAGGATGCGCCTATTCCTTGGCTGGCAGTTTCAGTGACAGTTATACAGAAGACAAGAGTGCTCTGTAATTATTAACTGTTTTTCACAATTTATGACTAATTTCCTTTCCTTGTCTGCTTTTCACCTTCAAAAGAAACTCTGTAAATATAACACAGTGATATCCCTCTCTCTCATCACAGATTTTTATTTTTTTGCCTTAGTTAGGGAGGAATAGGATGGTTCTCTCCTGAACTGCGAGGCAGAGACCAAAACTAGGAGAAGACAGGGCCTCCTGTCAGAAATAAGGAAAAAAAAAGTATTAAGTTGTTTAGTATTTCGCTACTGAGGATGCAATGCGGATTACTTTACATGTAATGTTGATACAAAGGTGTATTGACCTATTTGCCAGTTTTCCAGTATTCCACATCAATCTCCTCCACCCACATTACTCCACTAAAATACACACCTTGCTAACTGCCGTCACGTGCCAACAATTTAACAGGAAATGCTCCTTCTATCCAACTTCAGGTATGCAGTTATCTGAGCCATAATGTGGAAGGACTGAGAGGGTTCATTTTATATTAAAAGTTTCATCCATTTGCCTCATAGCCAAAGTCTACTGAACCACCCCCTGCCCTATCCTGATGCAAGCTCTTAGCTTTTTTCCTGCTTTTTTTTTTAAAGGAAAAATAAGTTTTATTTGGAATGAAGAGGAAACACATGAGTAATACTGTACAGTGTATAGAAACAAGTCACTCTCACAAATCTGGAATGAGAATATGTAATTCTTGTGTTACTGCCAGAATAAATCAGATTCTTTGTATTATATCACAATGGTTATAAATGGAAATTATTCTGAAACGCTTTCCAACACTAATAAGACAAAATATGTTAATGTCATAAGGCAAATACTTATTATTTTCCCCACATCAAAGACAAGTGCACAGAGTATTTTTAATGTTATTTCTAAAGCATCTCGATTTAGAATTACAAAATTCCTTGTGCTTTGTTAGCTCTCCAAAGTTCTTCTATTGGCTACAGGAAAAAAAAAGTTTAAAAGGGCATCAGAACGTTAAGAATTCTCACCAAAAATAACCCTTTTTAATGAGGGAAACAGTTTGCTGAAATACATGCTTTGGAAGTAGATAAGTGCAGGGATTTAAAAGTAGTAATAAAAAAGTAACATTATAAAACATTTAACTCAAAAATCAGAACTGTTCTTTAATAATTGCAAATGAACTTTTTACAATATCAATTTTCTAACTTCCCGAGCACACTTTCTGGTAAACACTTGAGTGTCCTCTGTGAGTTACAAAGAGTTAAGTTTTCTGCACTATACAGCTAAAAAAAAACTTGGCATCACACCTTTTTTAAAAAAACAGATCACACAATAATTTAGACAGCATTTATAGCATTACAAAATCGGAATCCCTCTCTTTAATCACTCACAAGAGCAGCCATAAGGAATACAAATAATGAGGATGTAAAACTATCTGTGCAAAACTGCATTGTTTTTACTGTCTAAAATTTCAGGGAAGTAACACCGCCAAAAGCAGAGAGAGGATAACAAACAGTCATGAAGTAACGATACCTTAGATTTCCAAACAGGAATTACATTATGAACTAAGTATTAGGTAAAGAAAAAAAGAATTCATGGCACCTTGAACAAATAACAGATGTCCTGGAATTTGCAGTTGAATAAGAACAGATACAGGTTCAAGTTAAAGTCTCTTTCAGGAGTAGCAATTGATTTAAGGATATCAACTCTAGCATTTCTTTCCATGCAAAAAAATTCTATCTTTCCAACATCTTTGCTTTGCGGGCTACTAATGCATTTAAGAATGAGCAGTCTTTTGAGGAGTGTGCTTTCTTCCATGCATCTGAAATCTTTAAAACAGCTGGATCATTGATTCCCTGGACTTCCCTACTCCAATCCATTTAACTGCAGAAGAGAAAAGTAGACTTTGATTATAAGAATACAAAGCAAGACTGGATTGCAGCTTAAGATACAAACTTACCTCCTTAAGAACTTATGATTTTAGTACTATAGCTACAAAGAAAATTATTATACTACCAGCAGGTTAAGAAATTATAATTACATCTACTGTTTGTGAAGTAAGAATGCACTAGTAATTTGGAAAAGCAAGAAAACTCTTCAGGCTCCTATAATAAATCAGTCTGCTTTCCAGATCATAGGAAAAAATACAGGAACTGTTAGAAAAGTAAAGATTCTTCTCATTGCCCTTCCCAGCTTTGGATGGAAACAAGATGGTCTTTATTAGGAAGCCCAAGAGTAATACGTGGTTTGTTAACTTCTCATCTCCTACTGCCACACATATTTAATATCACATTAGTACACCAGTGGTTTCACTGACTTTATTACGGCAGCAGAACTATATCCCTATTATAACCAACTGGAAAAACACTTAAGCAACTTCTAAGAGTCTAAGTTGAATTAGAGCTACAGTGTAAGGCAAAGAAAGGATGAATACTAAAGAAGTTTTCAATCCAGTAGACAAACAGATAATAAAAAGAAGTAAAACAGTAATTACAAGTATTATCAGGTACAACAAAATAACTACAAACTCATTTTCTATATAGTGAATGCTCATTAAGACAATGCATGAAAGATAGGTTTTGTGGAGCTGGGAGAAATAAATAAATCTTCTTTACTTACCAGGAACACCTAATTCCATTTCTATAAAACGAACAAAGTTTTGTGCATTTACAGGCAACTCATCGAATGTCCTTGCATTTGATATGTCTGTATCCCATCCTGGGAGCGTCTCGTACTTAACCTCTACTTTACTTAAGACTTCATGGTTGGCTGAAAAGCAAATAAACAAGATATGTCCACAAAGTTTATATATTCTCCATCACTGAACACAGCTGTTAGCTTTTTATTCTTCTCCTGGAAGAAGAGATTTTCTCTAAGAACAATACTTGCACTGAGGGTGCTAACACACATCTTTTTGTTAATACATGTGGAGAAAGCAAATCCAAGTGACTATCAAGACTTAAGACTCCAGGAATTCGAGTACTAACAGTCACATATACTTTCTTTAAACCAGAACATGCAATTTTCAGTAAGTGAGATTCCTCAAAATGTTGATTCTTTTTGCCATGCAAATATTAAGATCCAATTCTCCTCTCGTAAAAGAATCTGGTTGATGTGAAAGCAAAAATTATGAACTGGCTTGTGAGTACTAAAAAGTTAAAAAGTACACACCTTAAATGGCATGGGAGTGTACTTCTTATTAAATAAACATAGCAATAACAACATGTTATTACCCTACAGAACATAATTTTCATGCCCACAGAGCTTTTGCCCAGAAACTCTACAACAGAGTAGTGTATCTAGTTAGGTTTATAAGGGTCTTCAGTTACAGGATACTGGAAGGAAGGTAGTTAGCCAACATGGTATCCAACATTACCAGTCTTCTCATCTCTACAGCAGAGCCTGAAATGGTTACCTTGATCAGACTTGAAATGGTGTATTCTTGGATATCACTGTATGTGAAAGATGTACAAAGCCTTTCAGTGTCTACCACGATAGTCAGTAGCGTCAAGGGACAGAACTTATCAACCAGGTCAGCATTAAAGACCTGAAGGTGGAGTCACACGTCCCATCTGTTGAAATTACTAATAAGAATAGAAGAAATGACTGTTTCATTTTGTCAGTCACTTAATGCCTTGCTATGAGGATGTCCATCAATTCTGAATCCTGTAATCTCAAGCCATGGAAAAACACACTGCTCCAGATCTGAATCATTCCATTAATTTTCTGAATGATAGCACTGGAATGACACTGTGAGGCAGAACAAAAGCCTTAAACCCAAAGATATTAAATATATATTGGTAAAAATGGAAGGTATCAATATCCTTGCCTTCCTGAAGAAGGCACCACTCTACCAAAGGCACTGCAATTAATGTTACATAGGTTCTATGTCTCAGATACCTGATCAAGTCACTCTTGCATAGACAGCCAATCAAATTAGGAAGGTGTCTTGGGTGCAAAGGGCATAATAAACATGCAAATACAAAATTAGAGCTAATCTTTCCCCACAGTGCATGTGCAGCCAACAAACTCAGGCTCAAAAGAATAATTTGTCCTGGAGAATGTAACAGTTCAACAGCAGTGAGGTCTTAATTACAGCCTCTATGAACCTGGCCCTTCTGAGTAAGGAAAAAGAACATGTGCTATACTGTACTGACTTCAAAGCTTCCAATAGTGAGGAAATGCACTCTTCTTGTTGTAATTGGGCTAGCCCTGGCAAGCAGGATGGAACATTAAGGATGTTTGACTGTAAGGGCAAAGGATAAGCACTTTCCTTTATGTAACAACAGAGCTGTTGTCTGCTGCCCTGGTAAACTGTAAAATAGCTATATTTAAAGTGCAAAAACACAAATCCTTCTCCAGGCATTGCAGATGGTTCAGAATAAGGCAGTTCAGTTTCACTTTGAAGCCTCTGACTAAGATGGGTAAGAGAAAGCTGAAATCACTTGGAAATGAATAGTCTAATCTTGTCTACAGTCCTCCATTACCCTTAGTTCAATTCCTTATTTCCCCAAAAGAAAGGAAGAAAAAGACAGAATAAATTTGTTGATGTTTCTAGCAATTCTCTCATGTTGCTTCAGCAGGTGTGGTAAAAGATATGTGGTAAAGATGAGCCATAAACTGAGCTCAGTGTAGGAACAGATACAGAAACCATCTAGATTTCTCTGAGCTCATCCCTGAGGGGAGTCATCTTTCAGGCTTTGTGGAACACTCCTTATTAACAGTTGATTTAGGTAACAGAGAGCGCAGATATAATGACATCTGGTAGTCTGGTACTAGAATTTTGAGAGAGAGTGGTACAATATTACTTCCATTTTGAAAATAATAGCTGATGATCGAGATTTTGGCATCAGTGTAAAAAGATCTCAGCACAGAAGATCCTTCAGCAATGTCCAGAAACTGAACATACAGTCACATAGATCAGATCAAAGCTGCACCTAACACAGTGTCCTGGCTCTGCAATAGATTCACAGATTCATAGATGCATTAGGTTGGAAAGGACCTACAAGATCATCTAGTCCAACCATCCTCCTATCACCATCCCTACCCACTAAACTACTAAATCAAATCCCTTAGCACCTCATCTAAACGCTTCTTGAACAGCGCTAGGGATGGTGCCTCAACCACCTCCCTAGGCAGGCCATTCCAGTGCCTGACCACTCTTTCAGAGAAAAAGTTTCTCCTCAAATCTAATCTAAATCTTCCTTGGCACAACTTGTGGCCATTCCCTCTCGTCCTGTCACTAGTAATCTGGGAGAAGAGGCTGACCCCCTCCGCACCACAATCCCCCTTCAGGAAGTGGTAGAGTGCAATAAGGTCCCCTCTGAGCCTCCTTTTCTCCAGACTAAACAATCCCAGCTCCCTCAGCCGCTCCTCATAAGACTTGCAAAGAACAGTGAATGCTCAGGACAAGAGCACAAGTAAAAAAAGTAAGCATGAAATAAAAGTTTCTTAAAAGTTTCTTAAAAATACTCTCCCAGTGTTAAAGAATTTGTGTTTTCAGAGTCTTCTGCATAAGACGCTGCATCTAAGCTGGGATTAAGTGAGATTACTTGAGCTTGTACAGGAGACACAAGCAGGACTAGACTGGTTTTCACATTCCTTTTAATCTGGATCATCTTAGACTTGGTTGGAACTTCAATCTTTCTTCCCTAAGCTCACAGAATCAAACAGAAACAGCAGAAGACACCAGTCAGCTCCATACCAAGAGCCATTTACAAGCTGAGGTCAGATATAAATTTCTAAGACATTTAGTTCTTTCTTAACAGCAAATGATGAACTGACCACAGAAATCTAACCTAAGGAAGATTCCTACAATTCTCAGATCCAGATAGAAAAAAAATAGACTCTTTGCAATATGGTATGTTTTTTATTTCCTGACATGTTAGTACTCTGCTTCTAATTTGGAGACGGTCATTTCATACGAAGGGTAAATCGACATCCCCAAGAAAATGAGAGAAAGAAAAGAGACAGAGAGAGAAATATCCTGCTACTGAAAAATTTCAAGACTATAGCTTTCCTAAATAGAATTCAAAATGTCAAAGTGGAAAGTTAAGAAATACTTAAGAGCCCATGAAACAAAAGGGGAATAAAGTTACCTTTTGCTTTCCTATGCCAGGGCTCGGTGTAACAAGACACCTGCAGTACAGGTTGAGAAAACGCAGTCAAATGTTGAAGGGTATAGCAGTGAAAGAGAGATGGGGAAGAGAGGCACTGTGAGAAACAGCATCTTTCAGTTTAATGGATGATCAGCTCAAACGCCTTCCTGACACCTCTGGAAGACATGCCAGCAGCAAAGACAGCTTCTACCAAAGTTTTAGCAGCTAAATCAGTTAAAAGAATAAAAATACTATTTGGTGGATGAGTCATGCTGTACTGCAGTGGCCAAAGGTCAGCTTCCTGTTACATGGTCACATGCAGGGAGCAAAGTCTGTCTTCAGGAGTCCTAACAAGATTCTGGTCCATTTCAGACACAATGGATAGGAAAAATATACACATAAATCCCTGAACTAAATATTCATACTGGAAAGCATGGCCACAGGACAAATAATCCTCAGGTTAGATGACAGTGCTACAGATGAGCAGTCCTCAACTCAAATGTACATTGTCCATAATTTTCAATGGTTATTTCAAGTACGAAAGTTTCCTTTGTATTTTTGAAAGGATATCAAGCAAACAATATTTGAGTTTTACAGGGGAAAAAAACATTCCCTGTTTAGTACAAAACAAGCACTAAACTTCCTGAATAAACTGCACATCATGTTACTCCATATGCACTCATATTTTAGCTGGCACTTCTGTTTGAAATTATAGAGAGCAAATCACCTACAGAATTCTCTCAAACACACGGAAAAAGAGAACTACAAATTTCCCCAACATTCATACTAACTTCAAGGACTACTGATAGATCATTATTTATATCGTTATACACATGACATATGTAAACTACATAAACCCCTTTCTGAGTAGTATTTTATTACCTCTGACCAGCTTCAAACCCTGAGATGGCAACTAAAGCAGAAACACACGTATGTGCACATCAGAAAATCAGAAAGCCCAATCCTTACTATTGAATGATGTTCTTCCTTTTTCTGGAGTGTCTGTGCAACAAACTGAAAAAGATATGTTACCCTGAAAACAGTATTTTGAAAATTCGAGCAGTCGGATATATTTCTGGCCACCATCCTCCTCAGGGAGGACTACAGTTTCCGTCACGCTAAGTTGATGCACTGAAACACAGACTTGTTTTCTCCAGACCTAACTGTTTATTTCCTCCTTGCACCTTTCCTCCATGCCTCCTTTTCTTTAAACGTTCTTTAAAAAGAACTTCTACACCGTGTAAAAAAAATAAAAATAAAGAAACCCAACAGGGCTAAATTCTGAGACCCAATGAAAAAGTCAGATTTGGTGGTTCTCAGAGGGACACTGAGGGCTTTTGTGGGGAGGGGAAGGGCAGTCAGAGATGGGTTCTCTTGCTGGTCTTTGTGTCTCTGGTTTTCATCTTCCACATCCTGCAGCGCTTCTTTATTCTGTTCTTCACCATCACCCTGCATGTCTGAAGTGCAGGTGTGCCTGTTTACTTATTGGCTGCTCTGTGAGTTGTTAAAGGGTACTGAATTGTTAGACAAATAACATGCACAAAAAATCTGGCTTTATCTGCCTTTTCAACTGGAACAGCAGCCTCATCTGTTTCACTGCACATCTAAATAGACTTGTCTTGCTGGAAGAGGGAGATGAACAGCTTCAGACGTAGCCTGAAGGAAATGCAGGCTGATTCAAAGGAAGGGCTAAAGCAGATAACGTTTAAATGTAAGACATTTAGATCACATTTTGCTCTTTTTCCAGCAGGTAAATGACACTGTGGTACAGGTATGGTGCAGAGTGTATCTCAGAAGACTTTGAAGGTTTAGTGATGAAGTAATAAATTCCTGTCATAAATTTTACAAATGAAAGTCCAATGCATTTAAGAATCAGGTCACACTTCACCAATATCAAAAGCTGTTTAACAAGCAGCCTTACCTGGAAAATGAGGTATGATTTCACCATCTAGTTTGTATGCAACACCAACTTTGATTTCTGGAAATACATCCAAGATATCCAGTTTGGTAAGAGCCAATCTATAAAGAAACATTACTCTGTTTAAATGTGTTTTTAACTCCTCTCAACTTTCAACACATTTTAAAAACACCGGAGAAAACTGATTCCTGCACTCTGAGTACATTGCAATTAATAATTTTTTCCGCAGAAAAACAGCCTCTATGACACTACTCCATTCATCTGGAGACCTACAACAACAAAATAGGCTTTTTGGTTGTGTACTTAGATCTAGCACTAGAAGAAAAGTGCAAAATTCAAATAACAGCTATCTTCAGAGGGCTATTGTTTTAAGTGGTAGAATTTTAACTGGTCAGAACACTGCCAAGATACTTTATGAGCATTCATTTAACTTGGTTTCACTGCACGGTTCCTGTTGCCGTCTGCTCTTGTTGTCTGCCAAATGTCCTTAAAGTAGAAGTATCAAACTAATGAAACACTGGTTCTGTTAATACCTGGTTGCACAACCAAACCATGGTACTTTAAATGAAAAGCACCAGAGGCAAGAAAAACAGGACAATGTAAGTAAAGAACGTGCTTAGATAGGTTTAGAGTGACCTGCAGCATATCACAGTTTTTATGTCAAGTTGCCAGCAAAGTTGTAAAAACAACTTACGCAGTAAACCCATTAATCATGTAGGCGTATCGGAGTTGCACGAGGTCCAGCCAGCCACATCTTCTCTTCCTACCAGTGGTAACACCAAACTCTTTACCTCGCATTTGCAGCAATTCTCCAATTTCCTAGCAAAGAGTAGCACTATTACATGAGTCTTTTATCATTTGGAGGAAGTATACATCATATACTTTAACATCATTTTCTAATACTGTAAATTACTTCAAAACTTCTTCCCCTATTTTTCACAAAGTTGCCAACTGAGGAAATAGAAATATAGAAATACACTCCCTGTTCCACAGAATGCTATCTGAACAAGTCCCTCAAAATCTCCTCCTGCTCTAGACTTCTATTCCACAGGAAGATCTAATAAGTTGACAATCAGATTTGGCAGACCTGTAAGCACAGTTTATAATGACTGACTCATTTAACATCTTAGATAGGAAGGGACCTTAAAAACCATCTGGTCCCAACCGTGTGCAGTGGGCAGGGCTGCCACCCACCAGCTCAGGTTGCCCAGTGCCCTATCCAACCCTGCCTTGAGCACTTCCAGGGATGGAGGCACCCACAGCTTCTCTGGGCAGCAGTGCCAGTGCCTCACTGACCAAGTGAAGAAATTTTTGAGCCTTTGGACTCCTTTACTCATCTCAAAAACCTAAGCATGCTGCCCAAACACTTTGTGCTGGGCCCAGAAAATGAACAGAACTGTATTACAATTTCTTACAATCAAGGCTATTCTTATACCAGAAACAGTAACATGGAACTCACTAAACTTACTGGTGACAACAAACACAGGAACTCTAGTCATGACGACAATGAGTAGGAGTAAACATATAAGTAACAGAATTGGAAGATGAGGTACTTAAACACACTGTCTTCCTTCAGAAGCAATACCAATTTAACATGAGACAGACACAATGAGTTATTTCACTCAGTTAACAGGTCAAGTCTAAGGAAGATAATGCTCACATTATCTTGTTCTGTAGGAAAGGCACCAATTCCAACTCTAGTTGTATATGCTTTCACAACTCCATATACTTCCCCAACGTTCTGTGGTGGCATGCCCAGACCTGTGCAAACACCACCAACTGTGCAGTTTGATGAAGTCACAAATGGATACGTGCCTATTAAAAAAAAATAAAATCACTGAGTTAAAAAAAAAAAATCACACTATTTGGCTTTTTACAGGTTTTACAAATCAAGCCTGGTAAGGATCACTATTACATTACAATTACCTAGATCTTACGATATATATAAAAAAGAAACAAAATGCAACACCATGTGCTAAGTGTATTTTGCAGTCAATCAGGTCAATCAGATTAAATAAGCTCTTAAATTCTATGGACATTATTTGACCTTTCTTTATTAAAATAGTAGAAATAGAATTACCACTTCCAACTGGCACAACAGCAGAATCTAACGATTCAGAATGATCATACAAGTTAAAAATTGGAACAAGATGCCAAGAAATCACAACTCATGTTATGTAAAATAGATGCACTATTAGAACAATGTGAAAATTTGAAGGGAGTAAGAAAATGATATTAAACGGTCAGAAAATACAAGTTCACCACTTTACACTTCTGAAGGAAAAATAATGAGCTCTACAATCACATCAACATAATATAATGCTAAGAAATCACAAAGTGTATAATTCTGGAAATAACAGCAGCTTTGCTTAAAAAAATGAATCAAAAAATTCATTGCCACAAGTGAAATAATAAAATATAGGAATTAATTTAAAAAAAGAAAAAACAACCCAACTCCTAGAATATAATCTGGATGACTTATGATTTACCTCTGGTTACACATTCAGCCATCAGCTGAAATACAGCTAGAAGAGTTAAACTTCCTATAAAAGACCAGCTTTCCACCTCACGATGCAGATGTTTGGAGATGGGTAAAGAACAGTCAAGACAAAGGCAATACAACAGTACAAAATATGGAACCAACCAGAACTGTTCAGTAAGGTTTTGCAGACTACCTACCTACCTACCATCAGTTATATCTAGTTTTTGGAGGTTTTTTTTGCTCAACTCAGTTCTCTGTAGAGAAAGACACAGGTTTACATGGGCAACGTTATATTTAAAACAGCAGTTTGCAAGTACTAATTGAGTTTGTATCTTTTCTGTGACAGTGTGGCTGAATTTCTCTTTATTGGCACATTCTGCAGCTAGCGATGTCACAACTGGAGTCAATTAGATAGTTCTCGCTCATTTTCAGCTCCCAGATTGGTAAACTGACAGTGGTTTATCCTCACCCAGTGTTTAAAATACAGAAAATCAGACACAGTCATAGAGACATGCAAGCATCATTACAGGCTTCAGGAAAGTGGCAGGAATGCAAGACTGTGGATTTACCATCTTCAGTGTTGACAGACATGCACATTCATAACATTTGTTTCAGTATTAAAACTTCTGTGCAAGGAGGAACAGAAAATAGTCTTATCCAGAACACTCAATAATCAGATTTGGTATTGTCAAATTTTCTAAGACTTGACTGTTGTCAGCCTAAGCACCCAACCAACTGATGATATCTGTCTAAGGAGAAAACAGAAAGCCCTGTGTCAATCTGTTTCTCACAGCACAGGATAAAATCTAAGTGATCCTAAGAATTCTGACAATACTACATACACACCTGACAGTTTTCAGACATGATCTGCATTTCCTGTGCTTACATGAAGGCCATACTTACCACAGTAACAACCCAGATTCTCAGTGTCTTTCCTTGCATTGTAGAACAGGGAAACACTGTTACACAGAGTTCAAAATATTGACTTTTGAAGAGCTGTACCGTAAGTATTTCGCATACATGTTTTGTCTCTCTATTATGGAGATTTCCATTTTCCTTCTTAAGTATCTTCCCAAGATTTATAGAAGTGTGAGCTATTTCACAGGAAATATATACCTACACTGAAGTACCAGCTACAATCTCTTTAAGAAAATAATTTAATCACCTAATGCTTACTGTCACTCAAAAGAAATAATCTTGGGAGATTCCTGAGCTTTTTGAAAATATTAGCATAAAAATATTTTTTCCACTGATTGTTTGCTAATCACGGAGAGAACAGTTCCCATGGAATACAAAATGTTTATTTAGAAGAGCTGATACTGAATTATTTCGCAACAAATGTATAGCAATCTGCACCTAAGAAAGGTGATACCTACCAAAATCTATGTCCAGTAGCGCTGCATTTGCACCTTCTACTAAGATCTTCTTTGGTGGGCCATGTAAAGCCTCATACATAAAATAAACACCATCCTTTACCATTGGTTTTATTTTTTCCATGTAGGCCTGAAGAACAAGAGTAATGCATACTGTAATTTCATTATAATGAAGACAGACAAAGTGTAAGTGCTTAAGTTTATACTCTGACTTTCTTTTGAAAAGGAAAAGCAAATGTAAAGATGTAAAATAAAGGTTAAAGAAATACAGTATAACATGTGAACAAGGGAAGGAAGAATTATCATATTCAGATTTACATATGCAGTCTATTGAATGGAAAAAAAAAGAAAACAAGAAGAAAGAAAATTTGATTTCTTTAAGCATTTTAAATACTTCAAATATTTGAAGTTGAGCATAACCACAGTACTATATTCAGTAAAAGTAATTTTCCTCAAGCTACAATTACATATCATGTTTTTACCCTAACAATGCATTTTAAGTAGTCAGTAATCCTAATGTGTACCACGTAAACTATAAACCACTGTAACATGTACAAACAAAACTGATTTTTAGTCCTACATATTAATAGAATTACTTCAACAGATATAACTTAAAGCAACAAAGCAGAACTTCAAACAACTCCCACATGCTCAATTCTAGTGCTGGCAAACTGAATTTAGTGGTAACTAAAGATAATTTCTTCAGCCTGATTTTCTCTAAGAATTAAACATATGTAACTGCACACCCTCTGTTCCGCAAATACTTCACTATTTTTAACTCATGTCAAATTTGGTTGACGTTTTCTAAGGGGTAAGAAAATATCTCAGAAAATTAAACTCTTAAAATGCTGAGAAAAGTAAGGCAAATAAGAACACTGCATGCTGAAACTGTACTATTAGACATAAGAATTAAGACAACTGAGAAATCTTCCAAGTGTCTCAGCTGGGTGCAGGGGTAATCAAATCAGATTTCATATTTAACCACAAGAGCTGTCTGCTGATAATCAGGCTTCATTACTATCAACCTATAGTCTGACAACATGGAAGAAAGCCCCTTTTTTTTTTTTTTCCTCTTAAGGCTTTATTATTTCAGTTCTTAAGGTTCCAGTATAAGGAATTTATATTCTGCCTTCCCCAACTACAACCTTGATGCTTGTTTTTTCTAGCCAGTATGTCTGAGTAAGTGAAAGTCAAATAATAATTCTATCAAAATAAGACCTTTTGTTAAAGTTCACAGTAGTTCTCTTGAAACCAAGTCTTTAAATGACACATTAAGCAGGGTGTCAAAGGTGCTTTCAAGGATGCTAGCAGGTTTTTAAATGGATAAATATCTATTTCCTATGATAGGTATTCTGTTTTAACTCATCGCAGAAGTATGAGAGCCAGTCCCCTTGAGATTTATGTTGGTAACTGCACACAGTGACTACATCACTTAACAGACAGAAACAGGCTTACCTTGAGTTTTTTCAATTCTCCTTCAATATCTATCTCTAAGGTAGGATATATTGCTTTGTACTGATTGGCTAACACTTTGAATCTGGAAGACAAAAGTACCGAGGTTTGTTTCATTTGTTTTTCTCCTCTGAACTCCACCAACCCTATGAGCTACTGATTACATATCCACAATTATTTTGTTAAATCAAATAATTTTTAAGCAGGATAGGTTATAAAAAAAAAAGTAAAATGAACCTGCTGTAATTGTTTACATGAAGGCACAAAAAAGTTATGCTTGAAATTTGCATTGAAATACACAAATTACCTCTCAGAAAATTCATCAAAATCAGAAACAAGATCACACATTCTGAGTCCGCTTCGAGCTGCTTTCGAAGAATATACAGGACCAATTCCTTTTTTGGTAGTTCCCAAACTTTAAAAAAATAATAATAGAAATGATGATCGATATAAAATTAACTTTTAAGTAAAAAATAGCTTAATACATTCTTAGCACAAAACGAAATGTTGTTACTGTGAACCTTGTTTTGAACATTTAGAACAACAGATACTTTTATCAGTTAACAGTTTCCGAATGCCACTGTTTACAGGCATGAAGATATTCATATTCTATGTATTTTTGTTTTCAGACCAGCAGCCTTTCGTATTTCAGTGAATTTTACTTATCTATTTGTGCACAGATCCCAATTTTGCTACCCAAGAAAGTGAACTCTAGAACAATATCCTGAAGTGCTATGAACTGAAACTAACCATACCTCTTTCCTAGAAGCCTATTTTATGAAGAGCTAAAGAAAAGCACAAATAGTATGGATTTCAAATCTGTATGAGAAATACTTCATTTAATTCAGTAAGACTCAACAGGAGCCTGGAAAACAAATACTGTCAAACATCTTAGAGTGACACTGGTGCCCAGAATGCTGTACCTACAAAATGACAGAGAAACATTTTCCAACTGTTGGTGACTCTGAAAGATTAAATTACTGTTCTTCACTGTTCCTATCTACTCATTCTTAAGCTGGCCTTCTTAATGAGCAATAGTCCCATACCAATTAAATGTTAATTTGAAAGACTGCAAAATAAATCTTTGTCATGTTCCATTAAAAAGAATAGAGACAATACTGAAAAAAAGAAAACTAATTTTTCCAGTTGAATACTACGTGGATCTTTCCAGCTGTCACTGAAGCAACAAGAATGCCATATTTGACACCTTTAAACCGTCTTGAAGGTCACATCACAACTCAGTTCAAGGGGGACTCCATTTTAAGCAGAAGGTACAAGCTAATCCCAAAGTCATATGTAAACTTTATACAAAGGTAGCAATTGATATGTTAGTAAACTGAAATACAGTCATGACCAGTACTTAATTCTTATTATCTAGACCATTATGAGCTTGGAGTAGATTCAAAACAATAACCTTGGAAAAAATAAATCAACAAATGTTCTGATTAGACTGATCTCAGGATGTGATATGTTTGTCTGCAGTTCAGTATGAAAGACATTGCAATCAACTTTGCCTAACACAGTATCATTTAACTATACTAGGAGGCTGTGGCTTAAATAATTGGCTCTAGCCTCCACTTCAATTCATACCACTCCCAAATAATTTTTTCAAGAGGAGTTGGTTTCTGTTTGTTAAGACAGATCAATTCATAAAAGAGTTAAGCTTTCAGAAGACTGTATTTATTGACATAATAAGAAGAAACAAATAAGGCGAACAGGAAGAACAGATACAGCACATTTAAGAGTGACTTAAATTTCGTAGCTTTCAATGTAACTTTTTTAGAGGCCAAAGGTCTTCAAAATAAATCAAACAATGAATGTGTTTCATTAATTTTACTGGGCTTTCCCTTATAATCTTTAATGCTGACTAATGAAAAGGCTCCATCACACAAGTAGCTCAGTGGTTCCTGGTATTTTTAAATCACAGATATTACACAGATATTATGCTCCACAATCATTCCTCTAGAATTGCTGATATGAAAACACAGGCTCATAAAAAATATACATACACACATACTCTGTTTGCTTTTTAATTCCTAAGAGAACAGCTGGTATAACACAGTCAAGTGTGAAAATGACCCAATCTAAAGAATAACTGACGAGTTAACATGTAATAGCAGCCTGTGTGAAGGAAGACACACCCAAATCAGACACTCTGAAAGATTATTGTCATGGATGATAATGCTCTACAGGTCTCAGTAAGGAAGACCAAATTGCTTCTCATCCACGTAAATAGATTATAATTACTGGTACCTTGGAAGTCCTTCTTTACATGCCAGCTGTAGATTCCCCACATTTAATCATGCCAGCTTTTCTCCTATTCTCAAGAACTTGTGAACTACTTAGAAATCAAGTGCGAAACATATCACCCAGTTTCTAAAACTTTCAAAAGCCTCAGGAAGTCAGTAGCAATATGAATTAGGTAATATGAACACGCAATTCTAAAACTGAAGCATCCTAAGAAACTAAATTATTCCTATCAGATCTATTAGTTATTTGGAGACAATAAAGCAGCAGTTTTAAATGTGTATTTACAGCAACATACCTCCTGTAATCAAAACACTAAGGAGCAGGAACCCTTTTTTACAAGGCAAACTGAGAACCAGGAACGTTTCCAGAAGGCAAAATATTTAGCTAAAACCCTTTCACTAGGAATAACCAAAAGAAAAAAAAAAAAGGACAAAAGAGAAAGCAATTCTAGAACACTCCGCATTACAGACTTACAAGGAAACTCAATACATTTTAAATTCAATGACAATCAGTAATGGAAATCCAATACATCAGTTCATATGTTTGTACTAAGCCATCCACAAAAGTACCTACTTCTTTCCTGCTTGTTCTTGCCTTTGTTGTTCCTGGATGCCATCAGCAGCTTGGTGGAAATCAAATACTAAGAAAACAAAAATAACTTCCATAAGTATAAATTTTGCATGAAACAACCAACCACATCAGTAATGCTCAGTTCAAACCAATTTTAATCATGCTCATCAATATGAAAAAAATATATACACACACTGATGAGAGGGAAATAAACGACCTTTAGAAGCTACCTCCTCGCCCCGAGTTCTGTGTTTTTTTAGTAGAATACTAATGTAGGCCTACAAAGATGATAAAGGGCATGGAATACCTCAATTACAAGGAAAGGCTGAGAGACCTGAGTCTGTTCAGCCTTGAAAAAAGAAGACTCAGAGGGGATCTGATCCACATCTATAAATATCTAAGGAGTAGAAGGCAAAGGGATGAGGCCTGACTCTTCTCAGCAGTGTGTGGTAACAGAACATGAGGAAATGGCCACAAACTGAAGCATAGGAAGTTCTGTACAAATGTGCATGGGAACTTCTTCACAGTGCAGTGACAGAGTACTGGCACAGGCTGCACAGAGAGGTGGTGGAGTCTCCTTCTCTGGAGATGTTCCAGACCCACCTGGATGCCTACCTGTGCAACCTGGGCTAGGGAGCTGCTTTGGCAGGGGGTTGGACTTGATCTCTAGGAGGTCCCTTCCAACCCCTACAATTCTGTGATTCTGTGAATACTTGCAAGCTGCATACACACCTTTTGTAGAAAAGCTAAGACATTTCAAGCTCCCAGTGGTCCAAAATAACGTATGGACAAGAAAGAACATGACAAATTTAATAGACATAAACTTTCCAGTTTAACTGATGCCAGCTCATTTTAATCAAGCACTATATCCTCAAAATTAAAGAACTAATCTACCCTTACACAGGTAGGATTGAAATCTTCCACGGAACTTTCTCCTTCAGTAAGAGCTTTAGCTTTTCTAGAACAAAAGTGATTTTCCTCTTACTTTACCAAATTTATGTTTATGTTTATTTCCACACATTCCCATAATTTAAAGGATCAGCAGCCTGAACCTATTTTAAGTTGATCATTTGTTACAGTCTAATTGCTCACAGACTGCCAACATTCATTTCAGAGACAAAATCTGTAATACAAACAGATCTCCAGACTGCCCTTCAAAATTTTCCAAACAGAAGCATTCTGCAAGTCCATTAAGATTAAAGGCTGAATGATCAGTAATAACCAGTCCTTTTTGCTCAGGACCTGTTTACCCATGAAAATTTCACGGTACTGCCACCGTATGTAATGTAATCACTGCAGAACAGTTCTTCTAACAACCCAATCACCCCAAAGAATTCATGTACAGTGATTCCACTATCAAAAAGAATTTTAGAAATTTAGGAACTCTTACTCAACTATCTCCAGTGAAGCGTAATCGTTCCAAAATAAAAGGGTATTTATTCTGAAATAACACATTCACTCACTGAGCTGTTTCTGATTTCCAGATAAGTCTTAAAAAAAATCCTTTTTCTTCCCCATGTCACAAGCTTTTGTCTGATAAAGACTTGAGAAGTTCCCATCTTCAGAAGATGACTACCACAGCATCAATAATACTATTTCCTAATACACACAGTTATATAACTATTATGTCACAAAATCTAATTTACAGCAAGAATTTATGTAGTGAAGACAGTCTAGGAGAGATTAAAGGAAAAGCCTCTAGCACTGAAGCTCTGTTTTGGTGGTTTGGATTATCAACATTTTTTTCCAGGCTCTGAACTGAAGAGTCTTCTGGAACTAACTGGAATTAAAGCTTGATTCATGAGCACCCAGGAAGAAAAAATGCCATTCTCTTGATCCCTACAGAATCCCTCCCACAAAGTTTATTTTCTGTAGTAGATGGTATTTTAGCTGGTAGGAAGTTCATTATGGTAGGAAGTTTGGAAGTCACATCTAGTCACACGGTTTACCAAAAGAAATTGACGTATTTCATGAAAGGAAAGTAAAACTGCTTTTAAATGGAAGGAGGAAATGAGTACTGCAGCGAATTAACTTCTGAAGCACTTTTTGACTGCTTCTCGTATCTTATCTTTAGCTTTAAAAGTGAACCCCATTTCCTGACTATGATTACAAAGTGGGATTGAAGAATCAATGGAATATAAACCTAGAAGGGGGTACCCATGTGACAGACAAGTTCTTTTAGGGTCTTCAATAAATCAAAGCAGCTACGAAGTCTAGCATACAGAGACACAACCCAACGAAATTTTGCGATAAATGTAAAGAGATGGCTAAAAATGGTCACTCTCTTTACTCCCACAACAAGTTCAGAGAAAAAGGTAAAAACTAAAAATTTGGGAACTTACCGATGTGAGCCCTGTCAGAAATTACTAGTCTTTTTTCCCAGCCTTCTAGCCCTTAAAAGACAAAAATAGTTCAGATTATGCTTTGTATAGTATTTTTCTTTTCAGATGTGTAAAGGAAGAATACTTTCAGTCTTCAGTCAATCTATGAATGAGCAATCACATTTTAGAGAAAAAAAAGCGTTGATTTCAATAATTAGAGCTTAACATCAGCCTATAGAGCTGAGACAAATCAGGTTTATTCTGGTAAGGAATTCCTGATATTCTCCCAGCTCTTCAGTTTCAGCAATCAATTAGTAGTTCTACACTTATGAATAATTCAGTTGATTTACCTCATTTCTAGCAGACTGCTACCAAACATGGCCACAGACATGACAGCAAGAAGCCAAAAAGAGAACTCTGAATCAAGAGGATTACTGTCATACTTACCTGCATCAGCATGCATCATCACAGTGCATGCTAAGATTACGAGAGGTACAGTGTCTTTTAACAGGTAACATACTTTAACAAGTTGTTTTACTTATTGAATTCACTACTTAAAGCAACAAAAAAGGTCTGCAGGTAATTCATATTTAGAACGTGTTCTGTTCTGAAGTTGCAAGGAGATTCCTTTTGGCTGTCCATATTTCCCATCAGGGCCCTGGGTGTTTTAGCTAGACTTCTGTCAGAAAGAAGCCAGTAAGTATGGAGTTCTGGAAAAAGGTTATCATATGCAAACTCTATAGAGGCACCCTCTGTCTAAATCACAAAAAATAGTAGGAAGCAGCCACAAGTTATTTCAGGAGTAGTAACTTAAGGTTTTCTCACCTTTTCCTTTCTTTAAGTTTTTTTCAGTTTCTTCGAAGAGTCCTGGCAAATGAATTACAACACCATTTCCTGAAGAAAACCATTACATCAAGTTTAATGAATCGTGCTGAACATGAAAAAATAACATTTCAACCAATTCAAAGGCGCTTCATGTTTCGTATGCAGAGTATTTTATTTCTTTTAACTTTCTATACATTACAAATCTCATTTTAGGAGTTAATCTACAAAAGACTGATTTATACCCAAAGTGTGCATCCCTAACTATACACACTGAATCCTTTTAAGAAGTTCAGACTTTCAATTTAGATTAGAACAAACAGTAACAACACTGTGGGACCGTTCAAAACGCAATTTCCTCTTCCTCATTTCTAAACCTAACTTCCCTATTTACACTTAATTTTAATCATCCAATAGTTTTAAAAGTATAGTACACTTCTAACATCATTATGAACATTAGCACTCCCTCAGGCATTCTTCATCTGTAAAAAGACAGAATATTCCACATAGAGCGTTTGGGTTATTCTTAGGCTAGCAAAAATAACACTGAAAAGTTCCATCAGAAGCAGACTGGCATCCCTACAGGAAACAGATTTGACACACTGTCACATGGCTCAGAAACAGACTACACCATTAAACAATAACACTAAGTGCTTTAAGAAGCATTTCCATACACTAAAACTGAACCACCTTCAGGTGATGCCAAACTCAGTAGATTTAAAGCTGTCAGTATGAGACTACCTGTAAAAGAATGAAGGGGTCTGCTATTTGGAACTATTTGCAAATCTTCTAGTAGTACAAGCATTTTGAACACCAAAATATTGACTAATGAAGACGCCTTCATTAAAAAATTCAGGGTACAATCCTAATCACTTCTTCCCTCTGTTCTTCCTGCACCTTTTTTCTTTTCAACTATAAACCCTTTTAGTGCAACCTATGCAAGACAATTTTTTTTTTCTTCTACTAAATATGTCAGAACCTCTGAAAGAGTTTTTAAACACAACAACTCAACAGTATTAAAAGAAGCTTGAACAACAAACTTCAGAATAACCAAGGCCAAGAGATGGGAGATAGACACAAAAAGATTTGTAAAAAGCTCTCTCCTGCCCACTGCATTTTTACAGGGTGTTTTTTTTCTACTTGACCTGAGTCCAGAAAAGAGAACACGGCAAATAGACATCCTTTTTCACAGCATTCCAGAAATAACATTTAAAAGAAACATAATAGCAGACCGAAAGAAAATAAAAGCAGTAATGTTTGTCATAGTCCCCAAAACTAGGAGAAATTAGCATCCCAACCTCCTCTCTGTCAGAGGGAACCTACATTTACATGCCTGTTGGGCAGGGAGTTAATTCAAAACAATTCAACTGCCTACCAAGTTGTAATAAAAAAGCTGAAAGGAGGCAGAATAATTGAGAAATTCCTTTCAAGTACAGTGTTAATGCTAACTGCAAGCACACAGCCACTACAAAGCCACCCAAGAATTCTGCAGGTACTAAACACTGACAGATGCTCTTCAGTTGCTACGCTGTTTAGCAAATTGACAGCAACTTACTAATTGCACAAGAACCTAGCTGAGACACATGACTGCAGGATCAAAGAAACAAGATGCACAGGAAGTAGCAGTGGGAAGAGCAGAGCAACAGAGTCTCAGTTTGTAGAAGATCACTGCGCAAGGGACAGGAGCTTGCAGTATCAAAAAAGCTGGCTAGAAATCTTGACAGATCATAGTCTTTAAGTAACGCAGAAACCAACTCTACTTGTGTATGAGCACATGAACACATGCATAGCACTGTTCTATATTCACCTTCATTCTCAGGAAGAACTGTTAAAGGCTACGCAGTATCATCAAACAGGTTAGTCATAGGTGTCATTTGAAGAAAAATGAGTAGGTCCAGAAGAAGGACTCCAAGAGTAAAAATGGGGTAAGTACACTAGTATGGAGCAACAGAGAACACTCTAAACCTCTTTTTGGAAAGCAAGAAGATAGTAGATCCTGTCATCACTTAGTACTGTCACTGGCCCAAATCTTCTAGCATACTCTCTTGAAGGGACCTTTTGACAGGACCTACATAGCACATGAATCTTCTTCGATTCAACATTACTTTTGCAAGCCAATGGAAAAGGAAAGAAAGATCTATGTGGCTAATGGTACTGGCAGTCATTTACAGAGGCTGTAGAATAAAGAAGAGGAGGAATTGTGAGAATAAAAGAAATCACTGATAGGAAGAAAAAAAAAAGGGAAAGGAAAATGAAGATATGCTTGGCAGTTAGCTGCTTTCATGGATAGAACAATATCAAAAATGACCTATCAAAGACAATAAAAGAAACATCCAGAATCCAAAATTTTGCTTCTTCAAGCAGAGCTCAAGCCTGTAAGAATTTGAGGAATAAAAACACCAGTTTCCGTCTGTCCTCAAGAATACTGCGTTATTTTAGTATGTCAAAAGTTTGCAGCCACATTACTGTCTGTTTTTGCTTTAGAGATATCGTACTTACCAATGAATGCTGTGACTTTTGGGTTGATAATCCCACTTGGCAGAAGATGGAAGTCATACTCCACAGAATCCACAACAACTGTGTGTCCTGCATTATTGCCTCCCTGAGATGGAGAGGGGAAGAAATAAATTAGAAAAAGTATTAATAGTTCCTCATACAGAAGACAAATGAAAACAAAATACACATATGAAATAAACTTATTCCATTTTCCACTCTGCAGTTATCATTTCTGCTACTGACAAAAGATTAGAGACCTCCTCCTCCCAGTAAGCCTGCTGAACTTGGCTTGCCAATCTTGACAAATACAACATGCATATTATCTGTCATAGATTTTGGATGGTATTTCTATTTATCAAAAGCAAAAATGCTTTTTAAAATAAGATTAATGATTTTTTTTAGGAATTATTGGACAGAACTATAAATATACTGGAATATACAAACATTTCTAAAAGCCATCAACAGTTTTGCTACATTTCTATTACACTTAGGAAGAATAAGCATTAATAGTCAAACTGCAACCTTAACAAAAAAAAACAAAACCAAACCAGTCAAAATCAGCAGATAAAGCCCTAGCACAATTAGGGAGGAGAAGGTCAGCTGTTTGGCAGCATGCAAGCTTGTTGTTTTGCATTTGTGGTTCAGACTTTTCAATGTTTTTCTGCAATAACAAGACAAGTTCATTCTATGCCTCCTCAGGCCAGTATGAGGCACTTGTATCTGAGATCTGCTGTTAAGAAATGACTCGAGACAACCAAGACAACTGTGGTTAAGTTACAGATCACTTACACCAACTAATACTCAGCATTTCTACCTTTTCTCACGATCACAAAGTATGAGAGCATTAAGAGATTTGTTATACGTCCAAAATACAAAAGTAAAAATAAAAAAAAGCCTGTGTCTAAGTCTTACAAATTAAAAAGATTACAAAACAGTTATAAAACATCCCCAGTTCTCATTTGCCATATTTTAGAAAATAAGCTTACGCTCTCTTGTGACCGAGGTATTTCTGCTAGACAAAGGAACACAAATGGGTCTGTTCAGCATAACTGCAAGAGCAGCACTTAAAGGCATCTTGCACCAGAAATCCACCTGAAGTGCCCTGCACAAGACAATGGAGAGACTTAACAATTCAAGCCTTCTTCCAGGGCAAGACGAGTTTGTCTTGCACTGGAAGTACAATACACAAAAAGGAGGAAAAAAGATTATATGAAACATTAAACTGTGGAATCATAAATCCGAAATATTTCATTGTAGCTTATAAAATAACTTTTCTAAGCAATTGACTCCAGAGCTACTCACTACTTCTAAAACATTTAAAAAGGACAAAGACAATACATAAAGCTATATATCTGGCATGATAAATGAGGAATGTTCTCAGATATCCAAACCTCTCTGCCGTAAGTAAATGCCTCAGCTTATACCAGTATGACACTCTTTGGAAACAGAGGGAAGGCTTAAAGACCTTCACCCAGGGAGAACACCTGAATTTAACGAAAGTTATAATATATTACAGAGTTTTTCAATGCAGTACTTTGAAAAAAGTTGTGGATTTCTGGATACAGATGGTTTTCACTGCAAGTGACTTAATCAGAGAAGTCCCAATTTCCCATTCACAACGCATGAAAAATTGGTTATCTGATGAACTAAGTTACATACATAAATTACACAAGCTATTTTAGTAATAAAAGACATGAGCTTCCTATTCAGTGTTTGAGAATTCAAGCAAAGTAGGCAAAGAAAGAACAGTTTGGTACAAAAAGAGCATTTACAATAAAGTTAATCTGCTGAAAGTGGTAGTTACCTTCTTCCTCATCAGATTCCTTCTAATTATTCCCACTAGATCCATCAGTAATACCAATCTAGACAAACTGAACCTGGGGACTGACACACTTCAGACAAAAATTCAGTAAATAGGTCTAAGTACAATACTGGAATACTGAGGAAGTAGCAATTTGCCAATGGGAAGATGAGTCCAAACCAAAATCCTATACTGGCAGGGAATGTTGTGTTTTGCTTCTCAAGTTATTTAAAAACAAGTTTTTTTTTCTAGAGTCAAAATGTTTACGAAAAGAAATAGTTGGCCAATGCGTATCATGATTAACAATAAATTCTTAGTCTCTTAAAAAGACTGCCACGCTCATGGTGCCATTTTTATGTGCTAACGTAAAGTTCAGTGGGCAGTGTGCTTGAGTAAGGTGCACAGCATAAGAACAGAGCTGCTGTTTGTTGGTAGTGTCAAGACTTTTCCCTTGCCCTACTGAATGACGTCAAGATACACAAAGGTGTGTTGTTTCCATGCTCATTTGAAAATACCTCATGGCTGACAGAATAAAACTGGCATTTTACCCTTTAAACCTTGAACTGCACACACAGCACAGCTTGTACTTTCTCCAGAAGCAAGCTAATTACCCAAGTTATATAAACGTCTACATCTTTGCTTTTAGCAGCTATACTTCAAGGGATTTTGTTTGCAACTAAACAAAAAAAAACCCTCAGCAGTGTGATGAATCACCACTTGAATGCACTCTTAGGTCTCAAGGTTTCTTAATGCTTGTTTTCAGATTATACTCAATTTTTTTTAATCTCAGAATTTAGTTGTTTGTTAGGAAAACACCTACCTACAGCATGAAAAGCCAGTATTCCAAATGAGCTGCTGTTATTGATTACCTGGTAGAACAATGGACAGGCAGGAGTGCTTGGTCAGTTCACACCCTCCTTTCAGCATCAGTCCATCAAATGGTTTAATTTATTTTTTTTTAATTTTCAAACTGTGTTTCAGGAGAGCACAACAACAGCAACGTTCAGTTAATTCGGTCTTCTAAGCGTTGACTTACAGGTAAGCGCAAGTGTTCTGTTCCATAATTAAGGAATGGTAACATATCAAGAGAATGATCCATGTCGTATACTTAAAGTGAACTATCAGCAAAATGTACTCACATTGTATGCTTAGATACTGCACAACACAGTTTTGATTAACTACTCTGTCTACAAAAATGGAAATTTAGAGTTCTAGTGGCAGGGGGCTTGTTTTGTTCTTGGGTTTGGTGGGTTTAGGATGCTGGTTTGGGTTTGTTTCCTTTTTCCCCTGTTGGTGCTATTTGTTTCTTTTTCCCCTTTATCCAGAAACTGATGATAACACCAGCATCTTCATAACTGTTGCCTCCTGGCTTAATTCAACGTAGAAACTACGTAAGTCACTTCTGGATTCAATCCTTTCCATCTGTATTTCTCACTTCTGCTCCTGCACCACAGTGATCCAAAAGGGATCAGCTGGGTTATTCAAGCCAACACTCCTTTGATTCAATTACTGAAACATCAGTGGAGAACTCCTGTGTTTAACTAACAGTGAAAACAAATTCCACTGTTTATTCTCAAATAATCTTCAAAGTTTTATGAAGCATTTGCCAGAGGGAAAAAAAAACACAGAGGTCATTTCTTGAAGCACATTTAATAGACTCAAGACTTGCTGTGCATGGTATTGCAATGAAATATTTAATTCTGAAACTATATAAAAGCAACATTTCGTAAGACAGCAAAGATGCAAGCTCCTAACACAAAAGAGAAGCAAGAAACTCCTTTTAAGAAAAAAAATAAAATACAACAAACAAACAAACACACACAGGACTGGAGGAAAGCTTTCAAGGTCTGCAAGAACCTTGCTGTACACTATCAAACCAAATGAACTTTTTTATGCAGCTATGTGCTCTCTCCCTGCTTCCCTGGCTTCCAAGGGTATTACAGTTATGTAAGGTCTGCAACATCATGTTCTTTTTTTTTTATTATTTAACACTGAGATAATTCTCTAGGTTGTGCTACTGGCCCATTCAGGTAAGGATATGAACGATCTTCTCGCCAGTGTTCTAATAAAGCTTACTTCAAAGACAGACAGCTATTTTTTATATTTGTGTGTCTCTATCAAAGCACTGCACTGGGTAATTTTTAGCATACTCTGAGGTTTCTAAAATTTGATTTTCAGAAGTCAACAATCTCCACATAACTGTGTTTGGAGGAAGGTGAATGAAAAGTTAAAAGCATTCACTTTTCACTTGCCCTTTTCTTCCTTCCTTACACTATCCTTTCTACCCACATATTTTAAACAAACAAACAAAAAAAACCCCACGACATATTTATCTACTTTGTCTAGAAGCCACACCCCAAAACCCAATCCCTGTGAAACACCTGCTTGAAATATTCCTTTCAGAGCAGTAAACTGCTCAAAGAGATTTTAAGGAAAAAAAAAGGTTTTTTTTTCCTCTAACCTGTTAAAGAAGATTAAGTAGCATAAAAATCCTTCTTAAGTGCCACACCCAGGAATCTGCACGGGTATACTCGATACAGATAGGCCAGTCATCACCATACACAGAAATACTACAAAGTACACCTCTCCTGACAAACGTGAACAGGTTCAGTTACACATGCAGAGGTGGCGTTCAGATAGCAATAGCAGCTGCATGTCTTGCACATCTGGGAACCACTTGATAAACATTCTGAGGAAACACCCTTCTTGCAATAGTTTCAAGTGCCTGAAAATACTACTTTTTGAAGTAAATCGTTATCTGCTAGCTGACATGTTACTGGAAACAAACTTGAAATTTCTACAAATCAAACAAGTGACTCCTGCTGGCCAAGAATTGCCATCGAAGTGCTGGAAGTCAACACAATGGACAGTTTTCAAAACACCTTCACTACCAGTTAAAATATTTGGGTTAAAGAACTGAATATTTGTGTAAGCACCTGACTACAATGTAATTATTGTTTTTTCCTGAGCTGTGAAGACTAAAAGCAACTTCTACAGACAGAACACTTGAAAGCCATATTCTGGAACCAAACCACTAAACTGAGAAGAATGTATGAACAACCTCTAAGCAAAACCACCCTCTCACCTGGAACCTTCCTGAACCCACAGTTTGTTGGGGTGTAGATTCTTCTTGTTGATTGCTCAGTTTGTTTTTCGCTAAGCATGCAGGTACAAGCAGTGTTTCCCTAAGAAGTTATTCATTTAGCTTTCCATAAATATATTTCAATACTAACGTTCACTAAGGATGTAAAAATTTAAACAAAAATAACAATAATTTAATGTTTACTAACTTAAGAGCTCACTAAGTGAAGCCCACAATTGAGGAAGCATGCAATCTCATTTTCAAAAGAACTGAAAATAATACAAAGTCACTTTGAAACATCTGTAAGAAAATCCCAAACCAGAACTCTCTTCCCTGATGAGTTTGCTTCGGGAATTCCCATGCTCATGGTTTTGCAACCAACCTCACAGACTCACCTGAAAAATACCTACAGATCTTTACTGCTGGTTCTTCTGGTTAACATGAGGAATTGCAGTTACTCTATTTTCTGGGCATATAGAACTTGTCTGTACAGAACAGTAGTCAAATTACTTAAATCTGTCATGAACATTACCAAGACAAGGGAATATTTCAGACCCTGACACCTTGCCAACACCAGCACCCTCCTAACTGCCTAGCCTGCATTACCACAATTTCACCCAACAGCTGAAGCACACAAGGGGATTTCTTAGAAAAATAGACTGAAATTACTATTAAAAACATACCGTGATGGCTTCAATACAGATATTGAACTCAAAATTGTTTAAAGAAGCTCTGAAATACCAAAATTCACACTAAAAAGCCCCCAAAAGCCTGCATCGGTCACTGCCTTTCCTTATGACACAGTAATGCAAAGCTGTCTACCTTAAAACGGGTTGCCTCTGGGTACAGCAAAGAAGGCTTCCAAGCTAACTTCTCTAGAACAGAAATTAGTTGCCTAGTTTAAGAAGATGTTATCTTATGCCTCTATTCAGACAGGAGTCGTGCACTTCCTTGAGCTCTCCCTGTCGGAGATGCATGGGTATATGTGCTTTTTTTTTTTTCCCCCTGCCAGCACATCCCTGCAATAATTTTCAGCTCAGAGCAGCCACTGATGTTTCTGAACTAGTAAGATGTGACTGCTAAGCTGGGCAAGCAGCAAGTCAATGTTGCTTTGGTATCATATGACTGTAAACACTTCCATTAAACTCTTAGATGAAAAGCCACAAATGCATCAAAAAAGCTACATATCGTCACTTCTTACAATACATACATCCCTTCCTTCTTGTCACATGCAGGTTCTTGGCATTCCAAAAACGTCTTTAACAAGGTGATCAGTGTTGTTTGATCCTGAACTTCCACTAGGTGCTCCAATGTAGCTTTGCAATTAATGGGCTATTTGCCCAGAGAGGTGGTGGAGTGTCCTTCTCTGGAGATATTCAAGACCTGTCTAGACGCCTGTGCGACCTGGGCTAGGGAGCTGCACTGGCAGGGAGGGTTGACCTGATGATCTCTAGAGGACCCTTCCAACCCCTACAACTCTGTGATTCTTCTACTCATCTCAAAAAATGCTGTACATTTCTCCATACTGACAGAACTAGCTGAAGAACTGCTATAGGAACAGAAGCACTCTTTAGATCCAGCTTCAGCTCAGTTCCACCTGACTTGCAAAATCTACTGTTGCAGTGCCTACCTATACTAAGCAGGAAACTGGACTCAAAATGCAAATCTTCATCCAAGTCAGGAAAAAGACTAAGCTATTCCTAAGAGATACAAGATCAGGCGAGGGAAGTCAATAAGGAAGAAGAAAAATGCTGGAAGCACAGATGGGTGCAGTGCTACACTGCTTCAGTGCACGAAAGCTGCTGTTGTTTTCTACATTCTGCAGCAATAGAGTTCTCTTGTGCTGTGAAAATCTCCTCTTAACAGGGACAGGAGGTTTCAGCTGCTCTTCTGTTTGAAATAATGCCTTGTTGCTGGATTGTTTACAAGGAGCAATCACCTACCTCCAGCATTCTGAAGCCAGTCTGCGAAGCACTCGCTCCTGGCAGGTCAACGAACTCATTTTACTGACCTCTCTCCCCAGCAGCATGTTACCATCATGCTGATGATCACTGCAAGGCCCACAGGTGCACCCAGCAATTCAACAAAGGGAGAGCTCCAACATGCCATTATCTGCAGGGTGCCTGATCTGTTGGAAAACTGTAGCTCCTCACCCTGTCTTTCCCCATCTCTGCATGACCTACAGGGGCTCTAGACTAAAAGGCCTCTTCAGAAGAAAATGTTTAGGAAGAGAAGAGGGCTAGGAGTCGACACACTGCAATACGCATGTTAGTGGGTCAGGGGTAGCAACTGTGTGACACACAGAGCATAACAGTAAGCAACAGGCAGGCCATGCTGGTACCAGCTGAGATGCAGAAAGAAGCTGCAATTCAGTTCTGAAGAAGCAGGAAGATAGGGCTCTCCAGCATACTGAGCACACTTTAATACCTGAAGATGTCAAAATCTTCTTAATCTCTGTGAGTTATTACTCAAAATAAATCAGCTACCTGTAGAGCTAAGCCAGCAACCTGCAAATGTGCTTAAGAAAGGAACAAATGAGAATCACACAGCAAAGGTAGCACATTGGGTGGTAGCTTTTTTTTGCTGTACAGTGTACAGGAGTACACTGGAAGGGAGGTAATATAAGAGACACATGATTTTTTTACTCTTTGTTTCGATAAGATGATTACTTCAAATCATTTGCTTGTATTATTTCGCCATTCCCATATCCATAAAGGAATGAAATTACAGTAATCAAATTTCCTAACTTGGTTGCATTTTGCAATGTAGGAAGTACCTTAATCAGAACAATAAATGTTCTCCTTTTAACTTTCCATTACCCGTGGAACTAGCAAAACACAACATATACGTTCAAACGTTGCCAGCTCTGAGGGCAGCAAGGCTAACTGCTTACTAAGAGGAAACTATGACAATAAAAAACCACAAAAGCACAGTTTTCCTGACAACTACTTCAGAATCCCAAACCAATTCTTATTCTGTTTCACTGTCTGGACTATGGTTCACATAACAGCAGGTAAACAGGCTCTGGTCTGTACGTCACCAAGGATCAGATGTAGGTATAAGTGGCAGAAGTCTCACAGATGTATTGGCCTTAATGAAAGTATCATTTGACCAGGTATCTCTTACCCAAATGTAACAGTGGAAGAACCAGCACAAGCCATGCCTGTACTACAGGCATGTTGGCATTAAATGCATCTGAGCCCTCTGTCCTGGCAGGGCCATCATTATACAAGCACAGATGACAGAGCAGCTGAGTTAACACTCCGTACCTGCAGCCCCCGGGCATGTCTTCCTTTTAGCCTTGTTTGTTAAGGTGCAGTGTTTCTGAAACCACAACACTAATTTTGATAAACGCGACAAGAAAACTTCACATCCTGTGAACAAGCTCCAACGCCAAGGTGTTATTTGGAAGAAACAGCCACAGTACTAGGTGCCCTGGCTGTACCCAGGCAGGCACCCAGTTCCAGGTGCCCCAGCTTGCATCAACCAGCTGCAGAAGTCATGGGGACACCTGCTACCTATAAGACAAGGAGGTACAGCAAGTAGAATTCCATCTATTGCCTTTACAGATGCTGTAGAAGTCATCTACATGTCATGATAACTGACTCTGTTCCAGGGCAGGACCGTTTTTATGGCCTGCAAAACCAAGCCCGGTGGTACAAGGCCATGCAAGAGCTCCCAGACTTTCAGTTCCAATACAATACTTTTTCAAAACACCTCTGATCTGCTACAACCTATTGAGCCTGCCAACAAAGTAGCTGTATTAGCACACTTTAACAGGAACATGACAGAAATACTTGGCCAACAGGTGTTCTAGCAAGGATGTGGCTGAACAGAGTCCAACAGTGAGACAGGACCCAGATGTAAGATCTGCAGGAAGCTGCCATTAGTCAGGGGCAGACTGAGGTACGTTCTGTCTTTATGGGCTGCATTGCTATGAGACACACAGGAGTCACCTTCACACTCTTGCGCAGCAGCAGTAACAAAACCATCAGGGGGATTCCTGAACGACACACATGTCAGCACTGCTGGAAGGGAACAGCCCTTTCACCCCTCTCATTCTGGGAAACCTCCCTCTGTGCTTACCTCACCCTGGGCTCCTCATTAAGCTCCAGTGAACTAAGTTAGTTTTGCTTACTAAAACTGTACAAAGTAAAACCACCAACAACAAAAAAAGTTTCCTGCCATTTTCATGACTTAAACCAAGTCTGAGGATGGGAGGGGGCCCCAACAGCAGGAGGCTCTCAACCGAAAACAGAAGAAAGGCGGGAAAAAACCCTCCTTCGTTCAGCAGCAACAGCCACCAAGATCACAACACAGGTTTTCCCCTTTCCTGATCTTTGCTCAGCTGACTGGAAGAGTGTGGCACATCCATTAAGCCTGGCCACATCCCCCTCCCCGGCGGGCACTGGCACCACGTGCCCCAAGAGCAGGGCTGCCGAGAAAAAACTAGTCCCCGTGCTCTGTGCCCCGCAGCACATTTCGGTTTGTGTAAACACTGGGCACGAGAAAAGTCATTCATTTGCAAAACCAGTTGTATTTCTTGACTTCCAAATCCATCTTCAAGTTGCCAAGTTGTGTTTTTTTTTATATTTCTCTGCTTTTTAACTGCCGCAGCCTCGACAACCCCAGCTTTGTGCACGGCCCTCCTTGGATCACACAACGTCTCAGTGTTTACGCTGTTAGGAGAAAGGCGCTCTTTTCCGAAACGCATTTATCAAATACGGATCTGGTTCGTGCAGCCAGCGGCGGCGGGCAGACAGCAGAGCCGAGGTGCAGCCCACACACGCCGTGGGCATTCTGCGCAGCTATACCTCTAACTTCAGGAAAAGACGCACAAAGCTCCAGCTCCACACAATCACTACAAGAGAATTATTAATTAAGGGGAAAAAAAAACAAATAAAAAAAAGATCTCTCCTCGGACCTGCGTTTGTTTCGATGCAGGCACCGAGAAGCGCCCTGCCTGCGGGCTGCGCTCACTCCGTAACCCTTCTGCTGGAGCAAGGCCTCCGCACAGCGACCCAGGGGGAGATCGCAAGGCGGACAGAGGGGCTCAGCGCCTCCTCCCGCCGCTCACTGCCTTGGGGCGGGCGCACGTCCCCCTCCCCGGCGCCTCGCAGACAAAGAGCGGAGCGCGGCGGCGGGAAGGGCAGCGCAGCCCCGGGGCACGTTCCCGCCGCCGGCCGCGGGCAGGAGGGCGGGAGAAGAAGCGCTTTCCCCGCGCGGCGCGGGGACAAAGGAGGGCTGCGATCCGCGGGGCCCGACCGCCGCGCTGGGCCCCCAGCCCGGGGCGGCCCCGCGCCGTGCGGAGAGAGGGGAAGGGGCGCGGGCGGCCTCAAGGTGACACCGGGCGGCCCACCCGCGCCGCGCTCACCTGGCACCTGCAGACGATGTCGGCGTCCTGCGCCAGCAGGTCCACCACCTTGCCCTTGCCCTCGTCGCCCCACTGGGCGCCCAGCACGACGGTCACCTTGTTGCCGGGGAGGCGGGCTGCGCACCCGCCGTTGGGGATGGCGGGCGCTGGGGCGCCATGCTCCGCCATGGCTCACGCTGCCCGCTCCGGCGCCGCTCCAGGCACATGCGGCAGCGCGCGGCGGCCCCGCTGCCCCCGCCTCCTCCCGGCCGGGCGGGAACGCCGCATCCAGGTGGTGGCGGCGGAGGTGCCGCCTACCGGCACAGCCCGCCCCGCCCACAGACTTCGCACGGCGGCCCGCCCCGCGGCAACCCGCGGGCGGCGCTCTCGGCGCCTTCTCCCCCCGGCGCCTCGTGGTGCGGACTACGCTACCCATCGTGCCCCGCGGCCTCCGCCTGGCGGCACGCCGTGGAAAGCTGAGCGCGGTGCACGCTGGGGCGCGTAGTCCCCGCGCTCAGCACCTGGGACTGAACGGCCGCTTGGAGTCCGCGCACGGGAGGGGTCCTCCTCCTGCTGCCCGGCACGCGGCTCAGGTGCTGCCGGTGTGCCCGCGCGTCGCCACAGCATCAGAAATGAGCGTTTCTGGAGCCGCGGGGTGAGCGTGAGAAGCCATTTTCTCCGGAGGCGCCGAAACGCGGCCCCGAGCTCACTCACGAGGAGCAACAATAATGGAAAAAACCCATCGCGGGGAAATGCCTGCCTCGTGCATACTTGAGGGTTTAGTAGTGGAACTAAGTGTCTCAGGGGTTTTCATTCTTTCCTACTTCACACAATCAACACGCCTAGGGGAAAGAATTTCTTTAGAAGCAGCTATTTAAAAAGGCGTAGGTCTGAGTGATGTAATTACTGCTCAGACGGCTACTCGGAAACCTGAGTCACCGAGCAGGCGCTGCCAGTCTGCGGCTATCGGGCGGCACGTCGGCTGGTCGTTGCTTCTGCGCTCCATCAGGTTCCCTCCCCTCAGCTATTGAAGGAGCTGTCAAGTCACCAGAGAGAAAGTTGAACCGTCTTGTAAGGTTAGAGAGATTCAGAATAAAATCACATACGGGACAAGGGGAAACGGCCACAAATTGAATCATAGAAAGTTCCACATAAACGTGTGTGTGAACTTCACAGTGCAGTTATGGAGCACTGGCACAGGCTGCACAGAGAGGTGGTGGAGTCTCCTTCTCTGGAGACGTTCAAGACCCACATGGACGCCTACCTGTGCAACCTGGGCTAGGGAGCTGCTTTGGCAGGGGGGTTGGGCTAGATGATCTCTAGAGGTCCCTTCCAACCCCTACAGTTTTGTGACTCTGTGATAAGTTGGTCGAGAACATTAGAAATCTAAATCCATCATTGCAAAGGGGTGCTTGGCAAAACAGTCAGGATTTTCTGTAGAAAGATGTTGAGAGACTGCGGGTGATACGAGGCAGTTGTGTGTATGCACTTCAAAGAGTAAATGCTCCCCTAACACTTAATACAGTGCATCGTATTAATTTTTTGATTGCTAAAAGCATGGTGTTCCACTGGACAGAGCCTTTGGGAAGTTAGTAATAAGCACAAGGAGCTGCTGAAGTGTGTCTCACCCATTGTGCTGACACACTAGTTCTGTCTGTGACTATAATATAGGGTTCAGGTATTTTACACAGAGGTCTTACCTACATTAGAATAGTGGTTGTGGAAAAGTGATGTGGGCCACGGTTATCTGACCTGTAGGTATCCTACAGAACTATGTTACATAATAAAATGTTGAAATTTATCACATTAATGACATTGAACGAAAGGCAAGATAATTTTGCTTCCTGATCATTTACAGCATCTGTATCTAAGATATAGAGTGGCTCACAAAAAGAAAATAGTATGTTGATAGTGCCATAGTCCAGAAAAGCCTTAAGGATTACTGTGCATGACAAGATCGGCATCTTTAGCACTTCAAACTCCCTGAGATGCTGTTTCTTTACTTTAGAATTACTTTGCAGAGACAAGATCTGATTATACAGTAAGGAAGTACATCATTTCATTTGAACGTTGTGGTTGATGTAATGGATCCCTTCTTGTTTATTTATTCAGGTTAAATTTCTCAAGTATTTTTGGTAAATTCATTAGTGTTTTTATGATAAAACCAAGATTAAGCACATTAAAAAATAATAGTTGTACACGTTATCAAAATTGATACATTTATCACACAGCTAGTGTTTTTAACTCTTTGGTTAGGTATGTCTGGAATATGAAGCAGCTTAGTTTATTGCGTGGGAATTTCCTCCTATGTGTAGTATGGAAGATAAAAGATAAGAATTTCACAAATGAAAATCATCATCACAACAGCAGCATTTTGAATTCAGGGAGAGAATAGTTAAGATAGTATGGTATACTTAATAAATTTTCAAACCACCTACTTTGGAGAGGTGTCTCTCTGTGTGCAATTGCAAGAAAGTTAGCAACAGGCAAGACTGGAGAGACTCAGGAAAATAAAATACTGGGATTTGTTCTCTGAAAAGTTGCCAAGCTACATCTTTTGCTTGGAAATGAGATTTGTAAATCATGATTTGCAAAGACAACTATTTAATGTAATACCACTAAGAAAAATGAGGAAAGAAAATTTAAGTGAGCTCTTCAGGTCTGCGTATTCCGTTTTCCCTGAAAGCAGGGCAAATGAATTGCTGTCTTTACGGATCAGAAATGAGTTTTTGTACGGATGACATTCTGATTTCAATATTTACCATAAAAACTTCAATAGGAAAGTGGGAAAGCAGACATACGTGGTAGAAATTAGTTTTTATTACCATGTTCCTCCAGAATTTCATCGTTTTCTATCTCTGTCTTGACCTTTCACAGCGTCAGCCATTAGACGTGTAACAGAATGCATCATGTGATAGATAGCTTGGCTAATTAACTTTCTGCAGGATTTTTGTACATGTAAGCGTTTCTCAGAATCTGTGAGTCAGGGAGAGGGAAGAACTGTGTAGGGGAAGCAAACAAAAAATTGAAACTGAACATGTGAGTCTTTTTGTGGCTTTTATTCATTGTAACAGAAACCCAAATGGTGTACAGTATTTGACTGAGAGTGATCTTAAGTTGGCAGAAGGCTTTTTCTTTTTCACAGGTATGTTTCTGTTAGAATTTTTCACTAAAAGGGCTGCTGCAAAAATATCAGCTCAAAAGGACAGCACAGTGGCTCCGAATTTATGTCTTTGGGTGAGATCTACTATGCCAGCCACAATTGTATTTGGTTGTTAAATATAGGTTAGAATAAGCATTTTTGTCTGTTTTATTTGCTAATCTTTAAGCTGCATTATCTGCTAAATCCTTCGTTTCTTTTGCTGTTAATCCTCCCCGATGTTTTTGGACAAGATGGATGAGAACAAACTGGTTAATGAGGTGAAGTGTGACCTTAAACTTCAGTCAAGATGTGCAAGCCGCTAGAATGTCCCATACCATTCCGCATGCTTAGGGAGTTTAAGGATTGGGAAGTGTGCCCTGCCAGCTGGCTGTCCTTTGGGGACTTGTTTATACAGCTCTTGAGAGAGTCTGGCCATGTAGTTCTTCATTTCCTCCAAGCATCACTCCGATTCTGTACAGTGGCTAGATTATCTCATATATAGGTAAGGTAGAACTTGAGCCAGAAGCTTAATGCATGTGTTATACGTTTTTAAGCCCACCTTTCTCTCACACTTTATTTATTTATTTATTTTAATTTGGTCCAATGTGCTCATAAATAAACATCCAGGATGTTTAGTGGAGTTGGATTTAATGCAATCCTAATGTATGGCTGACATCAGAGATCTAACAGTTTCCCTGCCTCTCCCACTCAAGTTGCTTGGACCTTCCCCATTCCAGCTGCAGCAAGAGTGCAGGAGACAGAGGCCCTGTTTCTAACATGACCAGCACTTTGCTCCCTGTCATGTCACTGCAAAGAGGTACATGTCTCCCATAACTGGAAAGGGGGATTGTTCTCCTGATCCATTACACAAGGCTCCGTCTCAGTAGCGCACTCTGATACGCTGCCCTTCCTTCCAATCTAATCTTTTTCATCTGGTAATTGGATTAGGTGAACTTTAGCAGGAGACATGCTTTCTTTAAACAGTACAAATTTTTGGTAATCGAGAAACTATGTTATAAAAAAGCCTGTGGATGATGCTTAGAGTGTATTTTTACATGAGACCCAACAGCAAATATAGATGTCTGTCTTTAAATGTTTATGCAGTGGAACAGCCAATGCCAGAATGCTAAACATGTGATGTTTAGACACTGTGTACACACCTGGGACAAGCAGATTGATTTAAACCGTGTAAAGTAGGTTTATTCAATGGAAAGCTTCTTAATAATGTTGTATTTGTTATTGTTTTTGTAGCACAGATCAACTCTTCTTAAACCAGCACCAGGTGAATTTAATTTTGAATGTGTCCATCAGCTTTATATTTTTATCTAGGTCTTTAATTGGTTTCATTTTTATGAAATACAATTTTGGCACAAATTCATGCTTACTGGTGGCAAACTTTGGCCAACCTGTTGTATTCATTTCTTTGAACCTGTGTGTTTGCTTGGGATTTTTAAAATGAGTCTCATTTGGTGAATATGATTAAACATGCCATTGGCATAGTAAGTTAATATCTTAAGTTAATGCATCATGGCCTAACGCTGCTGCACTTTGTGGTAAATGGAGGGAGTCTGCCTCACGGAATGATGCTTTTCCTTGCATGTACCTGGAAATTCCAGGTGCCTGACTGAAAGAGTGGTGTGTCAGCTCTGTGTCAGCCCTGGAAGTGTCATTTTAGAAGCAGCTTTGCAATGTTTCCTTGACAAGAAGCAAATTCTGTTTTGTTTCAATAGTGACTAACCTCTCTTCCATTGCTGCAGCAGAACAGGCTGTATATAACTGCTGCTCATGAGGAAACCTTCTAAGGGAAGCATGAAAAAAAAATCCTCTACATCAATTTTACTCTTTTCCCTTTATTTCTAGGTGCTGTTATCCTCAGTAGCTGGTGCCCACTGACATCAGTAAGAAACAAGATGTACAAGATCTGTTTGCAGGATCAGTGTTGCTGAAGTTGATGTTATTGTTGTGCTGTTTTATGTGCTGTTAGAAGAAGAAATGTGGTCACATGAATAGATTTTTAGTATTTGTTTAAAAACATACTAACTCTTGTCTCTCTTTTACTTATGAGTTAATTTTGTGGATCCTGAAAGTGCAGATGCTTCTGAACTGAATCACGCTGCAGTTTTTCCATCAGAAGTAAGTTGAAATTATGCCACTGTAGGAAAAAGTGAAAATGTTTGTCTTGTGAAAATTTACTAGCTGAAAGTGGAAACGCCTTGCTAAAATACTCTTATCTGCACACATCTTTACTTACTTCCTTTTACTGTTACAGAAAGTACATTTGCAAGATTTTCTCTTCAGTTAATATTGCAGCTGTAACACAGGTATAGAGTGAGGTGAAATTTATTGTCTGTTTTTTTAGATAGAGGAGTTAGCAAGGTTTAGCAATACAGTCACCTTTAAGTCTTTATGGAAATGATACTGAAGACATTGTAACTGGTAATAATGTGTGACACTTAAGTCTCTTCTTCCAATTCCCTGTATACCAAACTGGTGGAAAATACTTCAAGTTAAAAGCATTATGGAAGTCATGAAATGTGATAAATGGGGTTTGCCAGCTCACTGGTTTAATTTGGACCTAAAATGTAACGGGATGTTGTGTGGGCTGATCTGTATAGATAGATCTCTAGACTGAATAAGGTATTCACTAATGAGGTTATCCAACGTGGATTAGTTATAGAGATGAATATGTACAGTCAGTTTTGTTAGGACTGGCTTTCTGATCTAAACAAATGGAAGTATTTAGTTGTGGTACCTGACACAAAGTAAGCAGCATGGCACCGCAATTTGTTTATTTATTTTATCTTGTCATCATCAGGTCTTGATTTTTTCACATTTGTTTAATAATTGACATCACTGTCTTACAGAATAAAATAGGAAAAAAAGTAGCAATTGCAATTGCATTCTGAAGGCATCTTTGTTATTAAATAACTAGATGTTAAGGAAGTGTTTTGTTCTCTGATTTGACAGAAAAAAAAACCACAAATAATGTGTTCTATTCTGAGTGTAGTACATTCTAAAATAGATTGACTAAATATGGTTTTAGTAGTATGCCATTGTTTGAGAATGTATTTTATAATATAAAAGCCCATTCCAACATAAGAATTTCTAAAAAGAAAGGTTGTCAGATACAGCCTTATCCTAACTGGACAGAAACAGATGATTAATAAAAATCTTTATTTTACTTAAGCAGAGTTCTCAGATACTCAGCAAACTGTTATGGAGCTTGGGACAGAAACCTGTTGTTCGTACCTATTTCAAACAAAAGCCATACCATTCTGAGAGGCTTCCCAAATTCAGGTATGGCCATTAATTTATGGTTGTTTCTTTTTTTTTTTTTTAATCAAATGTACTTTAAAATTGTTACATTTATGACTCTACAGACAGTTGTTAGTAAGTAAGTATAGAGAGGGCAATGAATAAAATAATTTGGTCACTTTTCTTCTGATTTTTTTTTACCTACAGTGTAGAAAGTGTTCTTGGAGGAATATCTGCTATTTCAGCTCTAAGTATGTCAACAAGACATCTCAACAAAAACGAAGTATGAGGGACACGGTGCCCAAAGAACTTCAGGATTCCTTTTTGCTACACAGAAAAAGGAGGATAATTGAAGAAATAAAAAAGCAAGCACATGCAAGCTAGAAGTTACCAATCCCAAACTCGTGGAATCAGCCTTGTGAGTTTGAGTACTTCAGGGAATAGCTTGTTCTCTGCAAGACGTAGTTCTTATTTTCATGGTCACAGAGCACTTTCGTGGGTTGATAACAAGTTAGAAACAACTTCCAGCTTTGGAGAAACTTTTAGGTACCTGGCTTTTAAAGCCCAGGGAGTACAATAACAGCTTTCAGAGCAATGAGATTGCCCTTTGACTCCAACAAATAGAAACAATGGCTGACTGTGGCCTTGTCTGGACCTCTTTTTTTGTGCTTCGGGATAACTTTGTGCTTCAGTAATAATTTTACCCTTTTTGCTTTTCTTTGAGGGCAGCTTGCCATGTTAAGCAGGTTTATCTGCCCTTTGTTTCATTTACTGTAAGGCATGCAGTTCAGTGCCAGAAAACTCACTGCCTATTATTGTTTTACTTTGTATCTGCAGAAGCTCAAGGAGTAGAAAACAAAGTCACCTGAAGTTTTCACTGTAACAAATGGTCTCTGAGTCTTAATTATCAAGTTGTAGATATCGGCTTGAAGTTTGTTGTCCCCCCATTCTTGGAACTTCAGAATCTGTGCAAGCTGTTGTGTCAAACTTTTTCATTTAGAAAAAAAAAAATTGGCCAGTTGTTGTTATTCACCCTCCTCTAGGCTTCTAAGCCTGGGATTTGCACATTTTTACTTCACGTGCCTCGAAAAGAAGGTAGTTCAGGTTGAATGTCCTTCAGGGTCAACTAAACTCCTTCCAGTATCTCTGCTAGCTTGTTGTCCTAATTTTGCTCTCATAAAGTTATTTTTCTTGATAGTAGCTGGTGGGGTGTTGTGTTTTGGATTTAAGATGAAAACAGTCTTGATAGCACCAATGTTTTAGTTGTTACTGAGCAGTGCATGCACTGAGGACTTTTCAGCTTCTCATAATTTTTCTACTTCTCATAGTGCTCTACCAGCAAGGAGGGTAGGGGGGCACAGGAAGCTGCGAGGGTCAGAACCAGGACTGCTGGCCCAGACTGGCCAAAGAGAAATCCCATACCATATGGCACCATACTGAGCAACAAAACTGAGGAGAGTTCTCTCATAGGGGCTGCTGCTGCTGGAGGACTGGCTGGGCATCAGTTGGATGGTGGTGAGCAATTGCACTGTGCATCTTTTGGATTTTTGTTCTTTATTTATTCTTTTGTTGTTGTTGTTTTCCCTCTTTCTTATTAAACTGCCCCTGTCTCAATCCCTGAGTTCTCACACGAGGGGGATTTCTTAGTGTGGGAGGAAGAGCAAGCAAATGACTGAGTGGTGCTTAGCTGCCTACCAGGTTAAACCACAGCTCTTCTTCCAGATTGAGTCCTGGCATTTGTGCAAAACATCTTAGACATCTTCTTTCAACTGTGAGTCTTCCAGCAAAACGACAGTACTCTTGATGAACATTAGTAGGGCAATAGTTCTGAATATTTGTGATAAAATAATACCCGAAGTATTGATATTCCTTTTGAAGCTTGTTTACATTACAGTCGTGCTTTCACTGGGGGTTTGCCTGTTCTGTATAGGAAATAGGATAGCAAGAAAGTGGCTGGAAGGTGAGGGTAATCTGAAAGGGATCCTAGTGCTTCCTCATACTACAGCATCCACCAACTGGTGACATTTGTTGGAGTTTCCTACAAAGGTTATAGGGATTTCCAAAGGATGCATCTTTCTTTACACGGGCAGTTATGGCAATGTAGTTGGAAATGAAGAAATTATGGCAAGCCTTCGAGTATGGACTTTGACAAAAAGGCAATTAATGTATCTAATAACTGACATTTGAAAAGTTTCCTAAGGCAATGCCATCTGCTTCTATTCCTGTATTTTTCTGTACTGGACCCCTTGATGAAACACTTCTGCAGGGGTTGGGGTTTTTTTCCAGTATTTTAGAAGAATAATTCTACTTTGAGGCCTCTTCTGCTGGCAGTTGCTCTGCTTTTAGCACTACTTGCTGCATTTTAGGACAATTACTTCTTTTCTTTTCCACAAGTATGTAGCATTCATTGTGCTTTCCAACGTGCCATGAATAAAGAGAAAAAAATCACAGTTTTTATTTGATTGTGAGTTCATAAGAAAATAGATCAAGCCCATAAATAATAGTAATGTGAAAGTACAAGGACTAATACTTAGCAAAGGTATTTGTCACCTGTTTTATTATCTGTAAAATTTTAACCTACATATACCTCCAATGAAGCTAATCCAATATATCAGCTAAGTTTTTTTTTTCACAAGATGATGAAAATTGCTCTGGATTTGCATTTTACAAGGGATTCCCAACTGCAGACATTTCCTGCAATGGTATTTGCCATCTGTCTTTTATTTACTCTCTGAACACCCGTTATAACATGCTCACTACTATTTTGTGACCATACTTTCTATTTTTTAAAGAGTTTACTCTCAGCATGTAACTAACAGTAGGTATGATACTGCAAGAAGAGAGCATGGTACGTGTCATGTAGGTTTGGTTTGCTCTCAGGCATCTTTATGGGTTGTACCTAACTATGTAATCGCTAGATGGCAACATAGCAACACTCCGTAGCAAAAGTTGCTGTAATCAGAGACGGGCTTTTCCTATAACTTTAATCCCTCCTGCCCCACCTCATCACGTGGGAACATTCTGCCCACTTCAGTAAACTGTTTCTTAATTATATGAGTTGTACGGCATTTTAGAAGCCAAAGTTACAAAGCTTATACCCTTCCAGATCTGTTTTATAGTGAACTGCATTTTTGCTTTTTAAGTGTATATCAGGCCTGCTGTACCCTGATGTAGTGAAATAAAACTACCAGGGCCTTGATTTTGAAGAAGTAACCTTCTTCAGGGATGTTGGCCCTTTGCACCCCATCGGATCTGTTATTATCCTACATACTTCAGAAACTAGCCATATTATTATAGTCTATTTCTCTTATGCATGATTTCATGCACAGTTCTGCGTGGTTTTCTCGTATATCAACACAATTCTTGCTGGATCATCAGTGGACCCAGACATCGACTGCAGTGTGGTTTCACATTAGCTCCTGTTAGTCTGTTTTCTCCTACATTTGCAGGTAGCTCAATGGAGGCTATGGGAAAGGTGAGGGAGAAGGTCTTCTCAGTAACAGCAAAAGCTGAATTATTCACTTGGAGCTGTAATAATATTACAACTGTATGTGTTTAACTTCATATACTCCCCTCTTAGTGAGGTCTTTCAGAAACATAGTTCCTAGACATTGCTCAGATATGGAATGTGCCTGCTTAGAAACAACAGGCAATTTTTTATCTTTTTCTCCCTGTTTTGATTTCATTGTCCACCTTCTGAAAATCAGAAGAGGTTGGAGGAATAATTCTGTACCGCTGGTGGTGCACTTCCCCTAAGATTGTGATATTAATTACGTACCTCAGTTTCTGTCTGTCAGTTCAACAGTGAGTTTTCATCTTTCAAATGTAGCTGCTGTTCCTTTCATTTTCAGATTATGGATAGTTGATACACCTGAAATATCTGATGACAGCACTGTAAAAATAACTGGAGAACCAATAGTATTGCAGGAGTGCTTTGTTCTAAATTCTTCTTTTGCCATTCCAAGGTGGGAAACAGTGAACTCTCTATGAAATGGTCTGCGTGCTTTCCAGCAGCCACAGTTTTGTTATCAAATTTTGGAACTTTCTATACAATGATGCATTCAAAACATACATAGATATTAAAGTTCCCTCAGATATTTTGACCCAAGGCCTAAATAACAGTGTAGCTGTTTTGGCTCTGTCAGATAATGGAATCTCACTCTTAATAAATGGCACTTGTTACAAAAGGGAACACAGATTTCTAAACTTGGAGCAGAACACAAGCTTCCTGAAATGCATTCCTTGGAATGCATTCAAGATATTGGTGTTCATCTGTCTATCCAGCACAGGTAGTTATTCATAGTTCTCATTGGACATTTAAGATACGGATGGTCTCCATTAAATGTCTGGATACATCTATTTGAGAACTATTTTTCATTGTTCTAATGCTAGGGTGGGAATTAGAAATGACCAGACAGAAACAGGTTTATTTAAAGACATTCTGAAACAGGGTCCACACTGTGGCTCTGTGAGCTCATGCAGCCATTTGAAATTGTTTTCAGAATTGTGGCTTAAGTTTGTAAATTAATTTCAGTGCAGCTTTGCCAGTTACATTAGTTGAAAAGGTATCCCAAAATGCCTTGATTTCTTAGTGTACATCCTCAATATGAACTTTGTGAGTTACTGTTTACCTAATCACTGTGTTCATTTTTTTTTTTTTAACAGAGTGGAAAACAGTTAAGTACTTGGGCAGCGCGGACTTATACTGAGCTGTATCTTGGATATAATGAAGCATTTAATAAAACAGCAAATACAATGGGCTTAGTGAAGATCCTCAATTTTCCAAGCACTGCTTCTTTAACTATAACAACTGTTAGCTATGACTCAGTTCCATCTGAAGTTACAGTATTACTTGCAATGCCTGCAGCTCCTCCAGACTAATTTTTCTGGCATTTTATAATGAAGACAAACAACTTTGGGGTTTAAGAGATTTTTACTTACCTGTCACTCACAGTTCTGCTATGAGGATGATATTCATAAATTCAGCATTATGTGGGATGATGTGTTTACTACATCTATAAAAACAGCACAGATAATGGATATCTTCATGTATCTGTATCGACTCTACCAGAAATGTCTGGTAGGAACACTATTCACCAGATTACTCTCGCTTAAGTATATTTTATTTTATGCAGTCATTAACTTTCTTTTTTAGTAAGTGGTAAAGAAATGTAAAGTAAAAGATTGTTGAAGCTACCTTCTAAATGACAATGCAGGAATAATATCTATTCATTGTGGGACTAAGGATCTCACAAAAAAGGTTCTCTCAACGAGATAGTGAGAGAGAGATGGTATATTTGAATAGATCTCACACAGATGGTACAAAGGAAATAATACAAAGAGATGATATAAAGAGACAAAGGCTCACCTTAGATGACTGAGGCTCACCGGACTCCACACGGGAGGGATCTCCACAAAGAGATCCTTCCCTGGTGGAAGCCAGCTCTTAAATGGGGCTTGGGGGGAGGTGGAGCCAGGCTCCACCTCCCTCCAATCACACAGGTATCATGACCTTCACCTGTGCCCCACGGCTGGCTCAATGCTCACTTCAGGTGCTCAATCAGTGACTCAGGCTGTGATTCAGCAGTTTCCCTACATTCATTTCATTGGTCTGTTAAGACTGAAACATATTAATTTGAGATGGGAAGACACACCAAGAAAGTAGTTAGCAAACTGTTACTGAGGTTCAATTAACTTGCACTCCTGTCAGTACAATCCTAACCCGCACTCCTCTATTCAGTGTGTTTCTAACAAAAAAACAGAGGCTGTTGTCCTTTGTATTTGTTACAGGAAGATAATTTTATTTGATTTTACCAATTGTATTTGACTAACAATGTGAGAACTAATTTCTCTCAAGAGAAAAATAGGCACAGCAATAATATATATTTCAGTACATCAAAGACTTTCTGATGTTCTAAGGTGCTCACGTTCAGATTATAATCGTGGTGTCATTGAGAAGGAAATGCACAGGCAGTAGAAACAGACACATGGCCCAGGAAGAATACAGGGATGCTGTCCGGAGGGGCAGAAGTGGGATCAGGGTCAGTATCTTTTTTTTTTTTTGCAACCTAACAAAAGGTCCTGGCACAGGAGAGAGGTCTGCCTTTTCTTCTCCCCTTCTTTCAAGCCTGCATGCTCAAAGCAGCAGCAGAAAGGTCAGACTGCAAACAGTGAGGGCTGCTCAATGCACTGCAGCTTCTGCCACATTCCTTGCATAGACTAAATTATACTTACACTTTCATAAAATATGTAAGGATGAATGGTGGATACTGAACAGTCTCGTAAGATTCTCTGACTTTGCTTCAATGATGAAAACAGCCTGACAGCTTTTCTTATCTATTCCAGCTTTTGTGATTTAAGAACAGTCTTTGCAGCCCTCACATATGGTGTAACAGAAAGGTAACAGCTAGTAGATATTTCTAATAGATTGTTATTTAATATATTGAATTCTCCTTCTGGTCTTCCTTTTTTTTTGGTTTGGTTGGTTGGTTGGTTTGCCTTTTTTGTTTGTTGGTTTTTTTTTTTGAAACATACTTGATAGTACAAAAACAAGAAGAGAAGATACGATGTTCTTTCTCTGTGCAGACAATTCACAGATTAAGACAGAAGTTATCTGCACATTTTTCTTTCACTTCTCCAGAATCCCTGCATGAAAGCAAGCAGGGCACTTTTCAGCCTGCCAGGCCTCGCGTGGTGTAGCAGTGTTCATGCAAGACCCACAGAGCTAGATGCTTGCCTTGTGACTGCTTGGATTCATTTTGTGCCATTTGCACCAATCCTGCACAAATCCTATTTCCACAGCCCCCTGCTGAAATTAAAGTATTTCCATGGATGGAAATTAAAATCAAATTTGAACCTTAGCCCATCTGCATTTTATGTATTTAGTTTCAAACACAGAAGGCATGCCAGTCAGCACAACTGAACTTCCAGCCTGAGTTTTCTTATTGTCAAATTAAGATACCTTGCTGTTAATGGCAATTGTTCTGTTTGTCCTAGAACAGTTAACAAAACTCCATTGGTAAATACATGCTGAAATTCTCACAATCGTTTTCAGTGTCCCTTGTTGATGAAAATTTTCATAAAGGTTATAAAATCTGTAGAAATCTAGCTTGAATACGTGCACACTTTAGAATACTGATTCACTCTGTGTGACTCATACCCCATGTATTTCAGTACAGCGTGCACCAAGACAGAAATCAGAAAAGAGTAAGTAGTCAGCACAGAAATTTCACCTCCAGTGAAAGTCTGTTCCTACTGAAGCCAGCCTTCCCTAAGGGCAGGACGGTCCCATACGAAATAAATGTAGTGTAGCTTCATTGTCAGACAGGCAACAATTCAGGGTTTTGTTCTTGAAGATTTCCTGTGTTCCTGTTAAGGTCACAAGTACCCTCCAGTTTTACAGGGCAGAAGTCCCTCAGTTCATGCATTACACTTCTGAGGTAATAGTGCCCACTACTGATCGCTACTCCCTAACACTGACCTTGAAAGAAGACGCCCAAGGCCAGGCTGGACGGGGCTGTGGCACTCTGATGTAGCTGTGGGTGTCCCTGTTTGTTGCAGGGGGGTTGGACTAGACGACCTTTACGGGTCCCTTCCTCTGAGCCGCGCGGGCCGCTATCGCCAGCAGTCCTCGCAGCCGGGCGGACCCGAGAGCCACACAGTGGTCTCGGAGGAGCCCGAATCGCGGCNATTTGTTACAGGAAGATAATTTTATTTGATTTTACCAATTGTATTTGACTAACAATGTGAGAACTAATTTCTCTCAAGAGAAAAATAGGCACAGCAATAATATATATTTCAGTACATCAAAGACTTTCTGATGTTCTAAGGTGCTCACGTTCAGATTATAATCGTGGTGTCATTGAGAAGGAAATGCACAGGCAGTAGAAACAGACACATGGCCCAGGAAGAATACAGGGATGCTGTCCGGAGGGGCAGAAGTGGGATCAGGGTCAGTATCTTTTTTTTTTTTTGCAACCTAACAAAAGGTCCTGGCACAGGAGAGAGGTCTGCCTTTTCTTCTCCCCTTCTTTCAAGCCTGCATGCTCAAAGCAGCAGCAGAAAGGTCAGACTGCAAACAGTGAGGGCTGCTCAATGCACTGCAGCTTCTGCCACATTCCTTGCATAGACTAAATTATACTTACACTTTCATAAAATATGTAAGGATGAATGGTGGATACTGAACAGTCTCGTAAGATTCTCTGACTTTGCTTCAATGATGAAAACAGCCTGACAGCTTTTCTTATCTATTCCAGCTTTTGTGATTTAAGAACAGTCTTTGCAGCCCTCACATATGGTGTAACAGAAAGGTAACAGCTAGTAGATATTTCTAATAGATTGTTATTTAATATATTGAATTCTCCTTCTGGTCTTCCTTTTTTTTTGGTTTGGTTGGTTGGTTGGTTGGTTTGCCTTTTTTGTTTGTTGGTTTTTTTTTTTGAAACATACTTGATAGTACAAAAACAAGAAGAGAAGATACGATGTTCTTTCTCTGTGCAGACAATTCACAGATTAAGACAGAAGTTATCTGCACATTTTTCTTTCACTTCTCCAGAATCCCTGCATGAAAGCAAGCAGGGCACTTTTCAGCCTGCCAGGCCTCGCGTGGTGTAGCAGTGTTCATGCAAGACCCACAGAGCTAGATGCTTGCCTTGTGACTGCTTGGATTCATTTTGTGCCATTTGCACCAATCCTGCACAAATCCTATTTCCACAGCCCCCTGCTGAAATTAAAGTATTTCCATGGATGGAAATTAAAATCAAATTTGAACCTTAGCCCATCTGCATTTTATGTATTTAGTTTCAAACACAGAAGGCATGCCAGTCAGCACAACTGAACTTCCAGCCTGAGTTTTCTTATTGTCAAATTAAGATACCTTGCTGTTAATGGCAATTGTTCTGTTTGTCCTAGAACAGTTAACAAAACTCCATTGGTAAATACATGCTGAAATTCTCACAATCGTTTTCAGTGTCCCTTGTTGATGAAAATTTTCATAAAGGTTATAAAATCTGTAGAAATCTAGCTTGAATACGTGCACACTTTAGAATACTGATTCACTCTGTGTGACTCATACCCCATGTATTTCAGTACAGCGTGCACCAAGACAGAAATCAGAAAAGAGTAAGTAGTCAGCACAGAAATTTCACCTCCAGTGAAAGTCTGTTCCTACTGAAGCCAGCCTTCCCTAAGGGCAGGACGGTCCCATACGAAATAAATGTAGTGTAGCTTCATTGTCAGACAGGCAACAATTCAGGGTTTTGTTCTTGAAGATTTCCTGTGTTCCTGTTAAGGTCACAAGTACCCTCCAGTTTTACAGGGCAGAAGTCCCTCAGTTCATGCATTACACTTCTGAGGTAATAGTGCCCACTACTGATCGCTACTCCCTAACACTGACCTTGAAAGAAGACGCCCAAGGCCAGGCTGGACGGGGCTGTGGCACTCTGATGTAGCTGTGGGTGTCCCTGTTTGTTGCAGGGGGGTTGGACTAGACGACCTTTACGGGTCCCTTCCTCTGAGCCGCGCGGGCCGCTATCGCCAGCAGTCCTCGCAGCCGGGCGGACCCGAGAGCCACACAGCGGTCTCGGAGGAGCCCGAATCGCGGCGTGACCTGCGTCTCGGGGAGAAGCGGTCACCGGGACGCGGGCGGCACGCCTCGATCCGCGGGGACGGTTGCCGGCAGGGCCCCGCCCGCTTGGAGCCGCGGGGAGGATGGCGCCGGGCAAGCCGGGAGCCGCGCCGCACGCCGGGAGCTGTAGTCGCCGCAGTCCGGCTCCTGGCGGAAGGTGGGGGCGGGCTCGAGCGGCTCCATTTTGCGCCCGTCCGAGGGGCTCCCGGCTCTGCCCGGCGCCGG